>CM028359.1:87290748-87670897 GCA_016618105.1 Dendrobium huoshanense | reverse complement strand
GGATATGCTTTTGGGCCTACGCTTAAGAGGGTCTTTCAATTGTACACTGTCACCCTGTGTAGACTTGTATGTCTTTCTCTTCCCAAAAACAACCAAATCGAGTTTTCCAGATGTATCCTTCATCGAAGCCAATAGGAATTCTTCACCACCCTCATTCAGCTGCGCTCGTGTGCTCATTTCATATGCAAACCTGCTGATATAATTTCTGAATATGAATCCGCTACTAGCTTCAGAGCTATTCTGAGAATTTTCTTTCAACTTTAGACCAGAATATATATCTAGTCGAGCTCGTGCTGACCATCGCAACAGTAAGTACTTCTCAGGGATTTTCCAATAGTTATTTGCCTCAAAACTATTATGCAGTGAGAACACAATACCCATCGTTTCAAACTTTCTGCAGGAGCATTGAATGTTACCATTTTGTGCCTCAAAATCAACAACCCATGGTTTAGAGTGATTCTTTTTATCTGTGTAATAGACAAAAAATTTAGAAGAACCACTAGACTCAAGCTCTACACTCATTACACCAACACCTTGTAAAAATTCTTATTCAAAAAATAAAAAATGAATATATTTTCTTTGAATAAAATTGAGCAGCTTGCTTTAATATTGAGCAATTTTTTATTACAGGTTCTATTTTGGACTACATCTATAATCCTCATCCTGTTCATTCCGGCGCCAATTTCTCATCACCTTCTCTAAACCCAGAAAACAATCAATTATAGAACTTATGGGCTTAGAAATGCCATGACACACATTATTAATAGACTCGCTACGTTGTGTGGATAGAATGTCCATGCTAAAACAATCCTTATTGAAGGTTGTTGACCACTTATTCCTTATCCTATAAAGATTCTACCACCAAACATGTCTTGGAGGTTCCCTTGTATGATCAAAATTCAGCCCATGCATTCTCAAACTCCTCCTCAGAGTCACATCTGCTCAAACACTTATTGAAGAGGCCTTTGACTTTGTTGTTGGTATTGTAGCACGATACTTTTGATGGAGCCTTTTTACGGATATGTCATTGGCACAGTCTATGGCGACTGTGAGGTAGTGCAACTTCTATGGCCCTAGCCATTGCCTGGTCTTGATCTGTATATATTGTTTTTGGCTGTTTATCACCCATCATTCGAACAAAAGTTGTAAACACCCACGCAAATGATTCAATTCTCTTCGGACAAGAAGGTCACCCCAAGAAAAATGTTTTGCCAATGATTGTTAAACCCGACAAATGGTGTGCATACCAAATTATACTTATTAAGCCTATAACTTGTATAAAAAATTACCACATCACCAAAACAGTCATAATCTATCTTACAAATCCCATCAACCCAAAAAAAAATTAACAATCTATCAAATTCATCCTTCTGGACATCCCAAGAGAACATGTTATCATTAAGTTGACGTTCTTTAAATAACTCAATCAAAGTATTAGTGTCCCCAAGTTCGATCTTTGCTATTTTTATTTTTTGAATAAAGTTGTACGCATCCCTCCTTGTGAATCCAATATTTTCGACACCTCCAACTTCATCAGTAAGGACGAAAAATGCATCAATGGTTCTTATCCTAGCATCTGTCATTGCTTTAAGAATATAAGCTTTTTCATCACACATATTCCTGCATGATCTAAGAAGATGCCAGTCTTCTGGCCTAGGCAAATCATGATTATGATTTTCAATAAATTTTTTCACCTTCCAATATCCAGCTTCATCCACTGTAAACCTAATCATAGCTAGACAACCAGTTCGGGTATCTGATTTTCGATATTTTCTTTGGATATTAAGATCAGGCAACTTCTTGAAACCAGCTTTTACTTGGATTTTAAATTTCTGGAATTTGGCCAGTAACTGTAATGATCCTTACGAACACTAAAATCAAGATTTTGGCCATAATTACGATAAGCCTCGTATGCCTCTTTCTCATTAACATAAACATCCTGATAAATACGCAATAAATGAATTATCCAATACGCAACCAAGAAGCAGAATTAAGCAAAACAATACGCAACCAATACGCAATAAAAACCCAACATATGCGCAATTAATAAGCAATGTATACCAAATAAATACGTAGATAATACTCAATGTATATCAAACAGATAAGCAATACATACGCAATTAATACGCAACAAAACTTGGCAATAAGAAAATCGAACTACAAATTCGTTATTGTACCCTAGCTCAATAATACTTTAAAAGAAGGGAACATCGAGTCTTCTTTTAAAATCAATTACAATTTAACAATATGTACTTTGTTGATAAAAATACGCATCTTTGTTAAACGCAATAAATACATCAAAAATCTTTGTACTCTAAAATAATTACATCAAAAAAATGAGTGTAAAGAAATTTAATTGCAACATTGCTATAAAGAAAACTTGGAAGAAGGCGAACTTTATCGATAAGCTGAACTTTTCGTCTAGTCGCACTGGTTTTAGGTTTTCTGCTTCATGTGCGCTTGTTTCCTGAACGTCGGCATTCTCCAGGTTATCGGCTTCCTCCGAGACCTGCGAAAATATTGTCTACTCATTAAAACCAACATTCTCCTCCAGATCCAGATCAATCTCCATCTTCATCGGCATTTTTTTTTGCGAAAATTTTTGCTGAAAGCGTTATATATTGCGGTGATTCGCGCCTTAAATTCTGAAAAAAAGAAGCGCCAACTTAAATTTAACGTTATCTCCCGGGTCAGGTCTTTGACAAATAATTTTGACGGGTCGGGCCTTAGCGGGTTGAGCGAGTCAATTGACTTTTTTACTTTCCACGTAAGCGACCGAACACACCTCTGTGATCGGATTCCACACAGAATAATTTCTCTTTGAGGGAAAGTGTTAAATATTTGTTTTCATTGAAATTGGAAAGAAACGCTCAGCTTCCTTATAAGCTTGCTGTTATAGAAGGCTGGTTGTAGGACATTGCTAGCAGGCCTCCCAAGGCTGAAAAGCTTGGCTTATTGCAGCTTTCGAGCATCTATGTTGTAGGACAGCTGTGCATTAACTGAGAATTGCTGGAGATGGTAGGCAGGCCCTCGGATTGGTGTCTTGGAGGCTGGACAACGCTTGAATTGTTCACTTGGCAGCTTCAGATATTGCATATTTAATAGACAATACTTGCTGTGTTGTCTATTGTTTCGCTCATAGGGATTCCATCATCTAAAGTTTGTTATAATACAATTGTTGTGGCGTTTTTTTTTTTTTTTTCTTTCCTTTCTTTTTAGGGTGTGGTCTAATTCTTCCTATTTCTACCCATTGTAAAACTCTATAATTGATACGTTATCATGAAATTATCTTGATTGGGCACGAATCTCGATGCAAAACCCAACCCTGAAACTTCAAAAATTAAAATCAAGAGCATTCGAACTCCGATTTCAGCGAGCTTATAGTCAGACTGAGCGTCTCGGAAATACGAACCCAACGACACCAAATTCGACCCAATCCGAGCCCAAATGGGTCCAAATCAAGGGAGAAGCGTCGTTGGAAGGTTCAAACCGCAATTTGAGTTACCAAACGGTCTCCGATTTTAATGAGCTTATACTCGAATCGAGCGGCTCGACGAGACGAATCCAACGAGCCCAAGATCGCCAAAATTCCGACATCATTAAGATCTCCAAATGTCCAGCGAACGGTGCACGATCGAAGGGTTCAATATCGGCCGTCCATTCAAACCACTCCATATTCGCCCCTGATCTCACGACTATTTACGAGTCATGTCACTCCAAAAAAACTATAAATAGAGCCCTCATTCTTTATAAATGGGGGGAAGTGAAGAGAGAGAAGAAGAAGAGAAGAAGAGGAGAAAGGGGAAAAGGAGAATCCTCTCCTCCTCGACCACCGCCGGAGCGCTTCCCGCCGCCTGAATACGCCGGAACTCTGCCAGATATTCGGGAGAACGCCAGAATTCTGCCCAACTTTCATGGGATGTGGAAATTCTTCTCAATTAACGACAGAGTTCCCTCCTGACGCCGAAACTCCGCCCAAGTGATGCCGGAGTTCTCCTCATCCACCAACAGACGTCGGACTTCTACCCGACACCTGACCTTCACTCTTCGCCAAGTTTCTACCCGATGTCGGACTTCTACCTGTTATCAGACTTTCGTTGGATGTATATCTGAATATGCATTTCTTTCCATTGTTGGACTTCTACCTGACGCCGTCCTTCTGACCTTCATCGTCAGACACAGTCCTTCCAAAACCTCCCTCGCAAGGCAACTGTCCTTCCGACCTCCGCCGCCAGCCGACTACGGTCCTCCTGACTTATGTCGCCCACCGACTACAATCTTTCCGACTTATGTCGCCCGCCGACTACAATCTTTCCGACCTCTTTCGCCCGCCAACTATAGTCTTTCTGACCTCTGTCACCCGCCGACTACGGTCCTCCTGGCTTACGTCGCCCGCCGACTACAGTCCTTCCGACCTTTGTCGCCAGCCGACTACGGTCCTCCTGACTTACGTCGCCCACCGACTACAAGCCATCCGACCTCCGTCGCCCGCCGACTACGGTCCTCCCGACCAAACGAACATGTCAATAGTGATTCTTTGTATTCATATCATGTAATGTACTCTATAAAATGTACATCAAGCTAAGGTCTTCTCCCAAGGAAGGGCCTCATTTGTAATCGACTGCAATACTAGGGGATTCATTCAAACTGGGCTAGGCCCCGTAGTTTTTCCCCCTTTTCAGGGGTTTTTCACGTAAAAATTCTTGGTGTCTCATAAATACTAGAACCCTCTCTCTTATCTGATTGCGTGCCGGATTTTCGTACAACGCTAAGACGATAAACTTTATATTTCTCTACCGCCGCGAATACTCCTGGACGCAACAATAATCAGTGCAAGATTTTGGCCAAATAAACACAATATAGAATTCTTCGTTCTCTCTATTTTTCTTCTTCTTACAAAAAAATAGCAAAAAAGCACAAGCCAGGCATGATGAATGCACATGGATCCTGAACTGCATTTAGAGGGCACATCATCTCTCGCACCAGTGAGTGACTTGTATCATTGAATTTAGAAATTAAATGCCCAACCCACAGCTACTGAAGATTTTGTAAGGTACAAGTAGAAATGCATTAAATATTGTACAGAAAACTTGGAAGCAAAACACTGTTTTTTTCTGCAAACACGATAAAGAAAATTAGCATACCCTTCCGGTAGGAAGCATTGGTAATAATGGCTCCTTCATAGATGTTGCTGGTGGTGGCAGCTCATACGTCAAGGGTTCAGATTGAGGTTCTTGTGCTTTGAACTTTGCATCTTCATGGATTGCTTGTACCAGTGAGTATGAAGGAAGCGTAGAATAGCTAGGATGCTGTAGTTGATCAGGAGTAGCTAAAGGTAATAATGTATCACCCTGGATTGAACTGAAAAAACTAGTACTCGAAGGCATAGACTGAGAAATCATTCGAAATGGGAGGATGGAGACTCATTACTTGGACTACTACGAATAGAATTGTTATTTTCAGGTACGGATGTTCCAGGAGCATTGTTATAGCCCAACGGAGGCACTACTGGGAAATTAATACCAAAAACTGAATCAGGATGTGAGTTCACAAGAGATATATTTGGATGAAGACTAAGTAATCGTTTATATCCAATAAATTAACCTGAGTGGGAGTTACTGTGGCTGGTAAAGAAGTAGAAATTAGATTTGGGGTATAGCTGACTGGAGGTTCTAATGGAGGAATAAACTTAGGAAAACTAGGAGTTGTTGTTTTAAATAATGAATTTATAGTGGGATGTTGCATAGAAGTAGAAACTGAAGTAGAGGTACTGCTGACTAGCGGCGGTAGGGGCAGGCAGCCTCATGAAAGCCAAGGGTTCCAGTTAGAAACAATGAATTTATATTAGAAAATTGTTCACGCTGTGGCAGAGAATGAGGAATTGATAATACAGGCGGTGCAGGAAATAAGGGTTTCTGGGGCAAATGAGAAAGTCCACTCGTTGGTTCATAAAATTCTTGCAAATTCATTGGTATTCCAAGTTCAGAGCAATTAGCTACGGGAAGAGTTGATCCCCAAGATTCTATGTTTTTGGCGGTTTGGTAGAGAGGCAAACCATCTTGAAAAATGGACCTTGGATGTGCAGGTTGAACTGCTTGGGAACTCTGATCTGATATACTTCCACTTCCAGCAGTTGATGCAGGACCCAAAGGAGAATAGTGAGACTGCATAAAAATTGGATGTAAAAAAGATACAGTGGCATATTCCTTCATTCAATTAACCAGGTAATGGTGGTGCATTCATTTACCTGAACAATAGCTGGATCATCACGTACGGGTGCACCTATAACAGGTGGCAAGAACTTAACCGACACATCCTGCAAGCAATGCCAGCGGTATATATTTTATAGACACGCATGACTATCTATATATATTGGAATCATACTATTCAAGGTTCAGAATTTTATAAAAAAAAAAAAATTATAGAGCACATAAAATGGCAATGGAAATATGAATATCGACAAGCAAAAAAAGAAAAGAAAAGAATATTATATTTATCTTAAAGTCCCACTCGATTTTCCGAGAAGAAAATGCTAACAAGAGCATAAAATTTAAACAAAGAATGTGTAATAACTTAAGCATCATATACTGTTACAAAAAAAGAGTTGAATATAATAGTCTTTGCATATAATTGTAATCTCTATTTCAATCTAACAAGATAATTCGTTGCTATGTATATCTTTTAGTTGTCATCTTGCTGATAAATTGTTTTACATTCTCATATATCTCTTTTAATGTTCAAAATAAAATACTTGCATGTATCGCTCATTCGAATTATTCCTATAGTATAAGATCTACTTTTCATGATATTATTACGATGAATATAATAGATTTTTATTCCTAAAATTTTGTTTTATTAGGACAATAGCATTGATCATATTCAGTATTATACATCTATCAATGCTTGTTTGTGTTTAGTAGAATGTTTATGCCTCTGATAATGATGTGTATACCAATAAAAACCCTTTTCATAATATCTAGCTGAACCAATCATTTCTCAAAGAAATCATTGGATTTCATAGGATTGTTACCTATCCTTCCTGATTTTAGTATGTCATAGTAATTATATATATAATATATATAATATATATATATATATATATATATATATATATATATATATATATATATATATATATATATATATATATATATATATATATATATATATATATATATATATGTATGTAGATAGCTTATGTGATAGCACAATAATGTTAGCAAAAAAGAGAATTGCTTATAATTTATCGTATAAATAATCATGAAAATAATGATACAAGTCAGTGATGCGACGCAATAACATTTAAACTAATGCTTTGTCACATAATAATAGTCATTTGTTGTGTTTGGAGTTCTCAAACTCACTCATTATAAATTTTTTCTTATAATAGATACTACAAGGGTACTTGATAGATCATCACCTCAGGAGCAGATATTTCAGCAGTTGGATTTCATTCAATATTTTTAATTTTATATAATAGCTTCATTTGTACATCTGTTGGATTTTAGCAGTTTTGCTTATGCAATTGTTTTCTTATAGATCATTATCCAGTAGTTATTATTTTTGCTTGTTTGTTTTACTGTTATTTTGGAATTATAAATCTAATAAAATATTATTTATTTTTCTTTGCTTCTCTTACTGTTTATAATTGTTTGTATATAACTTCATTGTGAGAGCAAAATAAGTTTAAATTGATCTTAACTTTTGAAACTTGTTTTAAGAGTTGAGTCAATTTCTTCATCATGCTCAATATTATCAAGCTGTACGAGTTGAAGACGGATCGAGTTCGAGTTTCAAACACAGGCTGTAATATAATAATGCCCATGTCGCTCAAAAATGATTGCTCTAACTCAGATGTTGTGGGAGAATTTTGTGTTCTCAAACGGATTGCATACTTATGATTGAGCACGGCATAAGAATGATGATATATTACCCGAAGGATAAAAATATCATTTCTCAAAAAATGATTGTTCTAACTTAGATGTTGTTGAAAATTTTTGTGTCCTCAAACGGATTGCATACTTTATAATTGAGCACGGCATAAGAATGATGATATATTACCGCGAAGGTAAAAATATCATTTTCTTATAGACTCAATGATAAAATTTACAATTTTAACAGAGATTCTCCCATTCAATGTTTGGTCGAATAAGGTTTATTTATTTCTGTGGTACAGACCTCCCCTATGTACATCTCAAGCTTTGGTGCTTGAGAACACTTTTGATTAAACTAATGATTCTCTTTCTTTTGACAATTATTTTAGACATTGGCTAAAGTTTGATTTTTAAATCCATGAAAGACTTGTTTAAAGGGTTTTGGCCTTTAAGAATTTCAAGTGGTGAAAGGATCAACTTAGAATCAGATTTCTTGGAATGAGGGACAAAGGAAAGAGGTGTAGGATTATTTGATTCTGAGGGGAACTCAAAGGTACTAAAACTATTATATGTTAGGATTTAAATTTTAGAAATTTAATTTTTGTTTAAGTTGATATTCATTAGAAGTTTGGGGCTTACATTCCAACATGTGTTGGTGGAATTGCCCGAAAGTTGAGGACTTATATGGTGATTGGAATCAACCATTTGCCTCGGATCCTAGAACTAAGGTAAGAACTACCGAGAGGTAGTGCCTCGAACCTAAGTCTAACGAAATGCAAAAGGACTTATAAGCTACACCTCACATGAGGCGTAGCCAGTCCGACCCCTGGATTTATTGTCCTGCCCGGAGAGGACTATCAGCTAGACCCACAAAAACGCTTTTAAAACTATGTCTTTTGGTCTCAATGCATATGAAGAGTGGAGGGTTGTTTTATTTAGAAAGTAGTGCTTATAACTTGGCTTTGATTCAATTTTAATTTAATTAAATTGGGGTTTAATTTGGGTCGATTTTAGTTATATGACGTTCGATCGAGGTTGGTTCAAGCAAAAACAAAATGTCAAAAAGGACCGCCAATATGTGTGGCGTACTTTTCTCTTGTTTCGCGCATTGAGGGAGTCAGATTGGACACAAATTTGGGTGGGAATTGAGATGAGATCTCAGCCCTAAGTCTCAAATTTTGGTTTTGAGACTCAATCTAGCCCAAATTAATTGATTTGGACTAAAATTGAGTTCGAATTGAACTCGACTCGGATTGATTTGGATCCGATCGAGTTAATTTCATGAATTAAACTCAAATCGGCGCCAAATTGCGTCGAATTGGGCTCGACGACGCTCGACGGGGTTCAATTTAATTAAATCGAGATTTAATTTGGGTCGATTTTAGTTCTACGGCGTTCGATCGAGATTGATTCATGCCCGATTGCGAAAATAAACGTCAACAGATGTATCAATCAGACTTCAAGCATTCAAATAGTCAGTTTGCAATTATCATCTATTTTCCTATGCACCCTACAAACATCATGAGGATGTACTCCACAATATAACTATTGTGCAAGCTGTAACAATTAACATAAAACATTTTTACCTCAATATCACTTCCATGGAATATTAGTAAATCAAATACTTTCTGACTAGGAGGAACTTGTAGACCATCTTTTTTTCTTCCTTCAGTCCCAAAGGAACGAACTACAAAATATATATAAATATCAGAGTTAAAGTGAAAAAAATTGGTATGATGTCATTGGCATGTGAAAACAAAAATAATTGAAGTAATGGTCAGAGAAATTTAGTGAAGAATAAAATCACCAAATGCAATAAAAACTTTTAGAAAGTTGATTAAAAATTTTACTGTATTTTTAAAGATGGTAGGGATAGAACCTAACACAGTTAAAATATTGAGACAATCCTGAATCAGTGGTCAGCCCATTTTAGTCAACAGCAATCCAATAATATGTGATCAACAAATTTTCATCTACAATAATTGAACAATATGTGAAAAATAGCTTTATATTTCTATTGCATTGTTAATTCTGGATTCCATAGTTAAAGATTGATTTACAGACTTATCTTTTTCCTGGATAGTTCTTTCTTCAGTTATGTACAATCTTCTTATCACTCTTTTTACATAGAACAAGGGAATAAAACTAAAACATAAACTATACAATTTTTAATCTCCTTACATTCAAATTTTCAAGATAATATCAAGATAATAACAAATCTATTAAGAATATAGTCTCTATGAGACTGACGGGTCCTTTAACATGGAGTCTCTCTTCCAAGCCGATGGGTCCCTCGCCAACACTGTATGCTAGTCTTCATTCAACAAGAGTGAAAAAAATAAATTTGAATAATCCTTTTAGAAAGAAGATGGTGGCAATTGACATGAGGCCGGTAATTAAGAAGCCAAGAATTCCAACACTAGAAATCAATCTCAAAATAAAAATCAATGAAGAAATAATAAACTGAAAAATTCCAAATAGAACTAACAATAAGAGAAATGGAAACTCGCTGATAGGAAGTGGATGCAAAACTTCGTGAAAATTTATGGCTGAAATCTGATTTAAGCAAACCTGAAAACAAACCAAAGGCAAATAGGTAGAGGTGTCACATCCCATTTTGTGAAATTTATGGCTGAAATAATAGACTGAAAAATTCAAAATAGAACTAACAATAAGAGAATTGGAAGCTCATTGATAGGAAGTGGATGCAAAAATTTGTGAAAATTTATGGCTGAAATCTGATTTAAGCAAACCTGAAAACAAACCAAAGGAAAATAGGTAGAGGTGTCACATCCCATTTTGACCAAGAAGTTCCTTATTTCAATTGGATTACATCAAATATCAGCCTTAAGCCCATATCTTTTTTGTTTTAGTCATGAATGTTCTCACTAGACATTTGAAAAGGTTGTACCCTAGTGTATGCTTTTTGCTGATGTATTCTTCTTGTTGATAAGGCTAGAGAGGGAGTTAAAGCTAAAAGCATGAATTATGGAGATCAACCTTAGAGTCTAAAAACTTTTGTTTGAGTAGATCTAAAACTGAATATATAGAGTGTAATTTTAGTAATAATAAATCTGGTTGAGGGATTGTGACTTTGAGTGATTAAGTCATTAATAAGAGTACACATTTTCGATATCTTGAACCTACTGTTTAGAGTGATGGTGAAATAGATGAGATATAGTTCAAGTTGGACTTGAAGTGGAGGAATGCATAAGAATGCATAGTGGTTTTATTCTTAGAGATAGGATACGAGTCATTAGCCGAATTTTTCATTTTGTCACATAAATTATTTATATTGTCTTGTTGTATTTATTGGATGATTAGTGAATGCATTTCAATTCAAGTAAAACATATATACTTGTTCAGAGTGCATATCTTCTAATAATTTTCACAACTATGTAGGGAAATGTTTGCTTTAACGTCCAAATGACTATACAAGAAGAGAGATATTTGATGTATAACAGATCGGGTCAAAGATGATTGACAGATGAATTTATACAGGGAGTTGAGACTTTCATTCAAGTTGCATCTCAACTGCCTTCCTTTAAGTTCCATGGAATGTTTAGATGTCCATGCTCGAAGCACAAAAATCAAGCATTCCTCAAGCCCGATGATGTGAAGGTTGATTTATATCGTAGAGGATTTATTCTAGACTACAGAATTTGGATCTCACATGGCGAGTACGAGCCACACAGAGAAACTCATGCCAGTCCATCCAAATCTTTTTAAAATATTTGATGAAAATCAAATGGCTAGACCGTATGAAGAACTTATTTTTGATGTAGCAGGCCCTAATTTAAGGGCTAGTGTGAAATAGCCACCAAATGCATAAATCAAAAAATTCTTTGAGTTACTACATGCAGCTCGAAAACTGATTTGGGACGGTTGCAAAAGTCATTCGGAATTATCAATTGTAGTGAGGATGCTAAGTATCAAAACTGAATATAATATTCCTCGTGATTGTTTCAATGACTTCATTAGTCTTTTAAAGGAAACTAATCCAATAGATAATTCATTAAATTTAATTCCCTCAGATTTGTATCGAAGGAAGAAATTAATAAACAAGTTGGGTCTCACTGCTACAAAAATTGATTGATGTATAAATGGATGTATGTTATACTATAAGGATGATGCAACAAAAGTTTATTGTCGCACTAGCATGGGGCCCAATGCGAAAAGTAAAGACCTGGCCAATATATATATAATGAATGGGTTCAGATTTAATACCAAGTCGTGGAGTGAAGGAAGAAAAACTGAAAATTGTTAAGTATGTGTTAGAGGGAATATTCATGAAGAAGATGAGTGTGATTAATACGGTATTCTGAATGAAGTTGTTAACCTGGAGTACCCAAGAGAAGATGAGAACTTTGAATGCTTGTTTAACTGTCAATGGTATCATCCAGTACAGAATAGAGGCACAAAGATTCATCCTGCGTATGGTTTAGTAGGTGTAAAAATAATAGAAGATACAGGAAGTTTGATTCATTTGTATTAGCAAGTCAAGTTTTTCAAGTTTATTTCAGCAAATATCTCAGTGATCATAGGGATAAACAAAATTGGCTAGTTGTCATAAAAACAAAAGCACGGGGTAAAATTAATCAACAATACGTTGTAACAACTGCACATCAAGAGAATGAGATGTCAAATTATAGATCTGCTGAAATTGAGGAGATGCCAACTACAACTTATAGTATTGAAATACAGTTAAAAGATGTGAATAGTTCAACAAGCTTATCACACGAGAACGAGGATGAAAGTGAAGATACTCTAGATAGCAATAAAAATATTTCTGATTCTGGGTAGTTTTTGTAATTTAGAATTGTAGTTTTTATAATTTAGAATTATAAAATTGCAATTTTTGTAATATTTCTAAATAATTTTTGTACTTATAGAATTGTATTTTTTTAAATCAAATTCGTAAACATATCATTCTCTTGCTAAATGTCTCTTATCAAATTTATTTTGAATGTTAATCATTATAATGTATTATGTAATTCTTTATGTTTGTAATTCATTATTATGTATTTTGTAATTCTATCATTATTTCTATTTTTTATATATTACAATAATTTACTAATTGCTTCTTTTATTGCATATGGCTTCAGGTGACGATCCTCCTCGTAGATCCTTCACCTCAAAGTTTTCTCAAAAACAGTTGAGTGTTGCACCTAGCAGACCTAAACATCTTAATAAAAGTGAGGGTCGACGATCAATTCCACCAATTATACCATCACCACCACCACCCAGGAGTCAGAAATAGTCCCCCAATGAGCAGGGTCAGGGCCAGTCAAATCCACCTGTTGTTGGTGCACCACCACCCTTTCCTGGGTGCTTCCCTCCTCCGTCGACGAGTCCTCGATTTCTCTCTCTATATCAGGCACATGTAGCTCTATTATATCCATATTAACCCAGACCAGCATCACAAACTGGTCCATCCATCATGCCTTACCCTCCTTACCCCAACCTATATTATTACCCATATCCGGTGCAGCCAGAATACGGTGGAACATCTACACCAGCAAAGGTTGGTGCTAGGGATCTTGTAGCTGCAGCAGATAAGCGTCAATTAGAGGTGCAAACGAGTTGAGTCGAGCTCGAGCAAGGCAGTGTTTGAGTCGAGCTCGACTTTCAAATATCGAGCTCGAGCTCGAACTCGAGTCGAGCTCAAAATCCGAGCTCGACTCGTCTCATATGCCAAGCGGCTCGTCGAGCTCAATCGAGCTCCACTGTAAACTCCATCCCGGGGAAGGCTTGTCAAG
The DNA here is from genome assembly GCA_016618105.1 of Dendrobium huoshanense. Classification (NCBI taxonomy): domain Eukaryota; kingdom Viridiplantae; phylum Streptophyta; class Magnoliopsida; order Asparagales; family Orchidaceae; genus Dendrobium; species Dendrobium huoshanense. Next base: position 87,657,264 of record CM028359.1, on the reverse strand, counting down.
CTCAGTCGAGCTCCATTGCGAACTCCTTCATCTCACGAGCTTGCCATCGGCTCCGCTCGTCCGTCGTTGAGTTCGTAGTCCCGTTCACAGTCAAGATCCACTGAATTTGATCCAGCCGCAACGTCAAGATCGCGTCCGTCGTCGAGATCTAGATTTTTGACCTCGTCATTACATCCTCCGTTGAGTCCAGAGCTCGTAGTTGCGGCCGCCGTCGAGTCCCAAGCTCATTCTCGCGTCTGCTATCGAGATCCAAACTCGAGACTCGATGCCATCCGTCCGTCATTCATCCGTCGAACTGCGAACTCAAGTCTCGACTCCGTTGTCGATATCCAAATTCGAGATGCGACCTCGGCGTCGAGTTCCAAGCTCTGCCATTCGTTCGTTGAGCCTCGAGCTCATCGTCGTTGCAAGCCCAACCTTTATTCATTATCCCGCTCGCAGCTACACAAATTTTTTTCCCGCCCAGTCAGACACGCGAGCTAGTCGACGAACCAACGAGCCGATTCGGAGGTCTGGTCGAGCTCGAAATGGTGTTCGAGCTCGACTCGCAAGCTCAATAAGCTCGACTCTTCGAGCCAATTACAGAGACGAGTTCGAACCGGCTCGCGAGGCTTGAATTGTTTGCACCCCTAGCGTCAATACATTGAGCCTAAGGAGTAAGGGCAATACGTGAGTTCAATTTATTTTGTTAAGTTTATTGTAATTTGATATATTATATGTTATTGACAAAAATTTAACCTGCAGCTTCAATCCTTCAAGCTCACCTACCCACAAGATTCAGGATATCATAACGAGCAAATATGATGCTCCTTACTTATCATGGAAGAAGATCTCAAAGGAAATTAGGGATATGTGGTTTAGAGAATTTCAGATATTCTAATTTGGCATGAATTAAAATATTTGATTTAATTTGTATTAATATTTTTTATTATGACAATATTTTTTACAGAAAGATTTTAGATGGTTGTCTGAGCATAACACGAGGATCAGAATAAATTTTGAGAGGAGATGATCGATCCATCTTAGGGACATATTCACGGACATTAGAAAGTCCGGGCAGCGTCTAATATGGATTGGAGAGGGCATATGGGCCGATCTGAGTAGAGCTTGGGCGAGCCCTGAGTTCACAAAAATAATATAGCAGAATAAACAGAACAGAGCATCTGATTGTGAGGATTTAGGAAGCTCCCTTTATACTAGTGGATCTTTTTCTCATACGTAACATAGACGATAACTGGTAAAAGCTTTGAATTAGCTTAATAAATATTTGTATCTTATTTTAAATATATCTTCTATTTTCAAAAATAGTTTATTGACTGGGAGCCAACACCACTGGAGTTATATACGATGACTCACCAATATCAAGCTATCATCAATTGGTTGATAAAAAAGCTAAAAAAACTCATGTGAGTATAATTTTTTGGAGTTTGACTAAAAAATCTCATTCTAATATTAATATATTTTATGGATTTATTCTCGTATGATGATTTTGTACGAGTTTGAGAAAGTCGTCAGTCTACTGCTAAGGGATCATCTTATCTTCAGGATCAACCCAATATTCTGAGTATTATACATGGTCAGATGTTGTTGGAGGAAGGCAGAGGGAGAGGGTATATGGCTTGGGTTCGCAAGGTTATGCTTATGAGGGCAGTTCGTCCACATCAGCATTTTATGATCCTAGTAGAGCTAAAGAAACTGTAAGCTAGAGGGTTGCAGCCCTGACGAGAGAGATAGAAGAGATGAGAAAGGTTCAAAATGAGATGCATGCAGAGTTGCGATCCTATAGAGATGAAAATCAAAAGAAGAAAGAGCAAGAGCAAGAGCAAACGCATGCATCACCAGACAGCGAGGACACTGAGGATGAGTTGTACTCTTATTTGTTTGATGAACTTTTGGTTTAAACATTTGGTTTGATGAATTTGTTGTGTGAAAGCGAGGACATAAACATGTTATTGTGGATTTATATGTTATCAGACTTTATTTGTTTATTTGGTTTGTTGAGTTTATTTGTTTTGATAAACTTTGTAGACTTTATTTTCTTATTGTGGATTTCATTTCAATGTTATATATGTTGATTTTGTATATTTTATAATTGTTGTGATTGATTATAGTGGTGTGTTGCCCATATTTGTAATAATTGTTGTGTATTTTATACAGGTTTAGTGTTTAGGGTAAAATTGAGTAAATATAGAGGGGAGACTGTCAATTTTTTTTTAAATGCTAGAAGTTTTCGGCGGCCAATCGGCGGTTTTTTTGGCCGTCGGAAACATCGATATCGGACGGCTTACTATAGCCGCCAGAATGTTAATCACGCCGCTGGTAATTATCGGTGGGTATCCGGCGGTTATCTGGCGGAAAATCGCAGGTTTAGCCGCCTGTAATACATGCGGTTCTGACAGCCAGTAAGCCGCCAGTGATTAGCCGACGGTTTATCGACAGTTATCCGGCGGCACACCGGCGGTTTGGTCGCCGGTAAAGCCGGCGGTTTTCACGGCCGCCACGCCGCCGGTGATTATCCGGCGGTCACCGGCGCTATGACCGCCGGAAATTACCGGCCGTCTTCACCACCGGAAAGCCGCTGATGATTATAACCACCGGAAAATAGACCGCCGAAAACAGTTTCCTACGCGGTTTTTACTGGCGATTTGAAAATCGCCGGTAATTCCTAAACCGCCAGAGATCTTAATCATACCGCCGAAAAAAATAGCCAGTGATGCCTGAATTTCCTGTAGTGACAAAACAAAATAGTTGAGCAGAAGCATCATAGGAAGTACTGAAATCAATAAATGGTTGAGCATAAGCCACATCTAGCTGCTAAGAAAAGAAAAAGAACATAATATCTCCTTCATTACATATAGCCTAATAAGGTATGAATTTCACATGCATCTTAGCTAATCAAGTCTCAACTGTAAAACCCGAAATCGATAAAAGTAGGCGTCGCACGCATTTCGATGCATTACGATGAAAATTTAAAGTTAACGAATTTTGGCAAAAAAAAATTTTATAAAATTCCACGCAAAATTCTAAAAAATTTGGTATATAAAACTTATATCTAATTTCTCTTATTTGAGAGATAAAATTTTCATAAGTCTCATAATACCCAATTTACCCTTAGTCAGTACTAAAGCGAATATGGTTTAAGTGAGGGCAAAGTGGTCTTTAGGCCATCCTTTTCCCTTTCTCTTAAGGGGACCGAACATTTGCACGGTTCGACCGAATTAACGAAGGGAGAGGCGGACAGGGCGACAGGTACGTCTCCAGCGAGAAAATTTGGGAAAAATATAGAGGATGATAAGGGAAGACTAAGATATGTATTAGAATTTACATTTCCTCTCTCTTTCTCTAGATTTTTGGAAGGGATGATTTTAGTATTTTTCTAAAAATATGTGTTTCTTCCAAAATTTCTTTGCGAAATCATTTGGAAAGGTTAAGAGAGATGTTTTAACGTTTGAAACGAAGTTTTCTTCAAGAATTTTTGAGATTTGAAAATTAGGATTTTTTGCCTAAAATTGAAATTTCCTAAAATGCTTTCACAAAAGTGAGTTCTATGGGTCCTAGGGGTGTTTCTAAAATAAAATTTTAAGTTTTTTTTTGTAAGAATTTGCATTTTTTTATTTTTTTAATTAAATAAATCTGAAAATGATTAAAGTAATTATTAAATTAGGTTTAGGAAAAACTTTGGCATATTGATTTGAGGGAATTTAAGAATTTAAGGTTTCCAAAAATTAGGAATTTTAATAAATCCGAAAATTCAAATTAAATTATATTAATTTTCTTAAGCTTAGTAAGAATCGATTAGTGGGAATGAAGAATTTAGACAATTTTGAAATGACAAGAGTTTGAAAAAAAATTATCGTTGACACTTCTTTATGTGTGATTGTTAGGTTGTCATCAATAAGGGGAGCGACTCGTGTCAAAGTGACACTATACGAAATTTCGGTATTTGTGTTAATGTAGGTATTCATATCTCTTATAAAAATTTCATATATATTGCTTTGCTCTTTTTATTTAATGCAAATCTTTAGAGTTTTCAAAGTTATATGGTTTATAAATTTTATTTTGCAAATGACATATTAGTATAATCTCTTTATTATTCGTAGTTTTCATATTTTGAGCTAATGATTTATGAATCATGATTATTTTTCATTAAGCATATGATTGACTGAAAAACATATTATAAGTTTATGATATGAAACTATGCATGTTGATGCGGAGTACCCAAATGGTAAATGGGCTCTTCAAAGCCAAATGGTAAAGGAGTTCTTCAAAGCCAATGGTAAAGGAATGGCCAAATAAATGAAAAAGTGTACCTGATCAATACAAACTTTATGGGTACCTCCGAGACGGGTATTATAGTAAATATTATGCATATTAAGGTTCATATATGTTTTTTAAATACATTAAAGGTTTATATTTGAGGAAATGTTATGAAAAGGCTTCTTATATAGAAAGATTTTGAATTTACGTAATATTGACTATCGTTTAAAGTTTTCATTTGATGGTTATTTAATTGTATGAAAAAGATATTTTATTGTTGTTTTATATAAATTTTTATGAGAAATATGAATTACATGATGGGCAAGTAAGCTCATCCCATGTTGTGGGATTCTTTTTTAGGAGAACCATCTAACAATTGATGGCAGAGATACAGTTTACTTACTGTTGTAGGACTAGACGAAAGAGTGTCAAGTTTTTCTTTAAGTTTGTGTTATGTGTGTATGTCATAGAATGTGTGTTTTAAAAATCTTGGGAATTGTTGTAATTGACTTGTTTAGTGTTTGATGTTATGGAAGACTTGTAAAAGAGAAAAACAATATAAGTATATGTGTGGTTTAGTGGCTCTTTTATGTATTATTGGAATGAACTTTATTATATATTTATGTTGAAATGAATATTAGTTTTTATTGTTTACCGTACGACTGTCTGTTTCCACCTCGTTAATTCGGGCTAGCCGGGCCAGATCGTGACATCAACTCGGCTAGATAATATCCTATCAAATTATACAAGAAATCAATAAAGATAACCCATAATATTTAGGATTTGATTCGAGATTAGGAACCAAAAAAATATCCCATTTACAGATATTTATTTATATTCAACTACGAAATACATAAGTGCTATATAAATGATGGTAAAATCCAATAGTTTACATTACTTTTATGTATTAATGGAATGAACTTTATTATATATTTATGTTGAAATGAATATTAGTTTTTATTGTTTACCGTACGACTGTCTGTTTCCGCCCCATTAATTCGGGCTAGCCGGGCCAGGTCGTGACATCAACTCGGATAGATAATATCCTACCAAATTATACAAGAAATCGATAAAGATAACCCATAATATTTAGGATTTTAATCGAGATCAAGAACCAAAAAAATATCCCATTTACAGATATTTATTTATATTCAACTACGAAATATATAAGTGTTATATAAATGATGGTAAAATCCAATAGTTTACATTACTTTTATGTATTATTGGAATGAACTTTATTATATGTTTATGTTGAAATGAAAATTAGTTTTTACTGTTTACCATACGACTGTCTGTTTCCGCCCCATTAATTCGGGCTAACCGGGTCAGGTCGTGACATCAACTCGGGTAGATAATATCCTACCAAATTATACAAGAAATCAATAAAGATAACCCATAATATTTAGGATTTGAATCGAGATCAGGAACCAAAAAAATATCCCATTTACAGATATTTATTTATATTCAACTACGAAATATATAAGTGCTATATAAAGGATGGTAAAATCCACCCCCCCCCCCCCCCCCCCCCCCCCCTCACGCTGCTCTTACATAAACCCTAAAGGCTCCTCCCTCAAACACCCTGATCATCTTTTACTCTCAAGTGCCATTTACATGCTACCCCACAATCTAGGTTCTTCCCCAATCTTAGCTTAACTATTAATTCTTCTCCCACAGCCTCCTTCAAAGCCAGCCGCAAAGTCGCTCACAACTCAACATTGCTATATAACTACCGGATATCCTCACCCAAGATGTACGCCTCTAACATAAAATTCTTCATATTTAACGCTGACACCTAATTCTAGTCGCCCATGTTGCACATTTCACATTAATTGGCACGTGCTTAGTTGCTCCTAAAACCTGGTTCTACTTTTCAGCACCAATCTCATCAAACTCACTCTCCATGAACTAGATTGCTTAGTCCTCCATACAGGATCCTTTGACCATCTCTTTTATCATCATTGCTAATGCTAGTGAAAGGGATCACCTTAACTAACTACCATAAGATTCTTTGAAAGAAGGCATTCTTGCACATAACTGGCCTTGTTTTCGCCCGTTGCCTAGTTTCTTTCCTTTTAACCATTGACGTCATTGCTGCCCCAAGAAAACAACCCAATCTTTTGAAATGAGGCCCAAGCAGCCTCATATCTAAGCAGTCTCAGGTTCTCTGTATCCCAGAATAACTTCTTTCTATTTGTCCAGAATCATAAAACATAGCCTCAAAAGTTATCATTATTTTGAAATAAACACATAGCAATCACATTCATTGCTTCCTTAAGAAAACAATATATTGGAATAAGATACAATAATATGTATGCGTCGACTACATTACCAAAGAAACACAAGCAATCATTGCAAATTCAAATGCATCATGTAAATAACTGCAAAAAGCATTCGCTAGGGCTCATCTCTTTTCTGATATATTTTATAGCTCTGAAAGAATGAAGAGTTAACATGATTAGCGTGTGGCCAGTGACAAAATGCATTGTACACATCCACAAACATCAAATGTTCACCAAAAACTTCATTGTTGATGGAAACGATAAATATATATAATTAAAGTCTTAGGCAAAAAAGGAGGTATAAAGACATTTACGAATTCATCCATCCCCACAAAAGTATAACACTGCACAAACCAATATATACAGCAACAGTCTACCGGGAAAGAGGGGAGCCCAATATACTGGTAGAGATTATGGAGCGAACCATTTCGAAGGCCAATGCTAGGTCCCTCGGGATTTAAGTAGTAGATGATGCCCTCGTACCTGATCCCATCCTTGGATATCAGGCTTACCAGGCTCCCGATTACGGAGTCTTCTGAAGGTTCCGATGTAGATGCCTCCGCCGCCATTGCTGCAGCTGATTTCTTCGCCGGAGAAGGAATGGAAAAGAGAACGGAGAGAAAGGAAAGAGAAGGAAGAGCTTGTGCCGCCAATACTGCCGAGAAGGCTCGGCGGGGGAAGCGAGAGATGCACTTCCTGCGGCATGTGGGCCGCGGGCAAATTTAACGCACCTCTTCGTCGAGATTTTTGGCACATAAACGGTTTCTTTGAAGAATTCGATTTTTTTTTTTCTATTTTATATTTTTATTAAAAACAAATGGATAAATTATGTTCATTTAAATTCATTTTTTATTCAAATATAATTTATTTGTCTTTTGAAAATTAAAAAAAAAATCAATAAATGTTTTCTTATTTTTAATAAACTATTTCTAAAATATTGATACTTTAAGATGTTAATAATAAAAAAATAGATGTAATACACTAATACCTACAATTAAACATTGATATTATATTTTCTCTTTTTTTATCCATGTCGCTCATAGTGTTAATTCTTTGAGTATTTTATGCATTAGCAAATAGCAATATTTATCTTTCTAAAATACGATTTTAACCCATCAACTATATATAACCATTAAATATTATAAATGTTAATTATATTAATAAATCTTGTGATAACAACACTTAGAATAAAATGATGATGATATAAGTGTTTTTCTCATATAGGAGACTTCACAAAAAATTTAAAAATAAGTTTATCGAGGTGGGACAAATTAGTCTGGTATAAAATGCTGACAAAAGCTATGTCATCAATTTTAAATTTTTCAAAAAAAAAGAGAGAATTTGATTTATTAGTCGCGTAGAGGTAAAGTACCCCTAAAATTAATTATACTCTCATATAAATCTTAGAGAAACTCTAGATAAATGAAGTATCTTGTGTACTAGATTAAATGGATAAACATTAAATAGGCTATGATTTAAAAATCATCATCTTAATAGCATAATCTACATTTCAAAGCAGGACAAACCAGAAAGTAATAGGTGAATCACCATTACCATGCAAATGGTAAACCTTTCACATAAAAAGGTCATGTGCGATGATAATTAATAAATCACCAATAGTCAAGAGGAGTGAATGGGCTCAAAAGTGTGCTGGTGTAAGTAAGGAATCTAAAAAAAACTAGGCATTACATAAGGATAATTTCATGGATTTATCATCCTAGGTGATCAGGTTTGACATCACTTAACATTGAAGATAACAAACATTATTGATTGTATCCTTCTGTCTCATAGTATTTGTAATGCATATTTTATTATTATGTGTACTAATATTTCAGGTACATCATGCTCTAGTCAATGAAGATTCAATGCTCAAGATTGGATATAAAAGGATATGTTGAAAGAGTATATAAAATTTATTTATGTATTTTTAAATTTCTTGAGTCAAGTCTCGTAAAGGTATATGCTAGCCTGGTGATCGTGCACATACACTCATGTGAATGAGATAGAGAGAAATATCATAAGATTAATTTTTTAAACTAATAATATTGTACGATAGGTAACGTGTTGTATGATTAGGTACTCAGAAAATTAGTAAATCAACTAATTGTGTTATTAAAGCTATTTGACTAATCGTACTGGACGATCGGTTTAAATCATAAATTTTAGCCACCAATCATTATTTATGCAACATTTTGAAATACAAATTATGTACTAATCATACTGTATAATTGATATCGTATTGTACGAAATAATTAAATCTTGCCTAAATTAATCTTGTAACTAGGGATCAAATTTAGATTAATTGGTCCAGTAAGATCATACAATATGATTGAACAAATCACAAATGTCCACTCGAAAACAGTCCCAATTCCCTAATCAAGGATGCAAATCCAATTTAGCTTTTTAATCACAGAGATTCATAGAACCAACCCTATCTCTCAACATAGAAACTATACGACCATATTAATGCATGGGGTGGTATTTTATCGTCACCAATCGTACATGACGATAATCAAATTTGATTTGACTAATCATATTGAACGATGATCAAATCATCCTTGATTATCAGCTCAAATACTTGAACTAATCGTACAACACTTTACAATTCATACAATATTAACATGGATATTTTGTAGTAACACTACAGGAAAATCGTCCATTACCGGCAGATTTTTTCGGCGGCTTTCCGACGGCTTATTTTCCTGCAATTTTTCGGCGACCTAATTTTTAAAAAGAATTTTCCGGCAGCTTTCTAACGGTTCTGTTCCCTGGTTTGTAATAATTTCTGCAAAATCATATATTCCTAATTTAATAAATTAAAAATTTATAGTTTAATTTAATTAAGTATTAATTTAATAACTTATCCTAATTAATTATTAATTTAATTACTTTTTATTTAATTATTAACTTTAATATTTCATTTTAATTAATTTTTATTATAATTAATTATTAATTTTATATTTTAAATAATATGTTTTTAAAATAAAAATTACTTATTTTTTAATTGAATAACTTTTTTATTTAATAGTTTATATTAATTATTTATTCATTTTACCATTTTATTTTATTTTATTTTAAAATTTAATTTTTGTAATTGTATTATTAAAATATAAAAAAGTATGTTTTATGACATATTTTGCTACAAAGCAAAGTGGTTGAGTCTTTGTACTCCACACACTCATGTCCTGAGTTTGAATCCCAGGCAGCACGGTCGGGCAGGCAGGTGCGCAGAAAACTCGCGCGGTCTGGCTTGCAGGCCGGTTCTGGCAGGCAGTGGGCGTAATCAGTCGGGCTGGCGGGCCTATGCATGCAGTCGGGCATACAGATTGGTAAATACAGGCAGCGGGTAGGGTCAGGCGGCCCGGCTGGCGAACCGTTGTGGGCTAGCGAGCATGTTCATGCGGGCAGCACACAATCAGACTGGCCGGTGCGAGCAACCTAATTTTTAAATTATTTTTTTAATTTTTCGGCAGCCTTATTCCACCTGAAATAATTGTCACCGTGAAAGACCGCTTGAAATATTTTTCTTACGCGGGTTTTACCAACAGAAATTTTACCACCGGAAAGCCACCGGCATATACCAAATCCACTAGAAAATGATCAATTTTTGCTAAAAAATTCTATCGATAATAGGTGATTTTTCTATAGTGTAATCATATCATACAATCAGTCATTGTACTACATGACCAGAGTCTACATAATTAAGTTTTTAGGATTTTTTTTAAGTCCTTTACTTAAGCTTTCTTATAAGACTTTGTAAAAGTCTTTTTTGCCATTCATAACAACTCTTTCTAAAAGCTTGAGCCTTGAGATAGGGAGAGAAAGGGTGGAGTTTGAGAGAGGGGGAAGATATATACTTGTGAGTTTCAAGAGAGTGTGACAGGGGTTGTTTAAACAAACTTGCACTTAAGTTCCTCCATGAATCATGATTTGTCTCGAGAGAAGTTTAGGGAAAAAGATCTCTTTGTGACAAAGGACCCGACTACTCCGTCATACTAAGGAATGTGAAAGTGATTGCAATATTCTCTGCCTCACCCGGAGGGTGAAAATGATTCTAGGTTCTCTATTACACTGGGTTGGTGGAAGAGATTTTGTAAGGACTTCTCTGTCTTGCTGTAGAGGCAAAATGATAGACACTATAGTGATAATGCAATACTCTGAGAGGAGTAATCCGGGGAGTGAACGTAGGTCATGGTTTGATCAAACCACTATAAATCTCTATTGTGTTTGTTCTGATTTCTTATTTTCTTTATTTTACTTATATGAACTTTTTTATTTGATAAGATTTCATGACAAATTTATTTCTATGATAACTGCTTGATGAAAATTTGTTGTTAGCAGTACACTGTGTTGATTTAATTATCATCGACACTATTGTAACTCTTGAAAAGTTTATTAAATTTTGCATTAAGAGATAGTATTGCTTCTACATTAGTGTGTCTAGGTACAAGTTCACTTAGGCTTAACATTCTTATCAAACTTTCAATTGGTATAAGACCAGTAATTCAAAATAGTCTTTTAAAAAACTTAGAGGGAAATAATTCATGACACATTTCAAAAATAGGAACACTGCAGAAGGTTACTCTATTACTCATCCACCTTTGTTTGACAACATATCGTTTGATTTCTGAAAAAATACATATGTCTACTTTCTTGCAATTAATTGATTTTTGAATGCGGCATATGATTCAAACTAATTATGTTGTACCATCATGTATTATTAAAGGAGTCAAAATAAACATTACTTGTATTGAATAGAATAGAGAAGAACAAATTTTTGTACAATTGAATGCTAAATGCTTAAATTGCTTTTTCTGTGCACTTAAGTCTAAAGATTATATGATTGTTTCTACATGTATCACTGCAAGGAAATTTGGGATAGATTATGCATTATATAAGAAGATGCTAGTAAAGTCAAACAATATATGTTGACTATATTATTGCATGATTACAAACTTTTTCACATGAAAGCTTATGAGAATATCTTAAACATGTATACTAGATATACTCATGCAGTGACATCATTGCATGCTTTAGCTAGATAACTTTTAAACTCATAGAAGGTCAACAAAATTCTATGTTGTCTAACTAAATAATTTAATGTCAAAGTCACTACTATATGTGAATCAAAATACTTGAATGCTTATTCTATTAATAATCTGATCGGCTCACTCATTACCTATGAGCAAAGTGTTAGTTAAAGACTTTTGGATGTAGGTGATGAGAAGGTTATAGTGCTAAAGGAAAAAGATAGATAAAAATAGCTTGGGAGATCATGAGAGTGAGGAGATAGCATTAACAATAAAAAAATATAAAAGTCTCCTAATGTGCAAGAACAAGCATGAACAAAAATGGAGCAAAGGTAAAAATGATAAATATGGCAAGTCTGCTTCTAATATTATATGTCTCCTTGTGTTTGTATTGTATATTTGTTATTGTGTACTAACATTTCAAGTACATCATACACTAGTCAATGAAGATTCAGGGCTCAAGATTGGGTAGAATAGGATATGCTGAAAGAGTCTGTAATATTTATTTATATATTTTTCCAATTTTTTTAGTCAAGTTTTGTAAAGATGTATGCTAGCCTGGTGAGTACCATGCACACACACACTCATGAGAATTAAATAGAGAGAAAAACCATAACAGTATTTTTTTGAACTAATTGTATTGTAGATCTTGATCGTATAGGACGGTTGAAATCATGAATTTTAGCCGCCAATCATTATTTAGGCAACATTTTGAAATATAAATTATGTACTAATCGTATTGTATGATTAATATCGTATTGTACGATATAATTAAATATGGTCTAAGTTAATCCTATAATTAGGGATCAAATTTGGATTAATTGGTCCAATAAGATTGTATTATACGACCATATCCCTACATGGGGCAATATTTTATCATCACCAATCGTACATGACGATAATCAAATTTGATTGTACTAATTGTACTGTACAATGATCATATCACTGGATGATCATCTCAAATGCTTGAACTGATCGTACAACACTTTACAATTAGTACAGTACTAACAAGGATATTTTGTACTAATTATACCGTATAATATGTAATCGTACTATACGATCAGAGTCGACATAATTGAGTTTTTAGGATTTTTTGAAGTTCACTATTTAAGCTTTCTCATAAGAATGCAAAGTTAAAGATGTCCAAGTAGAAATGATCTACCCATACAATAAGATCTCCTAAAAGATATGACATATTATGAAATGCACTAGATAATGTATTTGGTTTATATTTAGGTAAATGTGGTATGCCTAACAAATTAAATCAAATATTTGTAACACATTTAAATATTTCAAAATGGAAAGGCTTGTTAAAAAAGTTTAAAAAATCTAAGAAATTGTCTAATCAAAAGAATAAGATTAGCTAAGAATAATCTATTCAAAAGAGCTTGATTATAAGAAGAAAATATTCAAAACAAGTAACATGATTAAAATGAGATAAATATAACCAAAATAGTATGATTAAGAGGATAACTAAACAAAGAGAATATTCGCATCAAAAGAGCATGATCAAATAAGAAAATATCATAATCAAAATAATATAATAAAATGAAAAAAAATAATTAAATCGAAAGAGCATGATTAGATAAGGGAAATAGTCCAATCAAAAGAGCATGATTAGACTAAGAAAGGTCTAATCTAAAGTGCATGATTGCAATCAGTGCACTTGTGTCTCTTGGTGTGTGTGTGTGTGTGTGTGTGTGTGTGTGTGTGAGAGAGAGAGAGAGAGAGAGAGAGAGAGAGAGAGAGAGTGAGTGAAAATTATTCTCAAAATATTGCAAAAATGAGACAAGATCCAAAAGATTAAAAATGTGCTTCAATACCTTTTATTTATAGAATTTCAAGGGTTATATGGAACGCTGCTCCATAAAGGTCCATAAAGGTAAAATGGTAAAAAGTACAGCGCTAGCAATCCAATTCTAGATTTATTAGCATATTGTTTTGATACATTCATCTCAACTAGGATACAAGTGCATTATAATATGTATGTGCTACCTTTTGTGTTATTCAATTGAAAAGGTTTGCCAAATATATTTCCAATGGCATAGATGGTGCTTCCGGTTAGTAAAATGTAGACTTAATCGGGCAAGCCCATTCAAATGAGAACCAACAAAGGAACATAGGCAACTATTTTAATGTATTCTAACATTCTCAATATCACAGCAAATAGAAACATTTTAATTTAGACCCCCTTGAATAAAATTTCTAACTTCGCCACTGGATGTTGTAACATTATTTATTTCCTTCAACTTTCACTTCTCAAAAGAATGAAAGAAGTTATTTTGCTATGTGGAAGGATTTTTATGGCTAGGGTTGATGCAAATCTTACTTTAGGGTTTTGCATTAAGTTCTTTCTTTCTTCTTCTTCTTCTTCTTCTTCTTCTTTTGGAAGCCTTAACATATGTATTCATTTATATATAACCTAGATTTAAAATAAGGTTTCTCAAAAGTTAATATTTTGAATTATAAATTCATATATTATTTCTACCAAATGGCTTAATTTACGGTAGCTAATAATCATCACAATAAGCTAAATTCATGTAATTAAGCATTTTTATATTTATGTTTATGAGTACACAATAAACTTTATGGAGGCTCATAGAAAAATTTATGGAGATCTATAAAATTTTGTAGAGACCTATTAATAATTATATTTCAAAACAAACCCTAATGATTATGCAAAGTGCACATTAAGATTTGTGGATACCCACTAACTTTGTAAAGGCTCATAAACATAAATAAATCTCATTAATCAAATTAACTTCCACATCATTATTTTTAAGAAATTATACATCACTATCTTTGAAAACTCAATTTAGTTCTTTTATAAACATATTATATAATATTCAAAAAAAAATTCTTAAGAAATTATAAGTACTATATATAGAAGAATTTTCTACATTTTGTATGCATTATTTTACTTTTACTTGTGTGTCATCCTTGATATATGATTCTTGTGGCTCTCTTACATATGAAGAATAAAATAGTTTTTCTAATCTATAGATGGTACAACCTACTTACCTACACATCTCAAATATATATATATATATATATATATATATATATATATATATATATATATATATATATATATATATATATATATATATTGGGAATATAATCAAATAAATAATCAACAACATATAATAAATAGGAGTAGTCAACACAAGTTAACTCTAATGATTAATCTAGGTTGTTTGCCTCACACAAGATTGTGCAAGAGTTCTAAAAAAAACTTTTGTCTCAAAGTGAGAAGTCCAAATTGGATGAAGTTTACAAATTAAAAATATTTATTTTCAAGATATTTTTTGAGAATTTTTCAAAATTTTTAAAATTAAAGATTAAAAAATATTCAAAATTCTTAATATATAAAAATGTGACTAATACGCCCTATAATGAGAAATTTAAGAAAAATGCTCATTATTTCATTTCTTAAAGAAATATACCCAAAAATTTCCTTCGAACCACACTTAACACTTGGTAATATGCACTTTTGAATCTTTGAATACAAACATCCAAAAAGAAATATGCATATTCAAAGTAAATATCGCAATCTTGTTGCATATTATTTTTTTTTCTTCAATAAAGCGTAACCATATATGGTGTTTCCTTTTGAAAGAATGCTTCGGCGGACCCTCTCGTATAGGTGATAGCTTGCTCATGACAGTGCAAAGATTTCTCATAAGAAAAATTAATGACATAGTCTCTTTTAACCTATATGAGCATCTTGAACTTCAGATTTGACAGTAGATTTTATCTTTGATCATATTCCGAATGAGTCAAAATAGGGCTTGATGGTGGACTTTAAATTTTCATTCAATGTACAAGTGTGTTTTGATGTAAGGCTCATTATCTTGAACTTGCTGATTTTTTCCTCGTAAGCTTCACAAGCATGTGTGTGAAGAGCAACAGATGTACCATACTTCTTTATCTCATTTCTTCATCTTAAATTGAATGTTCTTTTTTATGGCATGTAGCATTAACATTCGCTCCAACTACTCTTCGCACACAAATGGTAAATGCACAATGAAGATTGGGCTCTTGATAATGGATAAATGATTTTGGAGGTTTTAAAGGATATTATGAAAAGAATAGAATCTTTGGAATATACTGAAAAATTATAATGAAAAATTACAAAGGGATTCACTAGCAACAGAAACTGGCGATAAAATTGGCGACTACTCGACAGTTTTGCAGTCAAAAATTCCATTGGAAATGATCGCCGGTAAACCGCCAAAAATTCCAATGGCTTACTAATGGTATAGCTCTCTCAAAATGATCTAATCTATATCGCACAATAGGAAAAAAAAACCAAAAACTAATAAAAAAAATTACAATGTATGCCATTACATTTACAAATCAGGTTAAGTTCAAGTTGAACTAAAGCAATCAGTGTACCTACATTACAAGATACAAGACAACATGGATGCTTCAAAGGGTCAAACAAATTCACTATGAACATCCATATCAACGAAAATGATTCAAGAACACAGCAACATAAACAATCTTCAACCTTAGAATTAGGAATAACAAATCACTCTCACCTCCTATGATGATGCCGGTGGTGGTCGTGCCGGTGCTGATCTCTTTCCCTACCATCAGAGTTCAAACGATATGGATTTTCATAGCTCCTTTGGTTATTGCTGGCTACCAGGTTGTGATATGGAGGAGACTGCCAGTTCAGACTGGAGTAAGGGTGGGGACTGTGAGGGCTGTGAATTGGGGAGCTTTCGTAGAGTGGGCTCGGCCAGCTTCTGTCAGAGAGAGACCTTCCCAAATGTGGACTTGGAGTAGAATAATGCTCCTGAGAGCTGTACCTGGGTGAGTAGCCAGGCCTGGAGAAAGCAGCAAGCCCATGAGCTGAGCCAGGTGGTCCATCATCCCGGTGGCGATCGATGGATTCAATGTGATCGCGGTGCGAGTCCGTTGGACGGTTCGAGTTGGAGTGAGAGCTGTGGTTATGCGAGCTGTGCGGAGTAGTGCCCCAAACCCAGTTATCTGCATTCTCAGGAATGGGTGCATTAATCCCTGGGAATTCCACTGTCATCTTCTTCGATAGCGGAGGAACAGCCCCCTCAGCTCTTTCGGGAAGCTCTCCTTCCTCGCATTCTGTCTCTCCTTCCACATCGGCGAATATGATGATTCCAGAAGGTTGATCTTCTTCAACATCATCTGTGGAGTTGTAGAAGTCGTAACAAGTTAATTTCAAAAAAATATGTTGATACACTGCACTAATAATATTGCTAAGTTGTTTAAACATGAAGCTACTCCAATATAATCATTGTCGTTCAACAAAGAGCGTTGAATGAGCATTAAAATAGATCCTTTCTGCAGAATAAAAGGGTTTCAAAATGGATGTCCTTAGCGAAGTGAATTGTAATATCAGTATGATTAATCCATCCACAAACCATCTAATTTTTGTTATGGATAAATGCATTGACGATCTTCACAAAGGTCAAAGATTAAAAATTTCAGCATGCTACTCACCAGCTCTTTTCACAAGTTAGAAGTAAACTTCTAATGTGAAGAATAAGAGCTACAAAGTGCAGAAACAGATAGGAGCAGTTAGGGTATCTGGAACTGATGTACAAATTAAAAGCATTCTGCCTAAGAGAAGAATAACTTACAGAAACTATAGATCACATAAACTGCTAGGGGATGTAGAAGTGATGGACAATTTCAATTGAAAGTAACCATGCTAAAAACTCCAAGATATAAGCTAATTTGCTTGCCCACCGCCAGATAAGGTTTATGCAGTTGTCTGCAGTCGAACTCTATGTAATACTCAAAAATATAAAAAAAAAAAAAAGTAAATGAAAACTTCTTCTAAAATTTATACGCCATTTTTCATATATTCTGAAAATGTTCAAAAAATATTTTTATAAAATTCCATATTTCATATAATTTGCTGTATGTATATAACGATTAGCATAATAGAATTTATAAATCAATGTACTAATTTAATCTAATTCCTAAGTTTTGATTAAAAACACTATTTTTTTATTTGAATTATCGTTCAAAGCAATACTGCACTGTACTAGCTTTTGGCAAAATCCACTTTTAGTGGAGGATTTGGAAATGGAAGGCGGTGATGAATATAAAGTTTATTAAATTTAATTATATAATTATAGATTATCTAATGCATAAACACTTGCATTTCTCTTTTCCCAATCCTGTAACGTTTCAATTGGACCAGACAGGGTAAGTAGGCCTGCAACAGAGAAGAAGCAGAGGAGGAATAAAGGAAAGAAGAGGAAAACAAGACTATGAAGAGAAGGACAACAAAAATAAAAAGGGGAAGGAGGCAAGGGATTTAGATAAGAAATTCAAATTTCCAACATTCCGTGAGTTGGGTTTGAAATCAAGAAGATAGACTTTGAGGATTGACTGAGGAAAAATTCTTTCTGGGTAAACATGTCATTTTGATATTATTTTGTATTAGATTGAGTTATAATTTATGAATTTGAATAAAGTTAAGAAAATTATTATTTTTTAATTGTTTATGAAAGATCGAAGTTTTAGGAAGTTAAAAATAAGAAAAACTATCACAAAGATGATCCTCTAATTTCGATGAGATATCAAGTCCTATTATTGAGTGTTAATTGTCCATCTGTGGTCACTTAAGTTTTGTTAATCCTATGAGATAAATTAGACATCTTATGAATTCAATTATATAATTATAGATTACCTAATGCATTAACACTTGCATTTCTCTTTTCCCAATCCTATAACCTTTCGGTTGGAAAAGACAGGGACGTGTAGGCCAGCATGATGTAGGTAGGGAGGGGTCAAATCAAATCCTAAAATTTGGTTTTAACTTCTCTAGCTCAATAATACTTTGAGCTATTTTTTAGTTCATTAAATGGGAGATTTATTGCACTTCCTAGCTCATTAATCCCAAAAGGTTTGCTATTAAGTCTTGAATTCATTTTTAGTGGACTTTACCTCTTCTCCTCCCCTTTGTCTATTCGTTTCCTTGTGTTGGATGTTTCCCCGTGCCTTGTCCCTTGGTTTCCCGTGGCTGGCTGTTTTCCCGTGCCTTTGCCCCTTTGGTTCTGCGGCTGGCTGCTTGGTTCCGTGCTGGGCTGCTCGGTTCCGCGGTTCTCTGCTTGGTTCCGTGAGTTTTCTGCTTGGTTCCCGTGAATCTCCTCTGTTTTGCTGAACCGTTTGGGGGGTAGCTGAAGTTTTATGGCTGTTAGTCTTTTATTTCCATAAATCTAATAGGTTTTAATTAATGTTTTAGGTGGCTTTTTGGCTACTCTCTTTGGTCTTATAAATAGGAGATGTTTTATGTTTAAAATAAAAGATGATTATGTGCTGATTTTTGGAAAGAAACCTGAGGGTTTTTGGATAGCTTGCGAGCTATGCCACTTCTTCCTCTCCTTGTCTAGGAAAGCTTGCGAGCTTCTCCTCCTTCGTCTCGACTCCTTACTTCTTTCTTCTCTACGCAAGTGCCACTTCACCTGTATCCTTCTTCTCAACCAAGCAAAGAAGAGCTCCTTTAGGTGTATTGTTTGAGTCGATTGTGAGTGTTTTGTAAGTGTCCTATGTTGTGAGCGTCATGTTTTATTTAAAAAAGTTATAGTTTGTCGTATTTATGTCTTTTTGGGAATATTTGTGTAAATTTATTATCTAGAAAGAGTTTTATTTTTCTAGCAAAAAAATTAGGGGCCTCCTAATTTTTTTGCTTACTTTGTTTATGTGTCGTTTTATCTTATGTCTCGTTATATCTTTAAATTGTTTGTTTATGTGTCTTTTGTAAGTATCAAGAGTTGTAAGAGTCTTTTATTATAATATTAAAGTTGTGTTTTGTTTTGTGCAAGTGTTGTTGCTTTATCTTATGTAATTTTTGTAGTGTTTTGAGTATTTTAAGTTATAGGAAGAGAATCATTTGCTTGCGTGCATCAAATTTCATATCAAAGCAAGTTGTATGTCTTGTTGAGTCATAGCAATTGTCGTGTAAGTCTGTAGTGTCAAGTAATATAAATTTTGTTGAGTCTTTTAGAAAAATGGAAAAGGACAAAAAAATTAATTCAATCAAAGGAGAAAGCAAGCCAGAAGATTATGAAGTTCAAATTCCATTGGATAGATGGGTTCCAACGAAAGGAAGTTCAACAGATTCACTTCAAAACAAATTATATAAACTTCAATATCACATGTTCTTATGTGATGAGAAATACGATAAAAGGAAGAAATATCTTCAAGAACAAATCGAGAAAGAGCAAGAAAAAATTCTGAAGAAATTCGAGGCAAAGATTCAAGAGCTGGATGCACCTTCTTCGCCTCCTCGGAAGAAAGCAAAAGGCAACTCATCGTGAGATGAGTTTTTCAAGTAGGGGAGTCTGATGTAGGCAGGGGGGGGGGGGGGGGGGTCAAATCAAATCCTAAAATTTGGTTTTGACTTCCCTAGTTCATTAATACTTTGAGCTATTTTTTAGTTCATTAAATGGGAGATTTATTGCACTTCCTAGCTCATTAATCCCAAAAGGTTTGCTATTAAGTCTTGAATTCATTTTTAGTGGACTTTACCTCTTCTCCTCCCCTTTGTCTATTCGTTTTCTTGTGTTGGCTGTTTTCCCGTGCCTTGTCCCTAGGTTTCCCGTGGCTGGCTATTTTCCCGTGCCTTGTCCCTTGGTTTCCTGTGGCTGGCTTATTTCCCGTCCCTTTGCCCCTTTGCTTCTGCGGCTGGCTGCTTGGTTCCATGCTGGGCTGCTCGATTCTGCAGTTCTCTGCTTGGTTCTGTGGGTTTTCTGCTTGGTTCCGTGAATCTCCTCTGTTTTGATGAACCGTTTGGGGGGGCTGAAGTTTTATGGCTGTTAGTCTTTCATTTCCATAAATCTAACAGGTTTTAATTAATGTTTTAGGTGGTTATTTGGCTGCCCTCTTTGGTCTTATAAATAGGAGATGTTTTATGCTAAAAAAAAAAAAAGATGATTATGTGCTGATTTTTGGAAAGAAACCTGAGGGATTTTCTTGGATAGCTTGCGAGCTATGCCACTTCTTCCTCTCCTTGTCTAGGAAAGCTTGCGAGCTTCTCCTCCTTCGTCTCGACTCCTTACCTCTTTCTTCTCTACGCAAGTGCCACTTCACCTGTATCCTTCTTCTCAACCAAGCAAAGAAAAGCTCTTTCAGGTGTATTGTTTGAGTCGATTGTGAGTGTTTTGTAAGTGCCCTATGTTGTAAGTGTCATGTTTTATTTAAAAAAGTTATAGTTTGTCATATTTATGTCTTTTTGGGAATATTTGTGTAACTTTATTATCTAGAAGGAGTTTTATTTTTCTAGCAAAAAAATTAGGGGCCTCCTAATTTTTTTTGCTTACTTTTGCGTGCATCACTGCAGCAGAGAAGAGAAATAAAGGAAAGAAGAGGAAAACAAGACAAAGAAGAGAATCACAAAAAAAATAAAAAAAGAATGAGGAAAGGGATTTTGATAAGAAATTCAGATTTATGTGTTGACGTTCCGTGAGTTGGGTTTGAAATCAAGAAGATAGACTTTGAGGATTCACTGAGGAAAAATTCTTTTGAGGTAAACATGTTATTTTGATGTTATTTTGTATTCGATTGAGTTATGATTTATGAATTTGAATAAAGTTAAGAAAATTATTATTTTTAAATTGTTTATGAAAGATCGAAGTTTTAGGGAGATAAAAATAAGAAAATCTATCACAAAGAGGATCCTTTAATTTCGATGAGATACCAAATCTTTAGTACAACGAGCAAGTTATTCACAGGTTTAATGTTTGTAAAATTATAAAGATAAATGCTCGTATTAATTCATATAATCAGCAAGATATAGCAAGATATGATATATTCATTTTCTTTATGTTTGAAGTTTATATTAAATTTATTTATCCAACTAAGTTTAGAGCTCATCATATATCAAAATTTTGGTTTCAAGGAAAGGATAGGAGCAGGTGTGATAGTAGATAAGTGATTAGTTTTATTATATACAATAGCTTTTTGAATGTATAGTTTTTGATGTATTATAGAAGATGTGTATGATATAAATTGAAAACTTCTGATATGTATTTATGTGAAGTTTACTTAGACTATCTATAGTCCATTAATGATTTTATTTATGCACATTTTTGTATTAGATAATGATGAAGTGTAATGTATATTTGGTGACGATCAAAACAGACAAATTTTTCACTCATTCAATCTTGATTAAAAATCAAGATGGGAATTGGTAAGAAATGTGCTACTGGATTGCCCATCTCTGTTAGGCCTTATAATTAACTGAATGGGTTCACAAAAAGGCGTGATGCTCTAAAATCCTGAGCCCCAATTTCAAAGTGCATAATTTTAATAACCACAAAAGAAGAAAAACAACAATAGCACTATTATCAATCCTCTTGGCTCTGCTTACAGAAACTCCAATTGCAGTATTGCACAACCAATTATGAAAGCGATAGCATCAATGGTCACTGTCTTATACACCCAAAAAATTGGTTCCAGCGATGGTTAAAAACTGACTCACCGACCTCATCAAATGACACCATGTATAGAGGATGGCATCTTTTGGCCGCACAGTGCATGCAACTCAGATTGTGTCGGAAGAGCCGCATGAAATAAAGGATTTAAGCATCATATAAAGAAAGCAGGAGCTTGAATAAGCAAAATATTTATCTTCCATACAAGAAGATTATCTTTCAAGATTTAATTTGATTTATCAGCAAAATAAAACAAACTTCAAAGAATCTAACAGAGGCATTACATGAGGAGAATAATAAAAGCAAGGTTCTAATGTAGCGATTGACTCTTTAGGGCAATTAGATTAAAGTTATAGCAACTAATAGGCTCCCTGAACTGCCATTATTGCAAATAGGGAAGTTGCCTAACCTTTATATAATTAGAGTTATATATGAATACAAAATCTACAATAAACAAATCAGAAGAAAATATAAATAATTGTGTAAAAATAAATAAGGTTAAAAGAGTCCAGATTACCAAGATATCCAGGTGGGTACCCCAACTGACGCATACGGTGAAGCCACGGTGGTGGATCAAGTTCCTGCCAACAAAAAGATAGAAAACAATTGTATAGAAGTTATGAGCATGATATCAATCAGTCGTTTGTTAAGGAGCTCACAAATTCACAACTTATTTTCCTTAAAGAAAAGGACATGTTTCCTCTAAGAAACCGATAAGGACAGTCTGGCATATAATCAAAGCAGAGGTCTTCATGCTCCATGAAATATCACGCAATTCATGTAACATCATGTTATTCAAATTAAACTGTCACCAATTAAAAACTTAAAATCAAGATGAATAAGAAAATAGATACATGCAACCAACCATTCTATGAAAAAATCAAAATATTGTACAAAAATCGCATAGAAATCAAGTAAGCCAACAATGCTTTTATTGATTTTGTCATCATCATTATAACCAGCAGCCATCAGTACCACTATTATAGAACCCTTCTCACCATTACTTCAGGGTTGAAGTTGCATTTTGGAATTAAGAATAGTTTAGGTAGCTAGATGTATCTGAGATAACACTACCAAGGTTTAGGGTTTAGGGTTTAGAGTTTAGGGTGCCAAAACTTGTTTAGTTCTGTGTACAAATAGCCTGGCATTTATTTGGTTTTGCACACAAATAGTACTGTATTTGGATGTCATTCGAGTTAACGGCATTTAAATGTCAGCTTAAAATATTGATGTCAGCATATTATTTACAGATTTCAGGAAACAACTGGCGTAAAAATACGAGAAAAATACATAATAGTTGTCAATAATCCAAACCCCTCAGTTAAATCATTTCTAAAGTATAACTTAATCCGTTTCTTTAAATCTTATAACCTGCCCGTTTTCCTACGTTACTGTTCTTTCCAAGACCCTTCACAATATCTTTTGCTCCCTTGTTCTCTCTAGAAAGTCCATGCGCACTCCATTGTAAGTAAACGAGTTCTCATCACATCTTCTATAATCTTGTCTTCCAGAGACCACCCCTAAAGCTTATGCGAATGGTTGCAGCATCAGCTATAGATATTTATAATTTTTATCTTTATCAATTTTACTCCCAGCCAATATGCTCACTTCTACGTTCATTATGGCACAGCCCTGTGGACATTGTTTTACGACCTGTATCATCAGGTCAAAAGAAATGTTGGGATAAAACTATAATTTAGTGTAATTCAGGTAGTCATAACATGCCAGCTGTGATGATAGATGCTTAAGGGTCTAAAATTTTCAACGCAATTAAAATGATTTAATGAATACATATCATGCCAAAAGAAATACGAATTCACATAACGAGTACCACTAATTTAAAATTTTACTTTTTTAGCATAAACTTGAAAATCCTAGAAAGCTGGATAAGATGATAATACAATGATTGATTAATTCTAAAAAAATCAATAAGAAATTGATCAACAAAAAACCAGCTAGCAATTTCACCGCAATTGAAATTTCACTTGTAGCAGTTCAGATTAAAATCAGGACTCTTGCAGCAACAATCAAACAATAATTAGGCAGAAAATTGTAAATTACACAAAAGTGAAGATAAGATATGTTTTACCCCTACAAGTTTTGTATAACATTTGCACCACATAGAAATGAATGTCACATCAAACAGGCATACAAATGACTGAAAGCAAAAAAAAATCTGAAATTTTTATTGAGCCAAAAAAGATGTTTTCATACATGCCTCAATTATCTTTTGTGATTTCTTATCCAATGTTTAATCCCTAAGTCGATAGATGTGATGGCATGAAATCATGCCTTGTTTCGATTCAACAATTCAGAACTCAGTCACTTCTATGTGAAAAAGTGCCAACCCCATAAGACAAATAAAGCACATAAAAGTCAAAACTTCCCATCTATCCGGAAATCCAGTTCACATTGAAGTCTCATTGAAGTCATGGAATTAAAATGGAGCACGCCCCTAAAATGTCTTTAGCAAGAATGCAAGAACTGGTGCTACAAAAAGCAACAAATCCTATCACAAAAGGTGAAAACGGCAGCAACAATAAATTGAAATTGGGAAGACATCAGAAGCTTATGGGAATTGGGAAGTAATCAGCAGGGCCATTGGGAGAAAACAATGAGTCAATGATAATTGCCACAGTGCTCTTATCCAAACAAGCCATAACAAAAACTACCAATCGAGCTTCTCAAGAGTAAATTTATTGATTGAACAAACCCATAAAACGAACAAAAAACAAAGATGAAACAAATAGGATCATCAAGATGAAAGAAACACATCTTTTCATGGAACATAGACATACTAAAAATACCTTAAAAAAAGTATGATGAATACAAAATTTAAATGAGCTGAATTTGAACAATTATTTACTTGTACGATGTTTCTGACAAACATAAAATTATAAATCTCCATCAAATCTTTAAGGATTGAATAACTTCGACCCTTAGGAATTTAACATTTGGAATTAATCAAACAAATCAAGACAAGAATTTACATTTTCTGTAAAGTAATCCCCGATTTATCACAAACAGGTCTATTATGCTAGTGCATAAGATATGTCTCATCAGTAGTGGATAAATTTTCTTTATCTAACATTTGCTTCAAAAATAGGAAATGTGGAACTGTCTTCAATGATGTTGGATGTGAGTTTACTAGGAGATGAAAAGAGGTAAGCATCCAACATATTAGCAGAAGATTAATGAAATATAATCAAATCATACATATTGAAAACTAGACTAAACTGTAAACTTCCTAGACTCTGTAATTTATAAGCATTAGTTCGAAAGCATTGCATAATTTTAAATAATACTCATTTAATTTCTTAATTTCTTAAAACCTCCAAAAAAAGCTTTTAGATTCAAGAGTACCTTTATATTATAACCATATTTAAATTCTACAAAATTCTAGCTCACATCAATAAAAAACTTATGATTATAATAATTAACATTCAATCCTCTCTTCATGGTGATTAGAAAAGTCATGCAAGTCATGCAAAGTATTGGCACAATTTCATTTTTTGCATAGGATTCTTTTTTGGAGTCGTTGGTTTGCAAGTATTTAGAACACCTGTGTTTCGAATTAAATACAATGTAAATTAAATGCACTATTTTTTAAATACTAAGGATTGTTTAGTTCGCTATAATAAAAATTCAGGGAATCATTTTTTTTATGTTTGGTTGGAAGTAACATCAATCTAATCTATATATAATTATATTCTTTTCATATTTTTTGAAAACAGATTATGGCATGGGATGCGAGCGATAAGTCAGTGTGGTCGATGATCCTAGAGAGGCTGGTGCCAATGTTGGAATGAGGACAGCTAGAGGGAGGGAATAGTCAAAGGACGAATGTGCAAGGTCGATGCCGAGGCAATGAGTTCTTGAGGTGGCGAGGTCATGTGGTCAACATTGGGAGAAACATTTTGTGAGTACAGGAATGTCACTAAAGTAAGGATGCCAGGATGGCAATTTCTCAAGCACGAGAAGTTGATAAGTTCGCAAACAAAAGTGGGGAAGCAATTCATGAAGCGCAATGACTTTGAAATTCGTTCAAATCAAGTGAATTCAAAATTTATCAAAAAAATGACCTACTTAAGGTATTTGAAACACCTTGGATTTTTTTTTTAATCTTAATTAAGTAATTAAAAATTAAAAATCATTGCATCTCAAATGCAATGCACTCAAAATATAACAATCAACAGCACCTTTATGAATTTGTAATTTTTTATTTAAATTTATTTGTTTAATAAATTTATTTAAGTATCACAATTTGTTTTAACATTATGCCCCTCAAAATTTTCATGCCATGTAACAAAAATATTTCAATAGCAATACGTAATGTAAAAAATTTACAGGTTTATACACAACTAAGCATATTTAAATTAACTGACAACTGAGCAATACAACAACAACAACATCAAGATTTTATCCCACTACGTGGGGTCGGCTACATGAATCCTTTTTTCTCCATTGTGTCCAATTATTTTTAAAAAAAAATTGAAGTACATGATATTCAAATCTTTACTCAATTTAAAAGTATTCATTATGCATTTTATAAAAAATTTTACCAAACAATATGATAAAAAATGTAAAAGTACTTGGACTTAATAATTATATATGGATTAATAAATCAATTTCAAATGAAATGATGAAATGATGCAAATACAATTAAATCAGATAAACTGAAAGCTATCTGAGAGTTAAAATAGGAAATGTGTTGAAAAGTGGATAATTTGATTTATTCATATTCTGAATTAAAAAGTATAGTTATAAATTTAAATAATACTTTTAAAATAAAGGGACGTAAATTTTTTTAATGAAAGGTAGGGAGTCTATATAAGAGAAATATCAGGCCCCTTTTACCTGTAGGATAGATTAGACCAACATCAGGCAAGTCCAAATCTGGCAGGCGTGCCGATATTCAGGTAGATATACCAAAAACAATATCAAGGCAAGCACATGAGTAAATATATATGCTCAATTTAAGCGATATAAAATTATTCTACAATTGCATAGCTGACTATCATTATCCTCTACACAATACCAGAAGTCAATAAAGCATGGATAAGGATACAAGGCTTGGGACACAACATGAGATAGATGATGTGACATGGAAAATAAGCAAAAAAACCAGGACATGACATGCGTAGGACACAACTGTGTCCGCCAACGTGTTTATGCACATATTTAATGACTAAAATCAGCAGCATATGCATTAGAAGATAAGTTCATATTTCTGACCATATTGACGAGAAACAAAGTTATATGAAAAAGATAACAAGACAAAATGCTAATATGAGAAAATGAGGATGGAAATCGGAAATGAGAACGATTCTGGAAATAACCAGATCACTTGGTGCGCGCTTTATGAACATTGGAAAGTTCTTTAGAAAAATAAAAAAGGGTACCCACACAAAGTCCATGCCATCTGGCACTCAGCACAACAATTAGATATGCCTCAAAGGAGGCTATTTAATAATATAGAATGCAATTGACAAAGGAATTAATTACCCCAATACCCAAGCATTCTCTTGTTTCAGGCCCTAGCACTCCTGCTTTTAAATCATCAAACTTTCCGGAACTTTTCTGGTAATATCGGTTTTGGTTACGAGAACCAGCATTTTGATTCCGTTTTGAACCATGCTGTTTGCGAGCATTACTTATGGCAATATTGTCACGTGGCTTTGGGCACTCCTTCACCGCATGACTATAAGAGCCGCAATTGAAGCAACGGGAAGCTACCAATGCCTGCACTCCACTATTAATTTAAACAAAAATAAGCAGGACATTAAATTTATAATCTTAAGGAGATAATATTTCATAAAATAGAAGCATAACAACAAAAAATGAGGAAAATCTCATATCTAGAGTTGTTGAAAGCACCAAATTGCCAGATGTAAAAGTCAAAATATCAAAAAAAAAATCTACGATACTCTTTACAGTTAAAGGTGCGCTGAGAACAGAAGTCAATATTTAATTTTAAAAAAAAAAATTCACAGCAGTAGGTACAGACTGTTCATTGGACATAAAGAGGTGGTGGCATTAATTTTGACAAACAAATGCGCATTCTTCCAAATATGCTGGCAGTTAACTTCTTTTATTCCTAAGAAGCATATTTTTCATTTCTTCTCCTTTTTTAAATGGAAAATTCAAGATTCAATAATCACGAATGACAATAAAATATAGAAGGTTAGCCTGAATCTATGGACCAATAAGCTGAAAGGAATTCAGTTTGAGCAGTTTGACAAAGTAATTCTAACCTAGTATTCATTTCTTTATAATTTTGAAGAAATGTAAAAGATCTACAGTAATCAAAGATTAGTTTTCTTAATTTTAACTTGGTAAACTTCCAAATAGTCCCCCAACTATTTATATATAGCTAACTTAGTACCCAAGTATCATGTTTTTTTCAACTTAGCCCCTCAACTAAATAAAATTGATATAAAATGGATCTTATGGGACTAAATTAGGATAAATTTTGTATAACCGAGGGACTAAATTAGGATCAATTTTATATCACAATTATAATATGAGGGACTATTTTTCATCGATTTTGTATAAAAGAGCGACCAAAATGGAGAAACATGTACTCTGAGGCCAAATTGGCATAGTCTGAAGACTTTTGGGATTTTCTCCGTTCTAACTTAACTTTTTTCCTTTAATTTATCATTCTATCTTCATATTCATTTCATCAATGCAATATCATTTGGATTCTAACAATCATATTTTGTATTTGCACCTAAAGTAAGGTTTTTGTACCTTGGTCTTTAATGTATAAATCCTAATTTTCATTACATAATTTGCATATATGTCATTATCCTAGCTGCATAAAAAAAATCTAAATTATAAACCATTCTACATAAGAAGCCATACATTTTGTCTTGAACATTTTTTTACGGTAATACAAATCTATTCAAAAGGAATGTCCAAGTGAGCACTAGGCTTACATAAATAAGAAATCAAATTGCTTAGGAAATTAAAAAACTTTTAACTTAGAAATAAAATACTTTTTTGAGCAATCCCTAATACATATTGCAACACTCAAATTTGGTGAGATGAAAATTTCTTCTAAAAATTATACCCCATATTTCGTAAGCCCTAAATTTTTTTTTTAAATATTTTTATAAAATTTTACATTCAATTTCGATCAATTTAATATATAGATGCATATATAAAAGATATACCTATATAAAATTATGTAATTTCCTCAATAAATTAAAATTTTCCTAAGTTTTAAATTTAATTTCACCATAGCAGTGATTAAGGTACTGGAGCAAAAATGGAATATTCCAAAATTCTGTGCCATGCGAGAACAAATTAAAAACTGATGATAGGAATAGCTTGTAGGATAGTTTAATTATATAATTGATCAGTTACATTTCGAGTAGCCTTATTCTATCAATTCCAATTTCACCCTTATCCATTTTTACCCTTCCATTCCCAAATTCCCACAGCTGGGTGAAAGCGTGGGGGGAGTATTAAATTTAATTAAAAATTAATACTTATCTACTTGTAATTATACTAACCTAATAATCTAAACCTAAGCCTAAGTCATCCTTATCCCATCCCATAGCCGGCACCTGGAGGCAAATTTTTTAGAATAGAAGGGAAAGATGATCGGTACAGCTGAAACTGGAAAAGTAGAGAAAAAAATAGAGAAGGAAAAGAAGGGGAAAGGGAGAAGAAAGAAGAAGAGGGGAAGCAGAAGAAGAAAAGTAGGAGAAGAAGAAAAGGAGGAGGAGAAGAAAAGAGGCTTCAGTACAGGAAACACAAGGAAAATAAAGAAGAAGAAGACAACGAGAGGAAGAAGAGAAGAGGAAGAAGAGTATAGAAGAAGGGGACGGAAAGAAGAGAGAAGAAGAAGGAAAGAAGATGAAAAAGAGAAAGAGAAGATTAAAAAGAAGATTAAGGAGAGATGTTGAAATACAAAGAAAAGAAGAAGAGGAAAAATCAAATCGTTAAGAATCCTAAAATTGAGTTTAGATTTTAGTTATAGGTTTAAAGGCATGAATAAGGAGAAATCAATTTAACATAAAAATATTGTTTGATGTTAATTGATTTAGTTTCAATGAGGAAAATTAGGAATTTGTCTTAATTTGAGGAATCTGTTAATGGCTAGATTGTTTACGAAATCAGGTCATTCATTCTAAAGAAGATCCTACAATTCAAGTGAGATACACAATCTCTAATATCAAGAGAAAATAATTCTTAGAATTTTATAATTGTCAAATCCTATATTTTATTTGATAGTAAGTAGTTATTTCATCATATTGAACATAACATAATTTTGACATGTCTAATGACATTTTTTAATCACCTTTTTGATGAAATTCAGGATATTTTTAAATAAAAAAATTTATATTATTTATTGAAGTGCATAATAACAGTTATTGAAATTCAAGATTTTTTTTTTTTTTTTTTTTTTTTTTGAGAATTTGACTTTTAACAGGACACAATGGGAAAAAAGAATTCATGTAGCCGACCCCACGTAGTGGGACAAAGGCTTAATGTTGTTGTTGTTGTTGCATTTATTGAAGTGCATAAATGTTGAATTTCACGTATCATGGCAACCTTGATGTATGTTGAACATACGAAATGATAACAGATGAATATTAATATCAAACACTGCAATTTTAAATATTAATATTATGATGCTAAATTGAAATAAATCAAAGAAATGTTGTCATATGAGATAAGTTGGCAAACTATAAGTTTTATTAATCCCTTTTTTTTATAGAACTCTCCATAGCACTTCACAATTTGGAGGAAATAGTGGCTGATTGCAATTAATAACTCAACAAGAAACAAAAGAAACAAGCGATCTATGATTAGAAAGGTATATCGTTTCTCCTAATCAACCTAGACGCCGCTAGGAAGCCCTCACAGAAGAAACTACAGCAGAAAACTCAAAGAAAACATAACACTAATACAAAATAATA
This sequence comes from Dendrobium huoshanense, assembly GCA_016618105.1. Classification (NCBI taxonomy): domain Eukaryota; kingdom Viridiplantae; phylum Streptophyta; class Magnoliopsida; order Asparagales; family Orchidaceae; genus Dendrobium; species Dendrobium huoshanense. Next base: position 87,626,329 of record CM028359.1, on the reverse strand, counting down.
ATCCCTATTTAAGCACCTGCTCTTCCCTCCAATTTAGCCCTAAAAGATCTCTCTTTCCTTAATTAATTCCCACCCTCTTTTGAATTCAAATTCTTTTCATTAATTCCTTTCTTAATCCTCTTCCTAACATATGGAATAATTGGTTTACTGGACCCCACAAGGGGGACCGAAATTTCAGCCCTTCCGCCCCCTATAGATGGTCCGGCTGTTTGCATAAGAAATTCAACATTAATGATAGCAACGGTGTACAATAACATAGAGCAAAACAAAGACATCAGGGAGAGTTGGTGGCATCAGAGCAAGCAGCAGTAGCAGCAAAAGATTTTAGCGGCAGCAGGAAGAATGAAAAAGTAGTGCAGATTTGCGCTTCTTTTGTTATAGAAGAGATCCAACAACCTCAATCAAATAGAAATTAAAAAGGAAAAAGAGCAGGATCATGGAAAAGTTTCAAATTAAATTCATTAAACCAAATTAAGCTTATTTATAGGTAATTACAGCAAGGATGACCTCTTATCCACTCCAAAAACAATAAACCCTATCAACAAAAAATAAACTAAATACAAGATAAATTCAGAGAAATTTATTCTAATTCTGAAATTAAATTTTAAAAATAAGCTTATCCAAACAAAATTAAAAATTCAAATTCATCCTTATCCTTTCGTAATCTACATTTTAATTCGATGGTCCAGCTTCTGAGCCCATGATCTCCCTCATATGACATCAAATTGTTGATTTGATAATGCCTACGGACTTTGGCGACAATGATTGGATTTAAGAAGTACAGTCGTATGCAATTTCCATCAAGAATCTAGACTGCTAAACTTCAGCAAACAAGATCCCTTAGATATTCCCAATCTGGCGCAAATGTTGATCATAGACTCAACAATTAGATATGAACCCGAAATCAATTTAATTTTATATAGCAAATCTTGAAAATCTGAATCTTTTTATCACCAGTTGTGCCCTCCCAAAGACCAGAAGCTCAATTAGGTATTGGAAGTTCTAAATTTATCAATCCTATATCTTTGAGATGTTAAGAGATTTAATAAAGGGATGAAAATATTCTAAAAGCGTCACAATACTTGTTAAACTCAACATTTTGTCTTCTCCAATGTAGTCTTACTACCTGCAGGAATTTGAACAAGGTTTGCATAATAAAGAAATTTCTGTTGGTCAGCATAACATCCAGCAATACTACCTTGTTGACATGGATAATATAATATGAACACCTATGAGCAGTATGGACTAAATATAAGAATTACATTAACAATGCAAGTAATGTCCGGCCAAGCAAAGACAGCAATATCAACCCCAGTAAGGTAGGAATGGATGGTTTTTTTAGAAAAGAAGTACAAATTTAATAAAATTATAAGTCAGTAAAACAAACAAACATGAAAAAAATGTTGGAAACCAAGTCTGGATTTTATGGCGAAGCAAAAAATAAATCCACATGAATAACTCGGTAAATAAAAGTTCGACTGTAAAGCTGTAAGAATTATAATCACCTGAAGCAAAATAATTGCAAGGTTCCCTGTTCATGATTAGAAAAGCATTTACCTTTCAGGGTTAGTAGAACCATCAAGTGTAGTTAAGCCCAATGTAAACCCCCGGTCATACAAAGGCACCATATCACCGTCCAATTTAACAGGATCGCCAATATTCTCGTTTTTTCCTTGGTTATCAAGCCAAAATGACTAAAAATCAAAAAGAAGATTACAAAAATAAGTTCCTTACTAGAACAATACGACTTTTTACAAAAACATTCAAAGAAATGTGATAGGATCTCTTATGCATGAATTAGAAGATGATATAAATATAAACTTTACCAAAATTTGATTTACCAAAGTGTTAGAATAAGAATTGACAGAAAGGACGAACAAGAAAATCGAGTCTGAGAAGCACTTCAAGTTTTGTGCTCATTAGAACTCATCATCATCAACATTAGCCTTGTCACAACTCTTTGAGGTTGCCTTTATGATTCCACTTTATATGTTCATTCATCTTGATTGTTGCACAAGATTTTAAATCTATTATACTAATTTTTTGCACAACTTTGATCTCCTTTTGATGCAGCAAATGTGCTTAAATTAGTAACCATGGCTACGTCTAAGTAGAATTAGACTAGTTGATGAAATTCAATTGTATGTCTTTTATTAGTTTAATTTGTTTAAATTTGGTAGACATGATCTACTTAGACAATTCTGGCTTTAAATTTTAATTAATTATGACGATTAGATTTCAATTTGGATGGAATTATTTTTAAATTTCAATTTAAAAAATATTCTTAATTCTCTCCACACTTTTTTTCATTTCTATAGTCCTTGACCATCCATCACAAGTCTATAGTAATCCTCTCTCCTTCTGCAACACCTAATACGGTTAACAATCTATTTGAGGTACCTTTCTCACTACTTTGATTTTCATACTACTTCCACGTATCAATTTGGCTACTACTTTCTTATTGCTTTCGAAAAATTTGGTGACAAGAATCATATTTTGAGAATCGGATTTGCTAAAGATTGGCAGTTGTAAAAAAAACTAATCTCACCTTCTTATATATATATATATATATATATATATATATTCCCATTAGCTACAAAAAATTTATTTTCTTTACAATAGTGTTATAACCACTTTTAAAAAAAACCATAGCTGCCTGAAACATCCATGAATCTCTCTCTATTATAATCGTTTCTTGAGTCATATCATCTCCTCACATTGTAAATGTCAATCACAGTCCACCTTCCTCAAGTGTTTTCCACATCCAACTCTAAGAAATCTGAGAACCTCATTCTGATTCATTCACAAAGCCACACAAATGAGAATTTCATTTCTTATTTTTTTTCTCTGATCATTTATACTCTACATAATTTCATATCAAATCCAAATTCAAAAAGCCCTAACACAAATTCATCTCCCATTTCTACTAAACTCACACTTTACCCAAAAAAACAATCCAACCCTTCTCAAAAACCTTTCCCCCAAACAAACTCACCACCCTATGAAAATTAGAAGCAACCCTCTTATCCCTTTTCCAACAACTAACAATAACATCAAGCCTTTATTCCACTACGTGGGGTCGGCTACATGAATCTTTTTTACCATTTTGTCTGGTTAAGAGCCAAATTTTCATTTAGATCTAATAAATAAAAATCATTTCTAATATTTTCTAACCAAGTCTTTTAGGTCTACCTCTACCTTAACATAGGTCAAATCTAATACATCTACTCTCCTAACCGGGTCATCGGAAGGCCGCCGTTTTATGTGACCAAACCATTAAAGGCAACTCTCTCTAATCTTATCTAGCATTGGAGCTACTTCAACCTTTTCACGTATATGCTATTTTGTATCTTGTCTCTAAGAGTAAAGCCACTAATTCACCTGAGTATCCTCATCTCTACAATACTTAACTTAATATTATGCTTCTCTTTTAATGGCCAACATTTAGTGTCACAAAAGAATTGGAGGTCTAACCACCATCTTATAGAATTTTCCGCTATGTTTAAGTGGTACTTTTTTATCACATAACAAGCCCGATGCATTCCTCCACTTCATCCATCCAACTTGAATTATACTAATAATATCCCCATCTATTTCACGATCACTCTGAACAATAGACCCACAATATCTAAAACGTGTACTCTTAGTAATAACTTGATCGCTCAAAGTCACAAACTCACCACTAGATCTATTACTACTAAAATTACACTCCACGTATTCGGTTTTAGATCTACTCAAACGAAAACTTTTAGACTCTAAGGTTGACCTCCATAATTCAAGTTTACCTTCAACTCCCTCTTTAGTCTTATCAATAAGAAGAATATCATTAACAAAAAACATACACTAAGGAACATCCTCTTGCAAATCTCTAGTAAGAACATCCATGACTGAAGCAAAAATATATGGGCTTAAGGCTGATCCTTGATGTAATCCAACTGAAATTGGAAATTAATTGGTCAAACCACCTAGTGTTTAAACATAAGTAATAGCTCCAGCATATATATCCCTAATGACTTGAATATAAGTATTATTAATCCCTTTATTTTTTAGAACTTTCCATAGCACTTCTCTTGGAACTTTATCATAAGCTTTCTCTAAATCAATAAATATCATATGAAGATCTTCCTTTTTCTCTCTATACTCTCCACCAAACCTCTCAATAAATGTAGGACTTCCATAGTAGACCTACCAGACATGAATCCAAATTGATTTTGAGAAATATTAGTATCACGTCATAACCTATAATTCATAACTCTCTCCCATAGTTTTAAAGTAAGACACATCAACTTAATTCCTCTATAATTTGCACAATCTTGTGCATCACTTTTATTCTTAAATATAGAAATCAACATACTCATTCTCCACACATCAAGCATCTTTTAAGTCTTCAATATAATATTAAAAAGTTTAGTAAGCCAAGAAATTCCTTCATCTCCTCAGCATTTTCACACCTCTATTGGAATATCATCAGGTCCAACAGTTTTCCCACACTTCATTTTCTTTAAAGTCTCTCTAACTTCAATTTTAGTAATACGCCGATAAAAAAAAATCTCTATTTTTATTTAAAGTGTTAAGGTCACTAAAGTCAGACGTATTTTTATAATCTTCATTGAAATGCTTAGCAAAATATGATCTCATCCACCTTTGTTGAATATCCTCTTCTAAAAAAGGATTTTTTTTTATCTTCATCCTTAATGCACTTCACTTGAACAAAATCCTTACCACTCTTATCTCTTTGTTTGGCTAGCTTATACAAATTTTTTTTCCCTCTTTAGTATCTAATCTACTATATAAATCATTAAAAGCTAAAATCGTTGTATCGCATAATACTTTCTTAGACTCCTTACGGGCAACTTTATAGCTTTCCTAATTTTTAGAATTTTTACAAATAAACCTATTTTTATAACAGAGCTTCTTATTTTTTATCTTTTTTGCACATTTTGATTGAATCACAAACTATTTTTACTATTAGCAGTTTTTCCATTTGATACTCAAAGCGCATCCTTTGCAACATCCTGTTATCCCTTTTCCAAATCCAACAAATCAAAAACAGCCCCTAAGCTAGAACCCTAGCAAAAATCATTCAAGATCAAATCAAGAAAGGAGATCAAAGGTGAGAGTGACAACAGAGGAAAAATTGCAAGTTAAACTTGCACCTACAACAATATCTATTGATGAAAGTTTGATTGTATTTTGTGATGTAATTTGACCACTATTAAGCAGAAATATTTTAACACTTCAAGCAATTTACTCGAGTTTGCATAGAAATCCTGTTCATTGTTTAAAATTGTGTAATATGAGGCTCGCGTTGAGGACTGCCTCAACGCAACTATAGTGAAAAACACAGAGGTTTACGCCTCAAACATTTTTTATGAGGCTTGCACCTCAGCTTGGCTAAGAGGCACACCACGCCTCGCAGGCATGAGGCTCACCCATAGTCACTTATGTATTATTAAAACTTATGTGAATCCTAAACTAAAGCTCCGACAAAATCACGTTATAACGCACCCCCAAGCTCCAGTAACTTCCTATGGAATGCCTTGACCTCCGACTCTTTGTTTTCTCCATAGTCACCACTATCATAGCCTCCATTGGGGATCACTTGAAACCCGTATACCACCACCACCTCCTCTAAAAATGTGATTATTAATCTCATATTTATGTTAATCAAAAATATTTATAAAAGAGAAAAATAATTGAAATAAATGAAGAAGAAACAATTTATTGCTTGTCACTTTACGTCTTGTGCAATTTTCTCTTTTAATGTGTATGTTAATTTGTTACCTCATAATTCAATAGAAAATTAATATGTCATCCTTTAACATATTATTTAAATATTATATAAAAAAATCAATTTTAACATTTATTTTGACTTAACGCGATTTTTTTATTTTAAAGCTTACGGCTCAAAACCGCTTGAGGCTTACACCTCGCCTCACAAACAAAAAATGCCTCAATACCTACTTGCGCAATATAAGATCTAAAATTTCTTACTATAGAGTTTGCATATAACAATTATATGAACCACAATGCTAAGAAATCTCCTTTTGAATCTGAACCTATCTAACAAAATGTTTCATAAACATAAATCTAGAATTGGTAAGGAAATACAATTAAAATTGAATTTCATTATGAGATCAATTATAAAACTAAACCTCAATTAAAAACAGAAGTTGAATCTGAAGTCATAAATGAACCTAAAGTGCAAATAGAATCAAAATACAACCTTGATTATGACCTGAACTTTTTAATGTAAGCTCAACCTACTCAAAAATAAAAAATAAAAAAAAAAACTGAGCTTCTTATACAAATCAAATATATAATTAAATGAAAACGTGATCCAATCATGTTAGCTAAAATTGATTAATTAATAAAAGAATTATATGATTTAACTCTTGATCATGTTTCTAATATAGTTATCTCAAAACATAAAATTGAAAATGATTTTATTTTGGTTCTTGATTTTTTTACTCAAAATCATAAAATGAACCTTGAGTAGAAAGTGAACCTATGTCTATCTCAACGAAATGTTAATGATAAATGATTTAAAAGAAATCTAAATTTAAAACTCCATCTATCGAGTCAAAAATAAAATTGTCTAATTCATTAACACAAACTTTTAAACCATATTGGTTTTTTTTTTTTTTTTAAGAGATCATCCATCAACATTATGTTACGCCGGCCCATCCTGGGCCGGCTGGACCGGTCCACCCTGGACCGGTCTTGGCTTATAGCCGGCGGAAGAAACCCAGCCAGGGGCTGGGCGGAAACCCCTAGAGGGCCCACTTGATGTATTTTGAGTTTTGGGAGGGAATTTTTGAATGTGAGGGGTGATTAGGTAATTTGTAATCTTCCTTTCATGATAAATTAGGAGGAATAGGGGGAAGAGAGTTTTATCTTGAATTTGAATCTTTTTTTGAGATCTAGGGTTTGTGTTCTTGGGCTCTAGGCTACGGCTAGAGATTTGAAGAGTTTTTCCTTCCTCTCGAATTGAAGGAAAGTTGTATCTTGCAAGTGCTTTTCATCTCTCATTAAATAAAAGTGTTTGCTTTGTTTCTCTTACGTTTTTCTCCTTCGTTTTCTCTCCGAATCCACTGTTTTGGGCTGTTTTCTTGTGTGGACAGCAGTTTTCATCCTAGATCTACTTGGTTCTTGGTGTGAAACACTTGGAAATCCAAGTGTTTCCTATCAAATTGGTATCAGAGCACCGATTCGGGACCACCGGCGGCTGAAATTCTGAAATTTCAGCAAGATCGTCGTCTCCGGTGAAAGATTTTTGTGGATCCGTTAAAAGAAAGATGGCCGGGAAGAAGGTGGAAGTTTTAGAAGGCGAGTTTGATCAACTGAAGACAGATCTGGAGGGGAAATTCATGGAGATCTCTACCAACAATGAGAGGTTGGAAGGGAGGTTCGCGGCCATGGAAGAGATGATGAAGAAATTACTTGAGATGAAGACTAATCCGACGGCGTCGGATGCAAGAGAGACTGTCGGCGACCATGGCGTAGGAGGAAATCCGAACCCGCCTCGGGGGAGGAGGAATCCGGCTGTGGAGATCCTTGAGGGAGACGACGACATGCCACCTCTAGAGCCACTTTCTAGAGAGGAGATGAGCCTGGGGAATGACCGTCGAGGTGCAGATTTTCAGCGTCGAGGTGCTGATTTTGAAGGCCGGAGGGGAGAATATGAGGGAAGTGCAGATTTTGGCGAGAGAAGAGGAGAATATCAGCGTCGAGGTGCTGAATTTCAGCGTCGAGGTGCTGATTTTGAAAGGGGAAGAGGGGATTATGACGAAGGATTCGAGTACCAACGTCGGAGGGGGGACCGGGACACTTGGGGAGCACCTCCTCTTCGAGGAATGAGAGGTTATGGAGAGTACCGGGGTAATGGAAGGGATCCGAAGGTGAGGAAGTTGAAGATGCCCATCTTTGAGGGGGAAGATGGTCATGGCTGGATCTACAAGGTGGAGCGTTACTTTGCTGTCAACGGGTTGACAGATGATGAGAAGCTGACGGCGGCAGGATTGTGTCTGGAAGGGAAGGCGTTGGCATGGTATCAATGGCGAGACAGGAGAGAGCCTATCAGGAACTGGAGAGAGTTCAAGGATTGTTTATTAGAACGTTTCCGAGCCGATGGGGGAGGAGACTTCTATGAACAGTTCTTTGCTCTGACTCAGGAGGGGTCCGTAGCCGACTACCGGGACAAATTCGAGTACTTGGCTAGCCGTCTGGATCACATCTCTGAATCGGCCCTGGAAGGGAATTTCATGAAGGGGCTCAAACCGGAGATAAGAACAGCTGTCAGAGTGCTGGAGCCAAGGAACTTGGGCAAAGCCATGGAGCTTGCACAACTGGTGGAAGATCAGAAGAGATCAGAAAGAGGTGCTAGAGGCAACTACTCAGGAGGATCATACAAAATGACTACTGCTGTATTACCCTCAAAAGGGGTAGCCCCAGGGAACCAAAGGGAGGTGCCCAAGGAGAAATCCGGTGGAGGAGGAAATGGGGGACAGTTCAAAAGATTGACCGACAAAGAGATGCAGGACAAAAAAGCAAAAGGGTTGTGCTTCAGATGTGATGAGAAGTACATGCCGGGGCACAAGTGCAAGGATCGATCTCTTCAGGTTCTCCTCGTTTGTGAAGATGAGGAAGACGAAGAGAGAGGTGGAAATGACCCCGAGGTGGAGGAGGATGAGAAACTGCATCTGGATGTAGCAGAAGTGTCTTTGAACTCTGTAGTGGGATTCACTCCGAGTCACACTATGAAGGTGAGAGGAGAGATAGCTGACCGAGAGGTGGTGGTGTTGATCGATAGTGGGGCAACCCATAATTTCATTTCCACCCAGATAGTGGAGTCGCTTGGGATGGAGCTAGTGGACACAGGTGGCTATGGGGTGATGATGGGCACGGGAAAGGTGAAAATGGGTAGAGGAATCTGTAGAGAGGTGGTGCTGAAGATTCAGGGGATCCAGGTAAAGGAAGACTTCCTTCCCCTAGAACTGGGGAGCACGGATGTCATCCTAGGGATGAAGTGGCTGCGTACTTTGGGAGAGACGAAGATCAACTGGGGGACATTGAGGATGGAACTCGTGATAGGGGAGAGAAGGAGGACGATTCAGGGGGATGCGGGGTTGACCAAAGCTGGGGTTTCTCTCAAATCCCTATTCCGGACCATTCAGCAGGAGGGAGGAGGCTACTTGGTGGAATTGCATAGTTTGGAGGGGGGAGTGGAAGAGGGAGGAGATATACCCCTCTCCCTTCAGCCATTGATTCAGCAATTCCAAGAGGTTTTTCAGCCACCTCAGGGATTACCCCCGCAGAGGGAGCGAGAGCATGCTATAGTGTTGAGGGAAGGAGTATCACCCGTCAGTGTACGCCCTTACCGCTACCCCCAGTTCCAGAAGGATGAAATTGAACGGTTGATTAGAGAGATGCTGGAGGCAAAGATCATCAGACCCAGCATCAGCCCTTTCTCTAGTCCCGTTCTGTTGGTAAAAAAGAAGGATGGCAGCTGGCGTTTTTGTGTAGATTACAGAGCACTCAATAAGGAGACTGTGCCTGATAAATTTCCTATCCCCGTTATCGATGAGCTCTTGGATGAATTAAGTGGGACCGTGATCTTCAGCAAAATAGACTTGAAATCGGGCTACCACCAGATTCGAATGAGGAAGGAAGATGTTCCCAAAACAGCTTTTAGAACTCATGAAGGCCATTATGAGTTCTTGGTGATGCCCTTTGGCCTCAACAATGCACCTGCTACTTTCCAGGCCCTGATGAACAAGATTTTCAAGCCTTATCTCAGACGGTTTGTGTTAGTATTCTTTGACGACATCCTGATATACAGCAGGACAGAGGTCGAACATTGGGAACATTTAAGAACGGTGTTAGCGGTTCTACAGGAGCATCAGTTGAAGGCAAATTTGAAGAAATGCTGCTTCGCTCAAGCCAGTGTAGAGTACTTGGGCCATGTGGTATCAAAAGAAGGAGTGGCGGCTGATCAATCCAAAATTGAGGCAATGCTAAGGTGGCCACTACCAAAAAGTCTGAAGGCGCTGAGGGGATTTCTGGGATTGACAGGTTATTACAGAAGATTTGTGAAGGGGTATAGCACCATAGCCTGGCCACTTACAGAACAGTTGAAGAAGGATGGTTTCCTATGGGGAGAAGCAGCCACCTCTGCTTTCGAGAGCCTGAAGAAGGCAATGACTACAGTGCCAGTACTAGCTTTGTCAGATTTTACTCAGACATTCATTGTGGAGAAAAATGCATCGGGGTACGGACTGGGTGCAGTACTTATGCAGAATAGGAGGCCCATCGCTTATTTCAGCCAGGTGTTGACTGCTCGGGCAAGGATGAAATCAGTATATGAGAGGGAATTGATGGCCATCGTGTTGGCCATCCAGAAATGGCGGCCTTACCTACTGGGAAGACACTTCGTTGTCAGGACTGATCAGCGGAGCCTGAAATTTCTTTTAGAACAACGAATGGTGACTGAAGAGCATCAGAGGTGGTTATCCAAGTTACTTGGGTACGACTTTGAGATTCAGTATAGGCCAGGAGTGGAGAACAAGGCGGCAGATGCCTTATCCAGATGTATGGAGGAATTACAGACAGTCGCTCTATCCGTGCCTTGGATGCTGGATTGGGAGGCCATCAGAGAAGAGAGTGCCAAAGATGAGAGTCTGGGAAAGATCAGGACTGAAGTACTGAAGGAACCGGGTAGCCACCCGGGATACTCCTTGGAGGGAGACAAGCTGTTGTATCAGGGAAGATTTGTTATGCCCCGAACGTCGATCCACATCCCAAACATACTCCATGAGTTTCACGGGAGTGCGATAGGGGGCCATTCAGGCGTACAGAAGACATACAGAAGGCTCGCTGGGGAGTTGTACTGGAAGGGGATGCATAAAGATGTGGAGGAGATGGTAGCCAGATGTGAGGTCTGTCAAAGGAGTAAGTACCTAGCGATGTCACCAGGAGGATTACTACAGCCATTAGCTCTGCCTGGTAGAGTATGGGAGGAGATTTCCATGAATTTCATAGATGGGTTACCCCGCTCAGAAGGGTTCACAGTGATCTTAGTAGTGGTGGATAGGCTGAGCAAGTATGCCCACTTCATTCCCCTACGACATCCCTACACCGCAGCAACAGTAGCATCAGCTTTTATCAGAGAAGTGATCAGATTACATGGGGTGCCAGAGGCGATCGTATCAGATAGGGACAAGGTTTTCCTCAGTCATTTCTGGAAGGAGCTATTCAGATTGCAGGGAACAGTGCTCAAGAGAAGTACAGCCTACCACCCACAGACGGATGGCCAGACGGAAGTAGTCAACAGGAGCTTAGAGACATATCTCAGATGTTTTGTTTCAGAGACACCAAAACTATGGGCGAAGGGGCTATCCTGGGCTGAGTACTGGTACAACACGTCCTTTCACTCGGCTTCACAAATGACCCCATTCAAAGTGTTGTACGGACGGGATCCCCCACACTTGGTACACTTTGGGAGCAGTAGTACTCCTGTTTCGTCAGTAGAGGAGTACTTGGAGGAAAGGGACCGAGTATTAGAAGAATTAAAGAGGCACTTGCTGAGGGCGCAACAAATCATGAAGAAGCAGGCTGATGGGCATAGAAAGGATATCCAATTTGAGGCAGGGGATAGGGTGTTCTTGAAGCTACGTCCATACAGGCAGAAGACAGTCGCCAACAGGAGGAATGAAAAGTTAGCTCCAAGGTACTTTGGGCCTTATGAAGTGATGGAAAAGATTGGAGCAGTAGCATACCGACTGAAATTACCCCCATCAGCGATTATACATCCGGTTTTTCATGTCTCCCAGCTGAGAAGGGTCATTGGTGACCACATCGCCATTCCTGAGCTACCGCCGACACTTACGGAAGAGTTAGAGGTGATCATGGAACCCTTAGAGCTGAGGGGTGTTCGCCAGAAAGAGGATGAAACTAAGGAAGTGTTGATCCAGTGGAAGAACCTTCCTGACTACGAAGCCACGTGGGAGCCATACGAGATGGCGAAACAGCAGTTTCCTGATTTTCACCTTGAGGACAAGGTGATTCTTTGGGAGGGCGGTAATGTTACGCCGGCCCATCCTGGGCCGGCTGGACCGGTCCACCCTGGACCGGTCTTGGCTTATAGCCGGCGGAAGAAACCCAGCCAGGGGCTGGGCGGAAACCCCTAGGGGGCCCACTTGATGTATTTTGAGTTTTGGGAGGGAATTTTTGAATGTGAGGGGTGATTAGGTAATTTGTAATCTTCCTTTCATGATAAATTAGGAGGAATAGGGGGAAGAGAGTTTTATCTTGAATTTGAATCTTTTTTTGAGATCTAGGGTTTGTGTTCTTGGGCTCTAGGCTACGGCTAGAGATTTGGAGAGTTTTTCCTTCCTCTCGAATTGAAGGAAAGTTGTATCTTGCAAGTGCTTTTCATCTCTCATTAAATAAAAGTGTTTGCTTTGTTTCTCTTACGTTTTTCTCCTTCGTTTTCTCTCCGAATCCACTGTTTTGGGCTGTTTTCTTGTGTGGACAGCAGTTTTCATCCTAGATCTACTTGGTTCTTGGTGTGAAACACTTGGAAATCCAAGTGTTTCCTATCACATTAGTATAACATATTTATGTGAATAGTTTGTTTTCAATTTTCATTATCCGATCATCTTCTAGGATTAGATCATAGATTTTTATAGTATTGCATGCAATGCACATTAATATTTTGTCACTTTCAACACTTGGCACACCTCATACTAGTCACTTGTATGATTTGCATGGTTTACAAAAAAGACATTCGTAGAAAATTGATAGTAGATATGTTAAATATAGTTCTACAGCTAATGTGAACAAGATATTTGAAATTCAAATCAGTTGAAAAGATAATTAAATGTATGAATGCTAAACAAGTTGCATAAATTAGCATTTAAAAAATTAAATGCAACAGCAAGATTCCATATAATCAAGCAGCACATTAGAACAAAACATGTATACATTAAAATTTTTGGAAAGTTATGGAGTCAATCAAGTCCCAAATACTTCTAATTTAACTTCATTTCATGAATTTTCCATTAATCATTTGGATTCTTCTTTTTTATATGTAATATTCAAATTTTTTTAAAAATGTAATTTTAAAATTGTCTTAAAATCTTGCACCATTTTTTTCGCCTCACAAAAAATGTTTGAAACTTTTTTTTTATAAAATCCTATATTTTATCATGAATGTATATATATATATATATAAGAGAGAGAGAGAGAGAGAGAGAGAGAATAACAAATATGAATTAAGTTATTAAATTAAATAAACACCTGTCACTTTAATGTTCCTGTTCAAATACTTCATACAATATACATCCAATTAATGTCCTGTAGCTTTCAATGGGAATTCCACTTAGCGTTACATGCAGTAGCAGATGAGATTTTAGGCGGCTGTGATTTATTTCGGAGATATTTGGTATAACAAAAATTATGTTTATATATATATATATATATATATACTAATGTATTAAATTGAATACTTAAGTAATGCAATACCTCCTTTCTCCATTCTTCATTCCCCATTCCGTAATCAGAACAGAGCCGAACAGAAAAAGGAGTACAAGAGAGGAAGAAGAAGAACAGAAAAAGGAGTACAAGAGAGGAAGAAGAAGAGGAGGAGCTGGTTAAATAAAATCCATTTTGTTGTTATTTTTTCAACGCCATGAATTCAAATCAAATAAGTAGACTTCAAGATCCATATGACTGACAAGTTATTTTGACGTAAAAAAGATTATTCTTAGATTAAATTGACTTAATTTGCATTGGAAATTTAGGATATGATTTTAATACATCTATTTTTAGATTGCTAATAAAAAAACATGGTTTGGAGGTAACCGAAATGAGGAAGTTTAACCTTTAGTCAATCATTCATTGAGTAAGAAACTAAATTCCTAATTCAGGAAGCAAATTTTGCTTTAATCATTTTACATGTAATGTCACATGTAATGAAAATTGTAAGTACGCATTAAAAATTTTTCATACTGAAAAGTGTAATATTAATGTTTTAGAACTCAAGGTTATAAGATTGTGTTAATTTTACATGATGAAAAGTACAAAACAACAACAACAACAACATCAAGCCTACATCCCACTATGTGGGATTAGCTATATGATGAAAAGTACATGTTAAGAGAATTATGAGTATTGAAACTTGATGCAGCTATTATATTTTAAGAAATAAGACAACTTACTGTTATTAGTACAGATTTCTATACAATGCTAATTAAAATGCTTATAAAGAATGAGATATGTATTAAAATGTGCAGAACTAAAAAATGAAATGAAATTAAAAAAGGTTATATATGCGGGATAGGCAAACCATGATATGATTATAAATTTATAATTACTTGTACAGATAGGGCGATAAATGTGAGTTCATATGGAGGCAAAAAAATTCTCAATTTGATATGTTGTATTATGATCACCTGTATATGTGGGATGACAAAGATGAGCTCATATGAAGACAAAAAGGCCCTTAATTTGATAAGTTGATTGCCTGTACAGGTGGGGATGACAAAGGTGAGCTAATATGAAGGCAAAAAGAATCTCAATTTGATATGTTATGATCACATATAAAGGTGGGGCATCAAATATGACCCATATGAAGACAAAAGATTCATCAATATGTAGCCCTCGGGTTGAGTTTTCACCCATATGATGCCTAATGAACCTAGACATACATGATATATTATAAGCTAAAGAAAGATATTTCATGTCAAACAAATAAAATAAGTAAATATTATCAAAAGATTACATATAAGCTTAACAAGCATAGTGCCTATTATGATTAAACATTGAACATCTATTTCAAAGTTTTCTTTTATAACATTCTCTCACGGCTTTTTATGCTAATTATTCTTTAAAGAAAGCAACTTTAAAAGGATGATAGGTAATACACAAGACTGGTCTATGTTGTATTTTAACTCCTCATGTTTAGTTCATGATTAGTGTAATAAATTATTTTAATTTTATTAATATTTAAATTCTATTTTATAATTATTTATCTTACTACGTGTTTAAGCTCATCAAATATTAGTCTACTGTTATTTCTGGTAAGGGAAAGATAAAATTGATCTTGGGTGAGGATTAAGTTTTGAAGCAGCTATAGGATAATTTGATGTATAGTTTTTTTTTTTTTTGTGAAATAAAAAGCTCATTAAGTTGTCTATGATGCAAGTTAAATGTTATGCAACTAAATTTCAAGGTTTATTAGGAGCTTGAAAGTAGAATGAATGAAAAATTTTAGAATACTTCCGCATAATTACTTTATGTAATCACAGATTATTGTGAGCTACAAATTATAAGGTATTTCATATTTGATTCGTACATGTCTCTGGTTTTTCTTGAGGTTTGACATTCTATCTCCTTTTATGAATTCACATCGAGCACTTACCAACCAATTCTACTCATTTTGCTAAAAGCGTCATAGGTTAAAAGCATTAATTGATAACATAAGTGCAAGTTTCCAAGTATAACGGTTAGACTACCACTGCATTAGTCCTTTCTGAGCCAACGTGCAATGCTGCAAAGTATGTATCTTCCCCAGATTCCAAGCCTACGTCCCCAGGCACCTATTATGAAAATGGAAGAGCAGGCATACCATCACAAGGCCAGTGAAATAAAATTTCCCTTCATGCCGATGTAGCAAACTAGATATACACAAAAAAATAAATATAATAGTAGCTGGTGCCAACAAAATATATAATCGGAAAGAGCTTCTTAAGATTAAGTTTTTGATAGTCGTACAGGTAATCCCAAAAACTTCTAAAAGAGGAATGAGATCACGAACTACTGATGCCTTTCAATCTAACATGCTAAATAACGTTTTGAAGGAAACCTCATGCTAATCACCTTCTTTCAGGAAACAATATGACAGAGAAGCATGTCGAGATCATAAGAAGACAAACTTAACTAACATCTGAGAAATTCTATGTACAAATGTTAGAACTCTGTGTTTAGTTCAAAACAAATCATTCTTAACCTACTACTAGAATTTCAAATCATCTGATGTGCGCCATTGTAATGAGTTCAGCTAGTTCAATTGTTAAAACATCTAATAAACTTCAATTTTCTATTAAACTGACTAAATGAAATTAGCTTCTAACATTCAAGTCTCAACCAAAATCTCATCCATAAAAAAAATTTTCAGCATGCAAATCTTTAATAAGATGTTGTCATAAAAAAAAATCCCGAGAACATAAAATTCATTGACATAAATATATGGCGCACAGCTAGAAACATGAACAATTCTGCAAAAGAAATAAGTTCTTCTAGGTCAAATAACGAAGAAGTAAAAATATCATATCAAAACATAAAAAAGGGGGATATAGTACATCAGAGAATGACTGATGTTTCGTCTGCCATTGGGACCACTGCTGCATAAGTTCCATAAGCTTTTTCTTGCTTTCTCTGGCAAAAGATCAACAGACATTAACAGTTGCTTGTTGCACGAGCAAAAGACAAAGAAGTACAAAAATACATGAATTATATTAGGAAAATAAAACCATAGATAAAAGCACACACATATGAATACATTCAAAAACATACATTGCTATAAGTGGAGGAAACAGTATACTTCACCTCTATAATTTCTTGTGTTGACAGTCATAATTACCTAGCATTTATGCATGGGGGAAGCAATAAAAGGAAGCATCAAATCTTAATCAAATATGGATATTGAAAATTTGTAGCAACTAACAAAGAAAAGAGAATATAAAAGACAGCTGATGACATATTTCTAGATACAACCAGATTTCAGATTTCTCAAAGGTGGAGATTTCGACTGCTTACAAGTAATCTGTTGAAGTTCTTAAGTAGGTAATACCTTGTTATGGCATCTGCAAGTTGATCACTTCGAAGGAATATAAGGGGTGGGTGCTGATTAAACCATTGTCCTATTCTTTGTGTTGTGTTCGTTAACTTTAATGTGTTTTATGTGGTCACATTGAACTGGGCTGAAAGTAATACTGATTGTGATGTGAAACAACCCATGCGCAAGTGATTTGCTTAAAGAAGTTTGCACGTTTAGATGTAGAGGCAATCATAAGCAAGATCTTATGCGGAATTGAACGATAAGTTAAATATTAAAGTGGTACCTAGCTTAGGTTATCTCACATGCATAGAAGTTAAGTTCAAAAGATGGTCAGCTTAATCCAACATTGCATACATGGATAGTTCCAACAATAGATTCCAATACTAACAATAAGATTAGTCTATGAAAGATCCCTCACACAACTCTTCTAATTATTAGACTTTAGCGAAGACGCATTAATATGATCTTCATGAATATAATAAATTCACATTCAAGGATGTAACTATGAAGATAGCGAATCGAATGTTGAGTTTACCCAAAGACAAGAGAGATACGCACTCCTGCAGGATGATTTGAGTGTTGGGGACGACTAGGACAGCCACCATGAGCTTCTTCGCACCACCGATTAGCCACAACAAGGTGTGGATCTTCAAGACAGCAGCAGTTTTTGTTTTGGACAGATTCTGGACATCATTTGGAACCTTCCGGATGAAGCTATGGTGCTAGGAGATTTGAAGAATCAGTGGACAGCAAGTTGTAGAAGAGCGTCCAGCAGTTGGAAGGTTTTAGGAGGCAGGAATTTAAGTTTCCCTCGCTGGAATTCTTCCGGATACCGTTGGGCAGCAACCAGGATTTGTGGGCAGCAATTTCGTCTTCCCAAAACAGCAATTATGGGTCTTCCACGGGCTGAGGGAGCAAGGCAATCGGCTGAATTTCAGGCTGCAGTCTTAGGAAGAAGAGGGCTCCACGTTGGATTGAGTTTGGAGAAGAGTTAGTGGAAGAAAATTAGGGAGAGGGGCTTTGGAAATTTCGGCCAGCAGCAGGGAATGAGTTAAACTCTTTCCTAGAGAAGTCATGGCCCATCAATTGAAGCCCATTAAGGTGTGGCCGGCGGTTTAAAGAGAGAGGGAGGGGGAATAAATGCTAATCCTGAAATTAAATTCAGAATTTGAGAGGTTTTGGGGGGAAATCAATTTGAAATTTGATTTCAAATTAAGTTGTAATCAATGCATTAATTGGGAATTGAATGGGGCTCCAACCAAGGTGAGGCCGGCGGCATGTGGAGAGAGGGGAAGTGTGTGGGAGTCATTGAGGGGTTTCCAAATCAGCACATGGGAGTTAGGAAAGCTTATGATGAAGTCCATTTGAATTTGAATTTCATCATAATGCAGATTTAAGAACTTTCCTTATTAGGAATTTCCAAATATGGAAAGTTTTTGAATTTCAAATTTTGAAATTCAAAAATCGGTAACTCCTTTATTTATTGCTAGGCCACAATCAAGGAGCCATTATGATGATTAACATCTTCATCATGGCTTGGACCAAGGTGGTGGCCGGCGGCCAAAGGAGGAAGCATGGTTTAAAATTGCGCAATATGAGTCTCGCCATGTGTCACGACCCAACCCGACCGAGACGGATCCCGCTCGCATCGGGTCGTGCCCAAACTCAACTGACTGAACTGATTCCAGGATCTGACTTTGGAATTTGTTTTAGAACTTTCTTCCAAACATTTACACACACACAGACACAGAGCTACTATAAAAATCAAATGCAGCGGAACAGATCATCTATCATTTCTTCCTCAGAAAGAGAATCATATACAAATACAGCTCATGGCTTTCAGACAGAAAGAAAAACAGAACAGAAAAGTCATGACTGTACAAAAATCAAAAGTACAAAATACCTATAACAGATCAGACTCTGAACTTCTACTCCAAGACTTTCTTCCCTTTCCCAGAACCTGAAAACCACGCAGAAAACAATGATGAGCTACAACAGCTCAGCAAGACATCAAACCTCCAATCAAAATCCTCAGAATCCACATCAAACACATCAGACCAAATTCGTACAGAAATCAGATCAATAGAATCATATATCGAATTAGAACTGAACAATTTCCAGAAATCAAAATTCAAGAATTCGAATCAGAACAGAATCATACAGATCAGATCAAATCAGAACATAATCATACAGACCAGATCAAATCAGAACAGAACAGAACAGAATCATATCAGAATCAGAAATTATATCGTACGGAAATCAGAAATCATATCAATTTAGAACATATCAAAAATCAGAATAGATTCCCTGACACAGACAGAATCTCAACAGATTCTGGCCTCTTATACCTCCCTTCCCAGACACTGACAGAATCTCTTGGATTCTGGCCCCTTATGCCTCCCTTTGTGCTCATGGCACCAGAACAGATGTGCTTATAGCACCAGAAATCATCGGATCCGGAACAAAACTTGTTTTCAGATTTTAGAGCGCATTTCAGATTTTCAGATTTCCCTGACACAAACAGGATCTCACAGGATCCTGACCCCTTATAACTCCCTTTTCATAGCACACAAGTATATCATATCATTTCAGAACAAATCCGGACAATTTCAGAAATCGTACGAAAATCCGGCAGAATAACGGCAGTCTACGAAATTTACACAAAAATTCCTAATTTCACAAATTACCAAATTAGCACAGAATATTCACAACAACATTGCAAGACTTTTATTCTACTGCCCAGACAATTTCGGACTTCGTCAGAAATCACAGTCAAAATAAAACACAGCCGAGTCAAAACTATCCGGTAAAAATTCTCCAGAAAATAATCAAAACGTGCACACTCGGCACCTCAGAAATATACCAAAAGTTACGTGGTAAAAACTGAACCAATCGAAAAATACGGACGAAATTCGCTAACAAAAACGAAATCCGGACAGAATAATCGTTCAAACTTCACCGTTTTGAAAATTGAGAAAGGCGGAATGTGCCTTACCTTGCGTACACCAATTTCTTGAACTGTCACAACGGACGAAAACAAACCGGAGTTGCCCAAAAATCCTCTTTTCCTTCTTTTCCTTCATTTTTCTCTCTCCTGGCCATTCTCTCTCTTCCAAAAATATCTCATTTCTATATATATCCAGACTGATCGTCCCGGACGATCGCAACTTTGTCCCGGACGATCCATGCTCTGGACGAATTTCGTCCAGACGAAATTAATTATCGTTCCTGGACGATCGGCTCTGGAGAATTTTCGTCCAGACGAATTTAATTATCGTCCCTGGACGATCGGCTCTGGACGAATTTCGTCCAGACAATCCTACTTTCGTCCAGACGATCCATGCAGCCAAACATGTTTTCCTGCACAACCTGTACTGATCGTCCCGGACGATCCAATTTCGTCCCGGACGAACCTGGGAGAAAAATGATCTTTACAATCTCCACAACTTCAGAAAATGTCGTCCTCGATATTGCCAATCCAGAACTCAGTCAAAACAGATACGGATATGCTTGCCTCATGTCTGACTCCTTCTCTCAAGTCACTTCTCATGCAGTTCGGTGCTTCCACTGCACCTTAACCATCGGAATCTGTTTACTTCTCAACTTACGAACATCGTAAGCCAAAATTAACTCAGGTTTTTCTTTATATCTCAGATTCTCCTGAATCTCAACCTCATCAGCAGACACTTTCTTTCCAGAATCAGATATCCACTTTCTCAAAGTAGATACGTGAAACACATTATGAACATCGGACATCTGATCAGATAACAACAGCCGATAAGCAGATTTACCAATCCTTTCAAGGATTTCAAATGGTCCAACATACCTTGGACTGAGCTTACTCACTCTGCCAAATCTGCTCACACCTTTCATCGGGCTGATTTTGACATACACAAAGTCACCAACTTGAAATTCAACGAATCTGTGCTTCTGATTGTAATATTTCTGCTGTCAATCTTGTGCAGCTTTCAATCTTTCTTTTATCAAATTGACTTTTGTTAATAGTTTCATCTACAAAAGTAGCACCCATCTCCTGTCTATCTCCAGCCTCAGTCAGAGTCAAAGGAGTTCTACACTTCCGGCCATACAGAGCTTCATAAGGTGTCATACCAATACTAGACTGAAAACTGTTATTGTAAGCAAACTCTATAAGAGGAATATGATCTTCCCAACTTCCTCCAAAATCTAAAACACAAAGTCTCAGCAGATCTTCCAGTACCTGAATAGTCCTTTCAGACTGTCCGTCAGTCTACGGATGAAAAGCTGTACTGAAATGTAACTTCGTACCCAAACCTTGCTGAATACCCTTCCAAAGTCTGGAAGTAAATCGTCCATCTCGATCAGAAACAATCACCTTAGGCACACCATGTAATCTGACAATCTCTTTCACATATACCTGTGCCAATTGATCCACCGGATCGGTCTGCCTGATCGGAAGAAAATGATCATATTTCGTCAATCGATCTACAATCACTCAAATGGCATCGTGCCCTAGCCTTGATCGAGGAAAACCCATAGCAAAATCCATCATTACATCCTCACATTTCCACTCAGGGATAGGCAACGACTGCAAAAGTCCTCCTGGTCGCTGATGTTCTGCCTTCACCAACTGACAGGCTTCACATCTAGCAACAAAATCTGCTACATCCTTTTTCATTCCCGGCCACCAGAACAAACCCTTCTTATCCCCGTACATCTTACCACTTCCCGGATGAACAGTGCAGCTTGAATAATGAGATTCATACAAAATCTCTTTCCTCAGATCTCCAAACACAGGAATCCACAACCTGTTCTTGCATAAAATAGTACCATAATCAAAAATTCGGAGTTCAGGCTTCTTACCAGATTCAATCTGAGCAATCAACGTCGAATAATCAGAATCTAACTTCTAGGCTTCATGAATCCTGTCTTCCAAAGAAGACTGAATGCTCAACTGAGTCAAAACTCCAGAATCTGCGCCAGTAGAGGAAATCACCTCTAACTGTAATATTTCCATGTCTCGTATCAGATACTCATCAGAAGTGAGCTGAATACCTAATAATCCAGAAGATTTCCTGCTCAGAGCATCCGCTACCACATTAGCCTTACCAGGCTGATACTGAATCGTCAGATCGTAGTCCTTGATCAACTCAAGCCACCTTCTTTGCCTCAAATTCAGATCCTTCTAAGTGAAAATGTACTTCAAACTCTTATGATCCGTGAAGATCTCACATCTGACGCCATACAGATAATGACGCCAAATCTTCAAAGCAAACACAACTGCAGCCAATTCCAAATCATGTGTCGGGTAATTCTTTTCATGTGGTTTTAATTGTCTTAAAGCATAAGCAATTACCTTATCATACTGATGCAACACACATCCCAAACCTTTCAGTGAAGCATCACTGAACACTTGAAATCCTTCCGTACCTGACGGTAGTGCTAGTACTGGAGCTGAAGTCAGACAATCCTTCAATCTCTGAAAACTAGCCTCACATTCCGGTGTCCAAACAAAAGCTACTGACTTCTGAGTCAGTCTCGTCAGAGGCGTAGCAATCTGAGAAAATCCTTTCACAAACTTCCTGTAGTATCCAGCCATGCCTAAGAAACTACGTAACTCAAATACCGTAGTAGGCCTTGGCCAATTCGTCACATGCCCCAGAAATGAAATGCTCTTCAGCCAGAATTCACACTTGGAGAACTTAGCATACAACTGATGCCGTCTCAGAGTCTCCAATACAATGCTCAAATGTCTGGCATGATCATCCTCAGAAGCAGAATACACAAGAATATCGTCAATGAAGACGATCACAAACTGATCTAAGTATTCCCTGAACACTCTGTTCATCAGATCCATAAAAATAGCAGGTGCATTGGTTACCCCAAAAGGCATAACCAAGAACTCGTAGTGTCCGTACCGAGTACTGAAAGCTGTCTTCAACACATCAGCTTCCTTCACCTTCACCTGATAATATCCAGATCTCAAATCAATCTTCGAAAACACAGAAGAACCAGAAAGCTGGTCAAACAAGTCATCAATCCGTGGTAATGGATACTTGTTCTTGATTGTGACTTTATTCAAATCTCTGTAGTCAACACACATACGGAGTGTTCCGTCCTTCTTCTGCACAAACAAAACAGGTGCTCCCCAAGGAGAAACACTAGGACGAACAAATCCTCTATCTACCAACTCCTGAAGTTGAACTTTCAACTCAGAAAGTTTTTTCGGTGTCATCCTGTACGGAGCTTTTGATATCGGAGCTGTACCCGGAAAAATATCAATAGAGAATTTCAGATCTATATCCGGAGGTAAACCAACCAACTCCTCAGGAAATACATCTGCAAACTCTCGTACCACTGGGATATCAGAAACAGAACCCACCTCCAGGTTCATATCCCGTACTGAAGCCAAAAACACATGACGACCCTTCTTCCACATTCTTCTCACTTCCAATACAAAAATCAGACAAGAGAGAACATCTCGTAAGCCTTGGAATACACATCTCTCTCCTGACATAAGCAAGCTCACTTGCTTCTTCAAACAGTCAATCTGAGCCTCATACAGACTCAGCCAATCCATGCCCAAAATCACATCGTACGAAGAAATCGGAAACAAAATCAAACTCGATTTCCACTTCTTGCCAGCAATATCAATCTCACAAAAACAAAACTTTCGAGCAATCAAGTTACTTCCAGCCGGCAAAATCACAGAAAAAGAAACCGGGAGTAAAATAGAATCCAGATGCAAAGCATCAAAACAACGCTCGGAAAGAAATGAATGACTGGCTCCAGAATCAAACAAAACACGACAGGGCTGATCAGAAATATAAATCGTACATGTCACTACATCCGGAGCATCTCGAGCCTCCTGCTGACTCAGACTGTACACTCGTGGCTGAACTGGAGCTGGAGCTGAAGCAGTGAAGATATAGAACTACTAGGCTCCCTCTGAACAGTAGGTGGTCTCCGTGGCACAGAACTATAACCACCACCTCTACCAGAAAATCCCTTAGTCACAGGGCGTGGAGGAACAGTCCTCGATTTTCCTGCTGAACCGGCAGGTCTAACAAAGCTCTCAGATCGTCGATCAAATCCAGCCTGTGGACACTCTGCAATCCGATGTCCTGACTGACCACATCTGAAGCACTGACCAGTCATCCTGTAGCATTGGCCAAAATGTCGTCGTCCACAACTCTGGCACACAGGTGCCCCACTAACAGATCCAGAGCTGGTCGTACTGGTCGTAACAGTACCAGAAAATCCTGACTGCCCACTCCTCCTGGAGTCTTCAGAACCAGAAACAAATCTCCTCTTGCCAGAGGAACTACTGCTCGAATCACCCCCAAACCTCTTCCTACTCACAGTCCACCGCTGCTGAGTAGCCATCAGATCGTTCTATATCAGACGAGCTCTCTTCACAAGCTCAAAAAAATTAGAAATATGAAATGGTACCAGGGGTTGTCTCAAACTGTCTCGTAGTCCCCTCAGAAATCGATAGCACTTCTCAGTAGAAGTACTCACAAGCTGCGGAGCATATCGGGCTAAGGCAGTAAACTCTGCCTCGTATTGCATCACCGTCTTGCTCCCTTGAACCAGCCTCAGAAAACTCTCATGCATCTGATGTCGAGCAGAAGGGGGAACAAACCAAGATCGAAATACTTCAGAAAATTCTTCCAAAGAAATCAGGGAGTTCAATCTGCCCTGAAACTTTGCTTCCTGCTGGCCTACCCACCAGTGCTCTGCTTCTCCATTTAACATAAACACTGCTAAAGGTACTTTCCTATCTGACGGACACTGCATGCCGTCAAAAGTCTTCTCTAACCTCCTCAGTCATTCCTCAGCTGCTCTGGGCTCAACAGCACCCTCAAACCTTGGTGGTTTCAATCTCAAAAACATCAGAAGATGTCTATCAATATCCTCAGATAAAACAGTAGAGGCTCTACTATGAGTCTCGTTCATCATCTGAACAACCAATGAAGCAAACTGGGAAAGTGTATCTGCACCAACCACTAGGACTATACTACCCACTGGTGCTGCCTGACTGGCACTCTGACCGTCTGTCATATCGGGGTCTGACAGATCCATTCAGAAAATCCAGAAAATCCAGAAAAACTAAGCACAAAAACAACACAATAAAAATCCGAACAGACCAAAACTACCCCAGACAGACTCAGATCACTTCCTATAGCTCTGTCTTACAATCCAGATTCCAAATTTCAAAATCATTGCTCTGATACCACTAAAGCTTGTCACGACCCAACCCGACCGGGACGGATCCCGCTCGCATCGGGTCGTGCCCAAACTCAACTGACTGAACTGATTCCAGGATCTGGCTTTGGAATTTGTTTTAGAACTTTCTTCCAAACATTTATACACACACAGACACAGAGCTACTATAAAAATCAAATGCAGCGGAACAGATCATCTATCATTTCTTCCTCAGAAAGAGAATCATATACAAATACAACTCATGCCTTTCAGACAGAAAGAAAAACAGAACAGAAAAGTCATGACTGTACAAAAATCAAAAGTACAAAATACCTATAACAGATCAGATTCTGAACTTCTACTCCAAGACTTTCTTTCCTTTCCTAGAACCTGAAAACCACGCAGAAAACAAGGATGACCTACAACAGCTCAGCAAGACATCAAACCTCCAATCAAAATTCTCATAATCCACATCAAACACATTAGACCAAATTCGTACAGAAATCAGATCAACAGAATCATATATCGAATCAGAACAGAACAATTTCCAGAAATCAAAATTCCAGAATTCAAATCAGAACAGAATCATACAGATCAGACCAAATCAGAACAGAATCATACAGATCAGATCAAATCAGAACATAACAGAATCATATCAAAATCAGAAATTATATCGTACGAAAATCAGAAATCATATCAATTCAGAACATATCAAAAATCAGAATAGATTCCCTAACACAGACAAAATCTCAACGGATTCTGGCCCCTTATACCTCCCTTCCCAGACACTAACAGAATCTCTCGGATTCTGACCCCTTATGCCTCCCTTTGTGCTCATGGCACCAGAACAGATGTGCTTATAGCACCAGAAATCATCGGATCCGGAACAGAATTTGTTTTCAGATTTCAGAGCGCATTTCAGATTTTCAGATTTCCCTGACACAGACAGTATCTCACAGGATCCTGACCCCTTATAACTCCCTTTTCATAGCACACAAGTATACCAAATCATTTCAGAACAAATCCGGACAATTTCAGAAATCGTACGAAAATCCGACAGCATAATAGCAGTATACGGAATTTACACAAAAATTTCTAATTTCACAAATTACCAAATTAGCACAGAATATTCACAACAACATTGCAAAACTTTTATTCTACTGCCCAGACAATTTCGGACTTCGTCAGAAATCACAGTCAAAATAAAATACAGCCGAGTCAAAACTATCCGGTAAAAATTCTCCAGAAAATAATCAAAACGTGCACACTCGGCACCTCAGAAATATACCAAAAGTTATGCGGTAAAAACTAAACCAATCGGAAAATGCGGACGAAATTCGCTAATGAAAACGAAATTCGGACAGAATAATCGTTCAAACTTCACCATTCTGAAAATTGAGAAAGGCGGAATGTGCCCTACCTTGCGTACACCAATTTCTTGAACTGTCACAACGGACAAAAACAGACCGGAGTTGCCCAAAAATCCTCTTTTCCTTTGTTTTTCTCTCTCCTGGCCATTCTCTCTCTTCCAAAAATATCTCATTTCTATATATATCCAGACTGATCATCCCAGACAATCGCAACTTCGTCCCGGACGATCCATGCTCTGGACGAATTTCGTCCAGACGAAATTAATTATCGTTCCTGAACGATCGGCTCTGGAGAATTTTTGTCCAGACGAATTTAATTATCGTCCCTGGACGATCGGCTCCGGACGAATTTCGTCCAGACGATCCTACTTTCGTCCAGACGATCCATGCAGCCAAACATGCTTTTCTGCACAACCTGTACCGATCATCTTGGACGATCCAATTTCGTCTCGGACGAACCTGGGAGCAAAATGGTCTTTACACCTTGAGGCCCGCCTTTGCGCAATTCCAGTAAAAAACGCCTTGATGCTTACGCCTCGAGTTTTTTTTATGAGGCTTGCGCCTCAACTTGGTTGAGGCCCGCCTTGAGTCTCGCCTCGCCTCACTGGCTTGAGGCTTACGCCTCACACTATATATATTAAAACTTACATAAATCTTGAAGTAAATGCCCGACATTGGACTCTATAGGAGAGGAGGAATAGGAGAGAGCAGTTCACCATAATGATGATTCAAATGAAGAACCCCTTAGTGATGACAGTGCTGATGACTTATGAGTTCTTATGTGATATGTCATTACTATTTATTTTTGGAAATTGGAATTATATGTTAATGAAAAGAATACTAGGATTTGGAAAATATAGAATTTTGACTTTAACTATATTTCATGTTATCTTATTATTGAGATATTTTGATTTCACTTCATATCTTATGTTTTTTTTAATGTTTTATATTATTCACTCATTAGTATATAAAAAATTTATCATTTTATGTTTACGCAATCTTTTGATTTTGAGGCTTACGCCTCAGAACGCCTTGAGGTTTACGCCTCGCCTCACGAACGAAAAATGCCTCAATACCCGAATACGCAATTTTAAACATTGGGAGGAAGAGGGGGCTTGCCGTCGGGTTGGTGGTTTCTTGATGGAGCTTGGGTTGTAGTGGAGGAAGCTAGTGGATAAAGCGGTGGATGATTGGATCTCGGGTAGGGCTTGGTGTGGGAAGGAGGAAAACAAGAGTTGGAGAAGAAAACAATAAGATAAAATAAACCACGAGTCGAAGACGCTTCCAACGACTGGCGGGTATTGCTTTTTCCCTCACCTTGGGCTTTTCCTAGAACTCACACAGAGATTTAGGAGAGTTGAACTCACTAAGAGATCAAGAAAATATGAACTCACTAAGAGAACACAAAGAGAAGAATTTCATTTTCAATAATCATCATCCCCTCTTCAAGAGGAGGGAGAAGGCTTAAATAGCCAAATATATGAAGGAACATAAAAAGACCTAATTGCCCTCAGGAAAACATAAGACAAAAGCCCTCAAGTGAGGGTAGAAAGGAAAAAGTACAATAACAAATCAAATACATAAAATTTTTCAAAATAAATAGACGCGATCGTAGCCGTTGATGTTCGATGTCCTCATCAGATTGCAATTTTTTTTCTCCCAACATAATTTCATAAATCCTTCATACTTGATTTTGAGATCATCAAATATTATTTTATACAATAGAATTTCACAGATACCTTAAGGCATGGCGTCTAGCTTAGCTTTAACACTTGATCTTGAATCTTTTTATGTGCTTCTTACATCCCATGTCATAAGATTCCTATAAGAATGGTACGGTAACCAAATGTAGAAATTCTATCCCCAAACAAATCAATGTAATTAGCATTTGTAAAAACTTCTAGACTATGCTTTTTCAGTTTACAATGAAAAAGATCACTCTCCTCGAAGTGGCTTTTAGGTTTTGAACAATTGTATGAACTTGTCAATGCTTCTCCTGGGGTCCTTTTATGAATCACTTATTATAAAAGCATGATAGGTAATACTTAGCCTTGTTGGGGATAAGTAAATCAATCTTCTAACTAATAAATGATATTTTCCTCTTTCTACTACATTATTTTACTCATAAGAAAAGGTCAAAAATAGTGCCACGACTATTAATTAATAAGCAACATAGTCCCAAAATTTTACATTGCCCCAATTTAGCCCCTCAACTTTTAAAAATTGATCCAATTTGGTCCTCTGTAAGAAAATCTATCAAATTTAATGAAATATTCTACAATTATCCTGCTTTTCATAATGTGAGGTGGGCATTTTAGTAAAAATATTTAAATTTTATCTTTTTTGATAATGATGCAGCTCATCCTACTCTGAAACAATACATGCAAGGATAGCAGAGCTCAAACTAAAAGCAGGAAGTCATTAAAGTCGCATGCCAAGAAAATCAACAAGCAAAGCACGACAAAAACCAACAAGTAGCATGCAACAATCTTTTCGTGGCCGTGCCCCCTTGGTTCCCGCTCGGCCTCCTTGGCTCCCGCGGCTACCTCTTCGGTTTCTTGGCTTGGGATTTATTTTTAGGTGTTTTAATGTTGTGATGTTTAGGTTCTTGTGTTAGAATTAATGTTTGTGTCTTTTCATATTCTCTTCTCATACATATATATATGAGATGGTTTGTAATGTTTTAAAAAAGTGAATGAAAATGTGATTTTTGGAAAAGTTCTAACCTGAGGGTTTGCTTTGGAAATCCTGCGGGCTCTTTCCACCCTTCTTTCTCATCCCCTCCGGAAATCCTGCGGGCTCTTTCCAACCTTTCTTCTCGGGCTTCTAACCTCTTTCGTCTCTCCGCAAGTGCCGCTCCACCTGTATCCTTCTTCTCCAAGTGCAGCAACTTTAGGGTGTCGTCATTTTATTTGGAGTCTAGTTTGTAAGTTTTTATTTATGTCAAATTTGAAATGTAAGAGTTTGTTCTCTTCTCTCTTCTCATCTTGAATTTCGTCTCAAGTCGTGTCTCTTTGTTTTTGTGTCGTCCCACCCTCTCTATTAAGGGAGAGGGGTATAGGCTCCCCTTTATTTTTTGCCCCCACCAATTTGGTATCAGAGCAAGTTAGGAAATCCTAGGTTAGTGGTTTGTCAAATTTGTTTTAGTTGTCAAGTCTAAGTTTGTCAAGTTTGTCAAAGCGTTTATTTGTGAGTCTAAGTTTAGGTTGATTTTCTTTAGTCTTTTTTGAGTCAGTCAAAAAAAATGAAAAAGACAAAAAAATTGAAGAAAGCAAGGCAGAAGACATTGATGAATCTATGGATAGATGGATCCCGACAAAATCAAAAAATCCTCTGGAGTATGAACTATACAAGCTTCAATCATGGATGCACATATGTACAGAAAGGTACATGAAGAAAAAGCAGCGCTTACAAGATAAATTCCTGAAAGAGCGAGATGAGATCATGCAAAAGTATGAAGACATGATTAATGAACTTGATGCTCCGTCTTCTCCTCCTCGGAAGACAACAACAACCAACTCATCAGGAGCTGAGTTCTTCAAGAAGGGGATAATCTGATGTAGACAAAGGGGGGGGGTCAACTCATGTCCAAAATAATATGAATTTTCACTTCCCTTGAGTCTACTAGCTCAATCAAAATTGAGCTGAAATTTTAGCTCATTTATGAGCTGGTCTTTAGTTCACTTATTGAACTAAGGGTTAGCTCATTATTAGCTATGATTTTAGTTCATTGTTATCTTTTTATTAAATGTACTTTTTATGTTTTTAATGTTTTAAGTTATGGTGTCTCTTGGGTTTTCAAAAAGGGCTTTTGGAATCCCAAGTTAGGTGTTTTGTATTCCCATGCATGTTTCCTTGGTTTCCTCCATGATTTCATTGCATTTGCCCCCTTGGATTCCGGCCGGCTGCTGGTTTCTCGTGCCTAGGCTCTTTCCGTGGCCGTGCCCCCTTGGTTCCCGCTCGGCCTCCTTGGCTCCCGCAGCTACCTCTTCGGTTTCTTGGCTTGGGATTTATTTTTAGGTGTTTTAATGTTGTGATATTTAGGTTCTTGTGTTAGAATTAATGTTTGTGTCTTTTCATATTCTCTTCTCATACCTATATATATGAGATGGTTTGTAATGTTTTAAAAAAGTGAATGAAAATGTGATTTTTGGAAAAGTTATAACCTGCGGGTTTGCTTTGGAAATCCTGTGGGCTCTTTCCACCCTTCTTTCTCATCCCCTCCGGAAATCCTGCGGCTCTTTCCAACCTTTCTTCTCTGGCATCTAACATCTTTCGTCTCTCCGCAAGTGTCGCTCCACCTGTATCCTCCTTCTCCAAGTGCAGCAACTTTAGGGTGTCGTCATTTTATTTGGAGTCTAGTTTGTAAGTTTTTATTTATGTCAAATTTGAAATGTAAGAGTTTGTTCTCTTCTCTCTTCTCATCTTGAATTTCGTCTCAAGTCGTGTCTCTTCGTTTTTGTGTCGTCCCACCCTCTCTTGTGCGGGCGAGGGGTATAGGCTCCCCTTTATTTCTTGCCCCCACCATGAATCAGCATCCCAAACACTAATATATGATTTAACATATTGATTTTGTTTAACAGACAATATTTGTCAACTTACTATTCATTTTTATTATTTAGTATGCTAAATTCATTTTGATATTTTTTTATTATAATTTATTAAATGAAAAAAAATAATAATATAAGCAATATAATCTCACATACACTTGCACTATCTAAAATACCCTTACATTTAATTGTAGTGTTAACTTCAACTATTATTTTTTACCCCGGGATCAAATAGTTGCATTTTTTAATAGTCGAGGGATTAAATTGAGGTTCAAAATTTTAGGACTAAATTGGGCACTCGTTAATAGTCAGGGGACTATTTTGAGATTTTTCTCTTTTCTGTATCCAGTTAATAATATACTTTAATTAGCATTCCAACTACCCTATCACCAGTAGTACCTATTTCTTCCAAGAGATCTAATACATATTATTCGTTGATAAAGAAATAAGCATTTCATAGAATATGCCACTTCTATCCATAAAAAATACTCAAGCCTTCCAAATTCCTAAATCTCAAACTCTTTAGCAAAACTTCTATGAGATTCTTTTCAATTGTTACTTTGTGTTACAATAATTCATCCACATATACTAATACGGTTGTAAGTTCTCCTATCACAAAATGCTTTATAAAGAGAGTATTATCCGTTAATGTTCTTTAAACCCCATTGCTAACATGACTTCTATAAATTTCAAAACAATGCTCTAGAAGATTACTTTACAGATTGTTTGGTTCGATGTTTTCAAAATGCATGTATTTTAATTTATAAATAAAAAACAATGGCAATGCTTGCATTTTAGAAATGTAAGAGTTGTTTGTTTAAAAGAAAATAAGATGCATAGAAATATTTTTTTCGGAGTTTGTTAAAATACATTTTAAATGCAGTTAAATGTGGACGAGGTGGGTCAAGGAGACGAGAGCGAGCATATGCAACAAGAATGAGCAAGGGTGGGCAGTGGCAGGATATTAACGGGAAAATAGAGGTTTTGGACATTTCAAATCCCTCCTAATTTTATTTTGTTTCCTTTTCTTCAAATCAAAAGCTAAAAAATCAAAATGCATTGAAATGAAATAGAGTACACTAATGCTACTGATCATCAAAAAACACAACAACAACAAAAAGCCTTTATACCACTATGTGCGGTCGGCTACATTAATCCTTTTCTCCATTGCGTCATATTAACAATCAAAATCTCATTTAAATTTAATTAAAAAATATCATTTCTAATACTTTCTAACCAAGTCTTTTTAGGTCTACCTCTACCTTTATTAATATAGACCAAATCTAATACATATACTATCCTAACTGGGTCATCAAAAGGATGACATTTTATGTGACCAAACCATCCAAGGAGACTCTCTCTAATCTTATCTTCCACTGAAGCTATTACAACCTTTTCACGTACATCTCGTTTTGCATTCTTTCTCTAGAAATAAAGCCACTCAGCCACCTAAACATCCTCATCGCTACAACAGTTAACTGAATTTTATGTTTATCTTTTAATGGTCAAGAGTCTGCGCCATAAAGCATTGTAGGTCTCGCTAACATCTTATAGAATTTTCCCTTAAGTTTGAGAGGTACTTTTCTATCACACAATAGGCCCAATGCATTGCTCCAGTTTAACCATCCAACTTGAATTCTACTGATAATATCCACATCTATTTCACTATCACTTTAAATAATAGACCTGATATATCTAAAACGTGATGCTTTTTAATGACTTGATCGCCCAAAGTCACAATAACCTACTAGATATATTACTACTAAAATTGCACTACATGTATTCAGTTTTAGATCTACTACAATGAGGTTGATCTTCAATCTTCATAATTTAAGTTTTCCTTCAACTCGCTCCCTAGTCTTATCAACAAGAAGAATATCATCAGCAAAATCATACACCAGGATACATCCTCTTGCAAATGTTTAGTAAGAACATCCATGACTAAAGTAAAAAAGAAATGGGATTAATGCTAATCCTTAATGTAATCTAACTGAAATAGGAAAATACTTGGTCAAACCACCTTGTATTTGAACACAAGTAATAGTTCATGCATACATATCGGTAATGACATGAATATAAACATTATTAACTCAAATATTTTCTAGAACTCTCCTAAGCACTTCTCTTGAAACTTTATCATATGCTTTCTCTAAATCAATAAATATCACATATTGATCCTCCTTACTCCCTCTATACTTCTCCATCAAACCTCTTAACAAATGTATAGATTCCATAGTAGAGACCTACCTGACATGAATCCAAATTAATTTTGAGAAATATTAGTATCATGTCGTAACCTATGCTCAATTACTCTCTCACAAAGTTTTAATGTATGGCACATAAACTTAATTCCTCTATACTTTGCACACTCTTGTGCATTACCTTTATTCTTAAAAATAGGAACCAACATACTCTATCTCCACTCATCTGAAATCCTTTTAGTTTTCAAAATAATATTAAAAAGTTTAGTAAGCTAAGAAAAGCATTTCCATACCTCAATTGGAATATTATCAGATCCAATTGTTTTTCCACACTTCATTTTATTTAGAGCCTCTCTAACTTTAATTCTATTATTACGCTGAAAAAAAAAATATATTTTCATTTAAGATGCTAAGATTACTAAAGTCTAATCATATTCTCAAAATCTTCACTAAAAAGCTTATCGAAATATCACATCCACCTATTTTGAATATCCTCTTCTAATAAAAATACTTTCTGATCTTCGTTATTAATACACTTCTCTTAAAATGTTGTAATCCATCATTTGTTCTATGTTTAAGTACTTTATTTGTTTCTCACTTGGGCCTAGTTTAACACCCGTTCTTGCTAGAATCCAAAAACCCAATCTGAAAACTTACAAAAAAACCTTAAATTTGTTTTCTAATTTTTAAAACAACAAAGTTATTTAAAAAAAAAAAAACAACCTATCACACTTTTTTTTTATTTTCTCCTTTAATCTGCTTTCTAAAAATAGCAAGCCCAAGCATGCCCTTAGCTTCCCTCACCTTTTTTGATATGTTCACAATTTGTAACCATTGTAGATGGTTTCTTCTGTTAAGTCAATACCAGAGAATGATATTCTGAAGTTCCTCGGTAGACGGATTCTAAACAATTTATGCAATTAGTCCAGAACCATCCAATTAATTTTCACATGTTGGACATTTCAAAGGATGAGATTAGCATGAAATGAAGAATAAACTTTGGCAAAGATTGGTCTAAGTGACTCTTGAGAGTACAACAAAGATGAATTTCTGAATATGGATAAAAAATGAAGGCTGAAATAAGGATCAGCAAAGGGCAAAAAATTTTCAACTTAGAACAGAATGCACGCTATAAAAGCACAAGTAATCAAGGTTGATAATCAGATCATAAGAAGAAAACAGAAGGTCGAACAGAGAGTAAAATTTGGAGTAAAGGTTCTCCCTAGGGACAACAGAAAGAGAAAGAAAGTTTCGTTTCTGAATCTAGTTCCAAGCCTGATCTGATACCATGTGAAGGGAAAAGGATTCTTCACTTATGTAATTTCTTGTAATTCACAACCTAGTATTTCGGAAGGATTCAATACTTCGATCACTCCTAATCAAATCTGGAAAAAGAAAAACGAATATCATTTGTACAATTCAAAGATAACAAAACTAAAAAAGGAAAGTTAATTACATAATTTTCTGGATATATCCAAATTTCAGATCTCCCCCATGGAGGATGCAAATTTTCCCAATATAAAGATTTCGGATTTCAATAATCATAAATAAATCCAGATACACACAAATTCATAAGGCATGCGCATATGCATGTTAATGCAGGTAAATACATACTCGGCCAAAAGAACATAAGAATAAACTATGCACGTACCAAAAATCATGCGTGCTACAATATTTGGAGCATGCAAATTAACAGATCCACGCAAGAAAATACACGTTTATGGACATGCAAACCCATATGAGGGCATACAGACTTTCATGCATAAAATCCATAGTTTAAAATTGCGCAACGAGAGGCGCGCCTTGAGGCGCGCCTCTGCGCAATTTTTGCCAAAAACGCCTTGAGGCGACCGCAATTCAGGGAGATGTTGAGGCGTACGCCTCACAGTAGCTGAGGCGCGCCTCTATTGCGTTATTGCGCAATTTGTAGAGAGGCGTACGCCTCAGCCTAGTGGCCCCACCCACTTAAAATGACCTTGGCATTTCTCCCACACCCGATCGGCCCTCCTCATTCCCGAAAATAGTCGCCCGTAAGCTGCTGTTCGCGGAAAACAGAGTGCGCACGGTCGGCCTCCAATCCCGCCGCTCCTCCCGCCGGCGCCGCCTCTCTCCGGCGAAGTGGAATCTTCCGGCCGCCCTCTAGGAGTACTCCACATTGAATTTTAGGTATTTTTATTAAGTTTAGGGATATATTTTTCATGTTTAAGAAAAACTAGGGTTTAGATTTTTTTTATTTTTTTTTAGTGTATTTGGTTTTTTGCTTTAGGAGATATGGTTAGAGGTAAAGAAAAGACGAATACGTCATTGCGGAGGGACCCTTCTTGGAAGTATAGTGTACAAGTTGACATTGGCGGCGGAGAGAAGAGCTATGTCTATTTAAAGTGCAATTTCTGTGAGAAAGTTGTGAAGGGCGGAGTAACCCGCATGAAGGAGCACTTATCATGCTCTCACAAGAACGTAGCACCTTGTGCAAAAGTGCCGGACAATGTGAAGGAAGAAATAAGTGCTTACATGAAGAAAACTACCACTGTCAAACACTTACAACAGCATCAATTTGATAAAAGGGTCGACCAAGGTGCCTATTTTGGGAGCGAGAGTGGAAAGGGCTCCTCCTCCACTATACATAATAGAGGTGCACGGGGTCCTATGGATCAGTACATGACTACTGCAGGAGCAGATAGAGGAGAAGCAGAGATGATGCCTGCAGCTGGTACTAGAGAGGGTCGGCGACAGGTTTGCATGGACATTGGGAGGTTTTTTTTTGAAAATGCAATACCATTTAATGTTGCTACATCGCCTGCCTACTTCAGTATGATGCGGTCTGTAGGATTGTATGGAAGAGGGTTGAAAGCACCTTCTATGTATGAGTTGCGCACTTGGATTTTAAAAGAGGAGTTGCAAAACACCGAGCGAACCATTGATGAGATTAAAAGGACATGGATTGAGACAGGTGTGACTATAATGTCAGATGGATGGTCTGACATGAAGAGTAGGAGTTTGATAAACATCCTTGTCAACAATCCCTATGGTACAGTGTTCTTAAGATCTGTTGAAGCTTCTGATGAGGTGAAGAATGCTACATTCATTTTCAATTTACTTGATGGAGTTATTGAGGAGATTGGAGAGCAGTTGGTTGTCCAGGTAGTGACTGATAATGCCAGTGCATACAAAGCAGCTGGTCAGATGTTGATGGAGAAGAGGACACACCTCTATTGGACACCTTGCGCAGCACATTGTATTGATCTCATATTGGAGGATCTTGGTGACTTACCTCAGCACAAGAGTGCTCTTGTTAGGGCGAAGAAGATTACAAAATTCATCTACAATCACTCTTGGGTCTTAAGCTTAATGAGAAAATTTTCAAAGAAAGAAATCATTCGACCTGCAACCACTAGGTATGTTCATATTTTTTACATTGTAAATCATTCCAACTGTATGTTCGTAGTTTTAACATTTGGGCACTGTGAATCTATAGGTTTGCCACCTCCTATTTGACACTGCAGAGCTTGATGGAGGTGAGGCAACCTTTGGAAGCCATGTTTACATCAACTGAATGGCTAAACTCTGCTTGGGGGAAGAAGAGTGAGGGAAAGGAGATAAGAAAGATAATTTTGAATGATAAATTTTGGGCTACTGTGACCTATGCTATTTTGAGCACGAGACCCTTAGTGCAAGTTCTACGCTTAGTGGATGCAGAGAAGAAACCAGCTATGGGTTTTATTTATAATGCTATGGATGAGGCCAAGGAGTTGATTGCACATAACTTGGGAGGAGAGGAGGCAAGTTATAGGGAGATTTGGGATATCGTTGATGCTCGGTGGGAGGTGCAGTTACACCGACATCTACATGCAGGCATATTATCTTAACCCTCAATTTCAATATTCAGAGAAAAAATCTTCAAATCCGGAGGTTAAGCTTGGTCTATATCACTGTATGGAAAGATTAATACCGGAGCAGGCAGATAGGGAGCTTGCAGATTTACAGCTTGTTCTGTTCCGGAATAAAGAGGATTTTTTTGGTTTGAATGCAGCAAGAACTACCATTTCTAAACGGTCTCCAGGTATAATTAATTTGGTAAATGCAATACACTTTATTCAGTTCTGAATTTTGATTATATTTTCTTCTTGAAAACAGTTGAATGGTGGATCCAATTTGGTGATTCCACCCCTGAGCTACAGAGTTTTGCTGTGAGAGTGTTGGGCATCACTTGTTCTTCTTCTGGGTGTGAGCGAAATTGGAGTACATATAGTCAAGTGCAAACAAAGAGAAGAAATCGACTATCTACACTCAGAATGAACTCCCTCGTATACATAATGCACAACAAGAGGTTAAGAGATAGGAGGTTGAGGAATAAGGGGTTGAAAGACGATGAGGACCCGTTGGTGTGTGATGATCTGTCGTCTGATAATGAGTGGTTCATAGATGATGAGGCAGATTTATCATTATCAGACTTACAGGTAGAAGATCTAAATGTGGATGTATTGAGGGGCGAAGCAGATCAAACGGGTACATCCACTAGTACCACACCACACACATCTACTAGCTCTGCAAGTAAAGGTATATGTTCTCTGCCAGTCTGTCTGATAATGAGTGGTTCATCCAATTAATATGCTAATAATCTTTTCTTTTAATGAACAGGGAAGAGAAAAGTGAGTCATGTTGAAGATGAAGATGACATGACATTCATAGATACAATTGGAGAAGAAGATTCACTTGAAGACTGATATTTTGTGATGGGATATGACTTCATTTTATATGTTTTTTGTATTTTGGGAGTTTTGTTAAACTGATATTTTGTGATTTTGTACTTTGGGACATAATTTTATTGCATCTACTTTCTTATTTTCCAATATTGCTATTATTTTCCTGCTAAAATCCTTAATTTTTCATTTACGCAATTATGTGTTCGTGAGGCTTACGCCTCAGACCGCCTCGAGGCTTACGCCTCGCCTCACAGACGAAAACCGCCTCGAGGCGCAGTTACGCAATTTTAAACCTTGATAAAATCTACAGTAAAAGAAAATTAAGAAATATTTATGCAGTACGAATGTAAATTGTTCAAGGAGACGGTTGCTTTTTTCAGCCCAACCTTGTCAAGCAGTTATAAACTACACGTACAGATGGATGTTGATCATTGCAAGTTGTCCGGGCTCTTTTAAAACCTGCTACATCTATCACTCTGGATTATGGAAGAACAGAAAATTATTGCAAGTTGGACCACCGCACTATGAGTACAGAAGGATAATTGGAGATGAATCCGATATAATATAAAAATTATGCATTACTTTTTTCCATCCACCTGTTTGTAGGTCAGGCGCTATAAACCTGAAATTA
Source organism: Dendrobium huoshanense (assembly GCA_016618105.1). NCBI lineage: Eukaryota > Viridiplantae > Streptophyta > Magnoliopsida > Asparagales > Orchidaceae > Dendrobium > Dendrobium huoshanense. The sequence goes on along the minus strand of CM028359.1, from coordinate 87,587,847 downwards.
CGCCTTTCAAAAAAAAGTTAAGTAAATGAACTTATTCAAGAAATATTTTAAAGGAAAAAAAATAGGAAAAACTGGTAAGGCTAGGATACGGCTTTCATCAACCACCAGCTTGGACATTGCAGTGTTGCTGACAGAATTTGTGGAAATAATAGTTGTAGGAAATATAGATTCAGATTCATCCACCCTTTTAGATGTGCTAAGAGAATCAATTAACCGAACATTTTCTTGTAGAATTGCTTCTTTCTGCATAAAATCATCCTCTTCAAGGTCCATATCGTGCACGTGCTGACTACCTTCCTCTTCAACATTCACATTATGTACCTCAATATTGCCACCACCAGTAACATCTTCTGTATCAAAATGGTTAACAACATCGACCTCTTCTTTGAAAGTAGATAAACTGGTTTCTTTTGTCAGTGATTCATGACAAACTTTCTCTTCAGCTTGATCGTCCGAGTGATTAGGTGAATCGAGTTTAATAAAATCATCTGACCCCATTTAGATGATAGAAGCAATAAAAACTGAAACCAATTTAAACATTAGAAAGCTAACAAAAATGCAATTCAAAGTTTTACAGGATGTAAATGACTCTACATAATTTAAGGTGGGTGAAATGTACCAGGAAAAAGATAATAGAAATTCAACTGTTTAAAAAATAAGTATGAATTACAAGTCATGCATTCCCTCTATGGGGTTCTTTGATCAGATTTGAATTTCAAAAAAAAGGAAATTGAAGATATATGTAAAGTTTGGCAATAGGTGGTAAACATTAACCTCTGTGAAAAGTTTTCTATGAAGAAACTTGATTGTTCAAGAATGCTAACGCTTTCCATGAGAGCCTCCACAATGTGCAAATGAGGGGAGTCGGGAGTAGTTTTCCTTGGGTAGAATATATTTGTTTTAACCAAATTTTTCTTGTGTTTCAGTATTTATTCATGGAGAGAGAGGCAAACAAAAAAGCAATGAATAATTAAATATGATTTCCACATGATAAATCACATTAAATCCCAAAACAGATGCCTTAAAATAACTATTTGGCAGGATTTAAGTCAAATCTAGCAACAACGAAGATAGCAAGGAGTGAAATAGATATGTGATTACAAAAGTACACCCTAAGAGAGGTGATTATTCATGACAATAATGGACTGGAATAAATCTTGAACAAGTTAGAAACTCCACTCCAACCAAAAAATACTCATAATTAAAAAAATGCAATTTAGATTTAATTCATCAAAATCTATCTTTCAATTATAATTAATTTTGTTAATAGAAAACCTCAACTCCATCCTAAATCGGATATAAGGAAATAAAGAAAAATAAAATATTCACATCTTGATAAAAAATAAATCAAACCTTCATAAAAATAAATTACAACTTTCCAAATAAAATAGACCCCATGAATTTTACAAAAGGCAGATCGACACCTATCACCTACACAAAGGAGGTTGGCAGAAAGGCGCTTAGGCCATAATATCAAGCGCCTAGGTACCCACTACCCAGTCAAGAATTGTGGGAAGCAAAGCCAATGTCTAGGCACTGCTAATAGACGTTCAGACACCTGATACAAAAAAAAAAAATTTAATAATTACCTATGAACCTAAACCTCAACCCATATAAATCACCTCGAGTTGGAGAAAACACATTTGTTTCTAGGTCATAATATGGTGATAGATATTTGAAATTAAAATGATGAAAACGTGGTGATCTCTCAGTAATTGGATCTTCTAAGCTTTCTTGTGGATGAGCTGAATAATCTAGGTCTAGTTAGCTCTTGGTTTGAGTTTAGCCTATGGCCCTGGTGAAAAATCCTATTTCTTAGGTGAATAAACACAAATTCTCCTTTCTTAAATTTTGTTTTCCCTCGAAACTTGTTTGCTCATTTCTAATAGTAGCATTTTTATATTCAATTACAAACCTAAGAGTGTAGCTTCTTAATCTCTCCAACACTTTTATCTGCATCAATACTGAACATTATTTGTGCCAATGGATTTTGGCATGAGCTCCATAGAATTGTGGGCTTATGATTACACATGACCTCAAATGACCTTCGATAAGCAGTTTGGTTGGGCAATTTATTATATGCAATTAAGCTTAAGCAAGAATTCGATACCATGGTTAGATATCCTTACCCACAAAACAAAGCCAAATTTTCCAAAATACAATTCGCAACTTCCATTTTTCCATCAGTTTGCAAATGAAAGGTCAAAATATACTGCATTTTTTCTCCTATTCTTCAAAATAAGGTCTTCAAAAAGTGACCAGTGAATCTAACATCTTAATCAGGAGTTTTTGGAATGCCATAAACTGCACAATCTCTCAAAAGTATAGTTCAGCAATATCTGTAGCATCATTCACTTTGTGGCATGGTGCAAAATAAGCAATCCTGGAGAATCAGTCTATTAACACCATAATTTAGTCACTGTGTCACTATGTGATGGGAAGGCCAAAAATAAATTCCATGATAACATCAATCCCCAAGGAATCGGAACCGATAAGGGAGCATATGGTCAAATCTTTCTAGAGGGTTTTGGCGATTCGATAGAACCTACACTTTTTTATATGTTAATCAACATTTCTAGGTAGTAATGGCCATCAAAAAAAAATTATGAGCACTGTGTTCACAAAAGCAGAGGCAAATAAATCTAAAAAGGCTTAGTTAAAAAATATTAGAAATTATCTTTTTTTTATTAGATTTAAATGATAATTTGACTCTTAATAGGAAACAATCAAGAAAAAGGATTCATGTAGCCGACCCCATGTAGTGGGATAAAGGCTTGATGTTATTGTTGAGCGCTATGGTATTTTTTCATCTAGTCCAAAGTGTCTTGCCAACTCTCCCTCATAGCAATCAACCAAAAAGCCTTTGGCAAAAAGGACATGGGTATGCAAAGTCGAGCTCTCAAGTATGGATAAACTTTACTGAGTTGGTATTCTTGATACACTCCTTTTTCCTATTGCCAATTTCTCCAAAATCATTTTTTTCCAAATAAATCTCCTTCACAGCTTCAAATCCTACCATATTGTATGGAGCATCAAGAGTAATGAATGTCTTTGACTTAACGCATTTGCCATCTTCTTCTGAGCGCCAAATTTGTGCATGAAGGTATAATGAAATTATAAGAAAAACATATCCAAGTAGCATGGTGCCCCTTTGGCTTGTTCTAACTATGCAAGTACATGAGCACCTCATGTTTAGAGAACTACACAAACTCATTGAATGGCAATTAGTTGCTCCAAATAGTTTACTGCTTGGATTATGGAATAGAACTCCTAATATATAGAATATTTTCTTGAAAGCTTTCACTAAAAAATAAGATAGCTTTCTTAAAGCAACACTAATACCGACATTTGAGGCATAATAGTCCACCTCAAAGAACATGATGAAATTAAAGAGAACCAATATTAGGGCTACAGAAATCTGTTGCTTTAATTTGAAAATTTCTTTGTATAATTGGAGACTAATTTAATATGTCCCACTTTAGTACCTCAATTATTGACATAATTATGGAACTAAAATGCTTAATGAAATATCAACAAAAGGAAATCAAAATCATGAAAACTACTTACTTCGGTGAAGAACTTGGGGAGTGACCAATGAAGGATGGCCAACCTTATGCTTGTCCATCTCAATACTAACATGAGAGATGACATGCCTAAAAAATTAACGTTATTTGTACATGATTTATTGGGATTGGCATACATCTTTTCTTCTCATATGACTTCAAATTATGTTGGAGGTGTTGTAGATGTTTGTTCATGCTGTGACTATAAACTAAAAACAATCAAAGTATACCACAATGAACTTGTCAAAAAAAGGTTATAAGACTTAGTTTGTGAGCTAAATAAAAGTCTTGGATGGATCCATTGGAGAGCCCAAAAGGAATAATTGCTTACTCGTGAAGCCAATATCTTATTTTGAATATTATTTTCTACTCGTCATTTATCTCATGAGAATTTGGTGATATCTTGCTTGTAAATCAATTTTTAAGAAGATGGATAATCCATGTAATTGGTCAAGCAGGCCATACAATCGAGGAATTAGACTTTAATATTTGATTGTGATCCTTTTAGCAACTCAGCTATCAATGCATATGTATCATATTCCATCAAATGGGAACAAGTGGGGACTGCACCTTGGCTCATTATTTCTCCAACCAATTTGTTAGCAATCAACTCACAAACTTATCATTGCAATAACTCCTGCAGAAGGTGACATCATGAATAGGAGGAAAAGCTAAGGGTAACTAGGGTGGGAAGATATCCTGATATTGTTGTAGCAATGTTTGGGTCTCCTCAAGTCATCTTCAAGATTTTCTTTCAAAATAATCATGGCATAAGCAATCTTCGTCTCCTTTATGGCTCATATAAGCATCAACTTAAAATACACTGTTTGTTCCTGGTTTTTAAGTCAGTTCCTTTGGCAAATTCATTAACATGATCCTCTCGCCATCTTTCTCGAAGGAGTAAGAGTTATGATAGCCATGACGGACTATACATTGATTGTATTTCCACAATCCCCTTCATAAGATGTGGCACACATCCATAGGACTGGCATTGCATCAAACCTACTCTTAGAATTTTATTCCAATTGAAAAGAAAATCAGGGATCTCTTCACCATCTTTCTTTCATTCCCCTTCCTCAACCATGATAGCTTGTAAGGCTTGGTACTTTCACGGGTTTGGAGATATTTTATCCAACAACTTTGTCAATATGACATTCTCATAATATCTCTCATCAAGAATAATGTCCAAAGTTTGCCCTATAAGGTGCAACAAATATGGAAAATGTTGTGTTGTAACCAATCCTTTCCTTTGCTATCGTTCAACACTAGACAAACAATAACTAAATTACCTTTATCTATAAAGATCACCTCAGCCTCAAATAAATCGTCTAACTCTTCATCTGGAGTTTATTCTTTCACCAAGGATAACAAAAAGGGCAGTCGAAGGTGATGTCTTCAAAACCATGACACTTGAAACCCTTTTCAATTTGAGTGCTGGAAGATAAGTTGTTATTTAAATTATTGTTGTGAAAATTTGATCTCTCAGTCCTTAATGTCAGTTTCATGAGCCTAACCATGACATGCTTGTAAGGGCCATCATCCCTGCTAACGGTTCTTTAAATGTTGAATCAAGAGATTCATTCCTATCACTCGACCTTCTTGCCAACTTACTTGCATAAAAGAATTTGTTATAATTGGACCAAATTCCCGATTCTTGATCACAATCTCTAATGAACCAAGCATCATATGCTTTTTTTGTTAAGAAATATCAAATTTCATCATAAGTTCCTATAAATAAGCAATGCACTCCTCGACAAACAATTCCTTCTAATGAAATTTATGGAAGGAAAACTTACGTTCTTGGTAATTCAATATGTACTTCCACTACAATTTTTTCATATTTTCCTATGTATTAATCTTACTCTTCCCTTCGCAAAAGAGTTGTCACTTCAGTTTAAGATCTTCCAATACATGGATGCATCATTTTTAGTTTGAATATGGCAAGCTTCACCAAGCGCTGTCAAGAAACTTTTTGTATTCGAAGACTATTTCGACAGTATGCATTCATTCAATATAGGCGCTGAGTTAAGTCACCATTCAAAACCTAGAATCGCCAACTTCACACTAAATTCTTAATATTGTCTAATAGTTCTATGATGATGACACAATTATTCCACTTATTTTGAGTCATCAAATGAACCATTCAGTGGAATAGATTCTCCGCTTTTTAGTCCTCTTTAGATTATGATATGTGTTCCACACACACTCACTGCTCGTAGACCACAAGGAGTTGCTAAAGTTATTGGATCTCAGGTTGCAAGTCATCTATATTAAGTTCTTGCACATCGCATTAACAATTTGTTCAATGTGGCATCCTCAACCTTCGGTTTTACCAAGTTGACACTGGAGGCAACCAAGGAGTAGAACAAATTTGTGATTATAAAGTAACAAACTACGGGAGTGTTGATTTTGAAAAAGTTAGAAAATTTCCCAAAAATGTTGAAAAGAATGCTCTGAATTTCAGAAAACAAAACTGAATTTTCAATCATGAAAAATTGCCTTTCAACTATGATCAGTCCTTTTTATAACATATATCAGATGCACCTTACTAAATGCAAGGACATAAGGGAAATAAATTAGTTGCGCCTCCACAGCTAATACAGCAAACCTTCACAAAAGCAAATTACACCTTTACAAACAAAATAGATCCTGCAAAAAGCATACTGATGCCAATGTAAGGCACGTAGGCACCGAATCCAAAGATGATGGAAGCAAAGCTTACGCCTAGGCTCCCAGTCAAGGATTTTTTTTTTTTAATAAAGTTGGCGCCTAAGCACCCGTCCCTCGACCAGAACCAAACAGCCCCAAGAATATCACTTCGCGGTACAACATACAGGAAACATATAGGGGTCTCCGGGCAAAAAGATTCATGCAACATTTACGAAGTAAACGCAAACTTAAAAAAGAATTATAGGAAACAGAACCGGAGAAAGTGCAAGGAGAGACACTTGAAAAACCTGAAGATAGCGATTGCATCGGATGCAGAAAAAGAACACTGTAAGGGGCTGTTTGGATGCAGGATTTAGGCCGGATTTGGGGCCGATTTGAGCTAAATCCAACCAAACGGAATGCAAAGCCAAATATCACGGTAAATCTAAGCCGCGGTTGACGGAAAATTCCCTCTTCTCGTGATAAATCCCGGAGTTACGAAATCCTTCGATTCGGCGGATTTAGGGTTTGGCCTCAGAAGCGCGCAAAAGGGAGAAAGTTACCTTCACAGCGAGCGAGCTCCCGTCGTTGCTTCCGATCAAAGTGTCGTAACCTCCGATCCAGCGGGAAGGGAACGTCGTCGAAGGAGCGAAGTCGAACAGCGACGAGAAGCGACGAAAGAGCCGAAGAAGAACAGTAACAAATAAATAAAGTATAAAGCAAATTGTAAAATGAGTAAATTAATTTTAAAAATTAATATTTATTAATTAAATAGATATTAATTCATGAAAATTAATATTATTTATAACTTATTTTATTATAATTTTGTTATATTGAATTAAATAATAATTGATATTAGATTATGTTAATTAATATTTTATTTCAATTTGATAAAAATTTTAATTAGTTATAACTATAAATGTTTAATTAAAAGAGCTAGATATATATACATTAGTTATAAAATAAATTAAATTAAAATAAAATATATCATAATAACTAATAATAAATTAAATAATTAATATTTTTTTTAATTTATCTAAATAGAAATGATGAGTTAAATAACTTAATAAATCATTTATTAATAAACAATTCATTTGTTGATTATATTTTGTATGATTTAAATAGCTTATTTCACGAGCTTGGGGGTTTACAATTATTTCGTAATTATTTTCGTACAAATTTAAATAATTCTAAAAATCATTAATATTAATTAAATAAAAGATTATTTAAAATGAATAAACTAATATTAATTTAAAATGAGTAGACATTAATTCATATAAATTAATATTATTTATAACTTACTTATATGAAAAATCATATATTTAATTATTAAAAAATTAATTAAAATGATTAAATATATTAAATCACGTTAATTATAATTTTATTTCAATTTAATAAATTTTTTACTTTATAAATATTTAATTAAAAAAACTAGATATATATACATTAGTTATAAAATAAAACAAATCATAATAAAAAATTAATTTAAATAATTGATACTATTTTTAAGTAATTATCTAAATAAAAATAATGAGTTAATATTAATTAATAAATAATTCTTATTGCATAGTTATTTATGATTTAAATAGACTAATTAAATTTTGCTATAATTTAATTAGATTTAACATCAATCACACCAAAAAATTTTCAAAATTTAACCAATATTAAATTAATTAAAAACAAATTTACAAGATTTTTTAAATCTTCTTATCCTCCTTGCAACCAAACAGCAAAGGGTGTTGGGGAAGATCTCTTATGAAAACATTGTTATTATTAATTATTATATAATTTTTAAATAGAGGCCAAGTTTTATAGAATAAAAATTTAAATAATTTTTGTTAAAAAATTTTAACTTTTATTAAAAAAATGATTTAAGAAGCAATAAAAAAATCATCCCAAATAAAACCTCAATTTCAATAGAAAAGAATGGAGAGCAGGGATTACTCTCTTAATAATATGAAAATTGTAAGGGCATTCATAAAATAAATGGTGAGTAGTTTATCTAGCCTCATAGCAAAGTTGACAAGTAGGATTGCTGTTTTTAATCCTCCTAGCAAAACCATCCAGAAAAAACCTCCGAGCATATTTTTTATGCCAAATAAATTTATTTCAGCTCACTTTAAGATTCTCAGAATACTAAATATCAAAAAATATGTGAAATTTGGTTTACCATCTTCTACAAAGCTCAAAAAAGCCAGATAATCAACTGGAATGTTAAGACCATCTCCAATCGAACTCCATACCACCGTATGCCATTCTCCATTTGCTCCATTCGAACTTCAAATCACATGCCAAAATTCAAGTAGGTAAACGGTGCGACACCAATATTAGCGTCGGACTATTCACTAAAAAAAAAAAAACCGCTGCAGGATTTGCGAAAGAAGCACGAGAAAGAGGAGAAAAGCGAGCCAAAGATGGTTACCATCGCAGGAAGCTCACGAAAGAAAATAAATGACGTTCAATTGGAGAAGAATGACTGCATTTTGGAGTGGAAAATGAGTTTTTTGATTGAAGATGCCCTAAATTGAGAGATAGCAGTAGAAATAATATTAGGACAGTTATAAGAAAAATCCCATCTGCCTCTAGTAATCACATCTTTAACTTTAAGATTAGAATGATATTTCTAAGCAAGAAAATACACCATTTATCCAAGGATCCCAAATCAATGAAAGATTACTCTCAGCATGAATATTGAAATTCACCAAATTTTTAAAAGTATCAAAAAAACTCCCTCAGCATTTGGAATAAGAATAGGGGAAAAGACTTTCACAGAGAAAGATATCTTTCATTCCACCAACAAGGCAGCAAGCTAGCTGTATGATTAAAAAATCTCCAAATGAGTACACAATTAACATAACTAATTGGCACAAACACCAACACAATCATCATCAAAAAGGTAATTGAGAAAATCACAGATCCAAAATTTTATACAAAGCTCAAACTTGCATTCAAATTTTCTCACCATAAATTACCTATAATCTAATCAATTACTTTGAAAAACTACATGCTTCCAATAATTACATGGGTTTTCCTGCAGCCATGTCAAGATGCCAACTGATTAAGGCTTCGCTTGGGACGGATTTCTTTCTGCTTCTTAAAGCAACTTCTTAGTATAAAAATTAAAATTTTTGTACTATAAAACTGCTTTAAGAAGCAATAAGAAGCATCAGTAGGCATCTGCGGACTTTACAAACTAACAAAAATCATAACCATCATCAAATAGACTAAACGAGCAAATCCAGGAAACAAAATTGTGCAAGCTTAAATTTGCATTTTAATTATCTATTCTCAACATAATCAGACAAATTGCAGCACATATTTATACTAATCACGAGCCGAAAAAATGCTAAGGCATTGGCAGAATAGATAGACCTGACTCTGAATTAGTCCCAGCGTCGGAAAAAGATCACACTGAGATGAAGTTGACTTATAATATCTTCCATTTCTGCTCCAGCGCATTGCATATCCGGCTTATGCAGCAAGCTGCGCTGAGTGGGTAATTTGAAACTGTAGGAAGCACAGGGAAAACATAAGTGGCTAAATTATATCGCAGAGCACAGCCCCATGGACAAAGGAAAAAAGAAAGTTGTTTGAGCATAAATCAAGTTCTATAACTATTTAGCGAACATATCAAGCATTTAAAATAGATCAATTATTTACACTTGAAGTGCATTTAGTTGCTTATAGATAGAAAACATATAACATATTTTCAGATCTGTTTCATTTTCGCTCATTTAGGTTTCGTTTGGGACGGCTTTCTTACTGCTTCTTAAAGCAACTTTCTAGTAAAAAAAATTTAAAAACAAAATTAAGAAGCGGCAAGAAAGCCGTCCCAAACGAAACCTTAGTGAAATTGAAATAACCATTTTTAAGAAATTTAGAGGGTAACTTATAAAATTAAAATTCATATTGGTTTTAAACTACACGCAAATGAGACGAATCAAACATCCACAAATGAAAAAATAACTTTCAAAGAGAGTATGGTAGGCTGAAGAGAGAAAAAAACATTAAAAATACTGCTACTTTGAGGAATGAAGGGAGGGTAGTTTTCACTTGCACATTTGTAGGTAGCCTTCAGATAGAAGATTGTTATAGGAGGTAAATAATCCAAGGCTAAACTAATTTGTAGATGATAAATGATTAATAACCAAACTGAAGCATTTACATTGATCATAAATAAGATATGAGTAATAATTGAGTAGGAAAATATAAAGAGACCATGCTGTGTTGAAATCAAGGAAGATATGCAACAACCATGCATCATGAAGGGATTTTCAATGAGAAGTATATGCTTCCTACCAACTCTACACCAACCACTACACATATAATCTTATCTAGCACCCTGTTGAATTGCGAGGCCGAAGTATCTTTCATGAATGAAAAAAAAAATTATATAAAGCGTTACAAAATATTAAATCAAAATTCCTTCAGCATAGAACAATATACCTGATATGAAGTCATCTATAAATCCTTTATCAATGATTCCATGAGCCATAGCACCCACCTGAAAATTGTCAAAATTTGGATATAAATGAAAAGAATGCAAGCACGAAAGGTAAGATAAAAAGGGCCATCATAGTATACCACAAAAACGAGATTGACATTGTCACTAGCAGCAGCAACATAATCACGCACTTGAACTAATTTTGAAGAACTATATGACAGGCCTACAAAAAACAAAGAAGAATTAGCCGCAGTTAAGCATTCATTCCAACAATGATCAATAAATCAATATTAAAAAGGTTTAAGAATCACCTATTTTTCTTGAGTTAACAGGTAAGTGATCCGTTACAGGATTCTTAATCAGAGTGAGAAGCTTCTCACGATTGCCTACAGCAGTAATTTTTTGCTTTTCTAACAACTGCACTGAAAAAGAAAAAGGGACCACATATTGGTAAATAATACTATAAACATGCAACTTCTTTATTGGAAATAAATTTGAAGAAAAAAAAAGCAATTCAGGCTACAAACAGGCATGCTCGGACAATATGGAATATTCCAACTGTGACTAACCCATAAGACCACAGAATCGCCGGAAAGTTCTTGGAATACGAACATGTGGTTTGACTTCGATGAGTGCATGCCGTGTTGAACGTACATATAGAGCTTGCAGCCTACCAGCCTTGGTTAAGGGGCTATCCAATATGGCAAGAAGTGCCTGAAATCAGCATTCATTGAATGAATAATTGTTTAAAAAGCAAAATCATTGATCAGCATTGATAGCCCACATCTTGCACGTTGCATGCAAATCAGAAAATAAAAGATAAGCTACAAATACCGACTTCTTAAATAATATAATTTCCATTTTAGCAAAACATGCAGAATAAGTTAAAACCAGCTGCATGAATTGCTTCTGAATCTTGAAGACCATAAGAATTGAAGTTCAATGTCATGTTAAAGCTAATTAACTGTAAATTTATATTCCCAAGTCGGGAACGCTATGCAGAGACAAATAAGAAAACTCCATAGATCAAGTCGACAAAATTTACATGAGATTTATGAATTTATCACAAACCTGATGAACAATGTCAGGCCTATATTCAGAAGGGTCTTTGCTCTGCTTTTTTAGAAAATTAGCATGCTCATCAGAGTTCAGAAGTACATGTTTCTGAAAAAAAGAAAAAAAAAACATGAGGGATATAGTCAATGTATACCTTTGTATTATGAATTAATTAAGTGTGAAGAAATTGAATTAAGTGCAATCAAAAATATAAAGGCCGTCACATTTTACACAGAGATATTAAACTTAAATAAGAAGTATTAATCATAAGTGCAAGATATTTCAGGAGGGGGTCACAGAGATTTGATAATAGAAACAGTTTGAAGTATGTTCATCCATGTCTGACTCCAATCATTTTGTAAATGCAAATGGACACTAGATACACCGACAGATTTTAATGAGAAAAACATTGATGATGCAAGTTTAAAATAAAAATAAAATAAAATAAACAGAAGAGCACCCAAAAATAAAATTTACTTGAGCATGTAAAAAAGCATCAGTTTGACTTATTCAACACAATCATTAAGCCATTTTACATAAAGCATGCATTCCTCACCTACGTACTGACTCTTATCTGAACTAGGGAAATGTAACAAAATTCAGAACTAAGGATTTAATATTTCACAAGAAAATATGCTTTTTAGCAGAGCACCAATGAACTCAGGATTTGATATTAAACAAGAAAATCTCTTGTTTTAGTAAAGCACCGCATGTATGAAATTACACAATCAAGTATTCAGGTGTTTTTTTTCTTTTCCGTAAGGTGAGGTGCAAACCTGAGGCGTAAACCTCAAAATTAAACCATTAAATTAGTTAAAATATAAAATAATAAATAGCATACTGTCATCAAAGTAACATCATAAATAATCAAAGTAAGGCTGTAAAAGTCATATAAGACTATAACTAATACTACATAAATAATCTCTCTTTTCAACATAAACAATCAATCAAAAATCATAATTTATAAAATTCAAAAGTATCTCCCTTTCATTATTTAGAGGGTCTTTATTAGAATATCATTGTAGTTAATTGCTTTCTCATCTAAATAATATTAAAAATAAGGAAATGGGGTTTCCAAAAATATTAAAAATAAGGAAATGGGGTTTCCAAAAACAAAAAAGAGGTTTTGTGGTAGTAGGGGTGTAGCAATGGTAGTAACACAGCAGGGTGGAGTGTGAACATGAGGGTTGTGCCGCGTGCATTGAGTGGCTGCGAGTTTGAGGTCGTACAATTCTTTCAAGTTTGGTCTAGTTTAGGTACAGTGAAAAGGTTTAATTATAAACATATAATTTATAAATTAAAATTTTAAAATTACCTAAAGAATCATCTCTTAGGCTTATGCAACTTCAAAATTGCACTTAGGCATACCCTAAGGCACACTTCACCCCACATAAGGCATAAACCTTATGATGCGAACATCCAACCGTTCATGCCTATCTGAGGAGGAGCTGAAGATCGACAACCGTGATCGTCCTACGTTATCTTAAATTTTTATTTTAATTATGCATTTTCCGTTTTTACCCTTACTTAAGGGTCAAATTTTATGTAAGTCCTAAGGGCATGATCATCTTATTTTAGTTCCTTTTATTTATAAGGTATATATATAAAAACCTTTGCTAGTATAATGGCATGATGGAATTTTAATAAAAAAATTATTCTGCACTTTTGATCCATGGGAGGACTTTGGTGAGATCCATATGGGAAGGAATTGTAGTTTCCACCAGCTGCATGATGGGTCTGGGCTCGTAGCTTGAAATCTCTTGGTGAAGGGCAACGCAACACCCGTTAGCCGCAGGAAGCGTCCGGGCTCATGGTTTTTTTGTTTTTGTTTCCCCTTTGTTTTCCTAATCGCCATCTCCATCCTCTCTCCAATCCCACCAGCTTCATCCCCTCTACCCAAACCCGCCGGCCTCTTCCCACAACCCTCTCTTCTTCCCCACCGAAATTCCCCATCCCCCTCCTAAGCCTAACCGGCCATCTTCCCCCCACCTTCAAACCGCCAACACCATCACAAACCCTAACCCTAATACCTCCATAGCCCCAGCCACCTTTTTTCCCCCATTGGCTCCCACAATTTCATCTTGTTTTCAAAACCTTCCTATTTTATACATCTTAATTTGGTATCAAATTCGAATTCAAAATTAGGATTCCTATTTTAGAAAAGTTATTTAAATTATATCCAATTAAATTTCTGATTGGATTTGATTTCAATTAATCCTCCTAAATTTCGGATTCCAATCAAGGCCCACTTTAATTCTCTTTCCCTAAACCCTCTCCTCTCTCTACCTGCCGCCCTCTCTCTACCTGTCGCCCCCTCTCTACTTAATTAATGCTTCTCCATTAAGGCCCCCAATCTCTCTCCTATTTTAATTAATTCCTTCCCAAAAAAGATGGAACTCCATTTAAGGGATTAATTAAGTACCCCTTTCCTCCCTTTTTCATTTAGTTTGAAATTCAATTTTCAAATGACCCCCTCCCCCCATATCTGTTCTACATCACCTTATCAAGCAAGCGTGAGGTGCAAGCCACATTGCCTACTTTTTTTATTGTGTTGAGGCAAACCTTATGGCAATACACACACACACGCATATGTGTGGGACTATATTGTGATGCATAAAATCTTCTAAGTAAAATGGAAAAAAAAGAATGAGTAGATAGTCATTATTAAATATGAATTAAATTAAAATAATGTTTATTTAAGTTGCATTTATCTTCATAATTTTAAAAATATATTTATAGTTTAAATAGTCTGGAAAAACTTGTTTGTTATATAATACAACTAGATTTTTACAACAAAAAACTATAAGACAAAAAATATCTTAAAATAGAATATTATTTTAATAATCATATTATATTTATAATTCATTATAGAATAATTGAATTAGTATAACATGATTTGGTTCATAAATATGATTAAATAATGTAATTCATAAATTAACATTTTTTTTTATTTAGGCCTAGTTTTTTTTTTAGTTAATAAGAATAAAATTTTTACAAGTTTGAAAATCATTTAATTAAGCAATAGAAGTGAAAAAAATAGTTATATCTAACCTAATCTAATGAATTACTATCTTATAGTTAAATAACAAATATAAAAGGAATAAAATCATATATGTGTCAGCCATAGTTGCCGAATGTTAATTATATAGATTCATTTGAGATTTAGCAGAAATCACTAGCAATTAAACCCTCCTACAGGCTTAGTGCTAAGGGCCACTCTCACATGAGTTGAAATCCCAAGAGGAAGTTGACAAGGTCACGTAAGCGAAGGCATTTCAATAGCACGTAATGGTAAAAGGTAATGGATAAAGATGTACATAAATATAAATGAACATCACGGTAATGAAAATAATTAAATCTATAAATAATACTACAACTATTCTAATGTTAAACATTGGTGCTTAGTTTATTCTTATTAACTATTAAAGCTAATTAGATATCAACCTTGAACTGCTACTAAATATTTACATTAATTAATTAGAAATAACTATTTAATAAGTGTAATTAAGCCTTGTAAATCAGTCCATAAATCTTTAACAATGCTAAATTGCTATAATTCAGTGTTAATATTTATAATTAAGCTATAATATATCTCCAAGCTTTTTAAGAGTTGTAGAGTAGGGAAAGAAATTTCTTTGACTGAGCACATGGGAATATTCTAAAAATTAAAGATTCGTGATTTATCATTAATCATTAAAATTATATAGCTAGTTAATCTTGAAAACTATATGCCTAATCATGAAATTTTTATGCATAAAGAGGAAACTTCATGAAAATTATATCAGCTTAGCCAGACTTGTTTATAGATTGTATAAGCAAATACTGAAATATGTTGCCAGGTCCTAGCTGTGAATGCGTCCACCAATGCAAACAGGAGCATCCATTGAAATGGCCCATGTGAAGACGAGCATAAAGTTTCTATTGAGAACTAGAGAATAAGAACACTGAGTGTCTTTCAAGACTAAATGTTCAAAGCGAAGCATTGTCAGAAAAATCATTGGTGTCAGTGTCGCCGTATTCGCCAACCACCATCGCATGGAGTCAATGCCCTCACCATCTAGAAGCGATATCCAGTATGCATCAAAGCCCGTTGTATGCCTAAAAACTCGAAGACATCATGAAGCCCTAAAAAGTCTAATAAAGAAAAAGAGAAAATGATCAAAATAGTCCTTTGACTATTTACGAAAGATCAAAATGATCCTCCACTATATTAAATGATCATTTTGGTCCTTCAACTCTTTAAAGATGAACCAAAATAGTCTCACCATGAGCTATTTTGATTCTTTTTTACAGATTTGAAGGACTCACCATGAGACTATTTTGATTCTTTTTTAAAGACTTAAGGATCAAAATGATCCTTAACTATAGTTGGGATCATTTTGAATGATCATTTAATATAATTGGGGATCATTTTGATCCTTTATAAAGAGTTAAGGGGCCATTTTGGTCATTTTCCCAAAAAAAAAACTAAAATAATAAATAATATTATTATCACTTTTTAAGTAATAAATATGTGCAATGGCATACACTATTATGCGCTATTGATATTAATGGTCCTATCATTCTTTGTGATAGAATGGTTTCTTCAAAAACAATTACAACTAGCCAAGGTAGTGCCATATTTATCACTTGCGTGCAATCAGCTTAACAGACTCTTTCTCAATAGAAGCAAGTACAACAATAGTCCTCAAAATGATACAGTTAATAGCAATGACTATAGCAAAAAGCTCAATAACTTCAGCAAAAATAATTCTTAGGACATTTTCTCTTTGACGTTTATTTGTCTAGGACTCCTCTTCAAATGAAACATTCATTTTACGAGTTTTGTCGAGAAAAATCAAGGTTGTAAAAACCGGACTGAATAATAAATCAGAATGAGAGGTTCACAGTTTGTTGGTTAGATTGATATTGAATCAGGGTCAAATAAAATGACATAATAAATACTAATTTAATTAAAATAATAATAAAACTTACGTAATAATTATGTCATGATTTCAAATATGTGATAAAAATGTAAATAGAATAAAAAATTATAAAGCATAAAACTTAGATAATTAATTAAAAGAATTCTTTTTAATATTAAAAAATATTAAGTTTTTGAGTAAACGATCCCTTTTTATAATAACAAATATAACTTTTGCAACAAATCTTCTAGTCTATTCTTCTAATGGGTGAAATTCTAAAAATGAGATTTAGTATATGAAGCATCAACGAATTTCAAAAAAAGTGATACCCCATGGACAGTATATAAGAAAATTTATCAATGTCTTATTTTTTGTTATCAATCCAACCATCGACTATCAGTGTGCAACATATTTCTTTATATCTTTTTTTGTATGAGTCAACAAAAACTTGCATTCCTCTTTACAATCCCTCAAAAGATTAACTCTCAATATGTAGTATGATTGTAGCGTGTACACAGGTCCAATAATAGCTATAGCATCAATTGCCTTTGATGCAAAGCTAAAACTTAAAATATTAAATGGCATGCAATTGTCATAAGACCACCTCACTAAGCAAAATCAGCAGTGTATGGCATATTTAGATGCCATAAAACCATTTCAAGGAAGGTTTGGAATCCTAATTTAGTTCTTGGTGCAAACATACTATTACGACCCGGCCCGGATGCTCGATTTAACGAGGCGGGAATAAAAGTCGAATGGTAGGATCTAATCATTTCAGTTCATAAATAATACAATATTAAAACATCAAATTATCTAACTTTCATCTGAAGAGCCACTAACAAAATTCCTCAAATACTTAATATTTATCCTAAATCATAAATTATCTATTATCAGTTGCACGCCGCCTACTATAGACGAACTCTTCACTTTCTAACATTTATAAATCTTTGGAGACTTAACTGAAACAGTTAATTAGTGGAATGAGTTTACGAAGTAAACTCAGTGGGTAACTACTAAAACAATTAATATGAAAATAAAATATACACTACATATAACATTTAATATACTTTTTATTCATTTTCCTTCCTTATATTTATTTCATTCGTTTCAGTCAATTATGCATATCATATTACAGTTCTTGATAACCTTTATAGAACTTTAATATTTATTCATTTTCCTCTTCTATTTGTACGGGAGCACCGTCTAAATGTACCGAAGGTACAACTATTTCCATTTTCCTGTTTCCTTTTCTATAACATTTTCCTTTTTACGTGCATGATTATGGCGTCCCCAGCCAGTACCATAAGGGGGTGAACTCCTATAGTTTGCATGCATATCATTTTCCCCTTTTTTCATTCATTCATTTATGCTTTGTATTATAATATAGATAATGTCATTCTTGTTCTCATTCATTCTTCACTTCCATTTCCTTTACATATGCACTTAAATTCATAATATCAGACATTATTAAATGTCAAAATTCCATACTCACATATACAATTAAATCCTTTTACATGATAACATGACAAAATAAGTAAAATTATTACTTAGAAAAATTTAACTAGAAATTCAGCGATAAATAGAAGTACAACAATTAAATGTCTAAACACAATAAATACCCACTTGAAGGTTTTGGCTTCAATACTTTCCAACTTTCAACTCCTGCGATTGTCTTTCTTACTACAATTCCGATCGCCCGAAAAATTAAACCAAGTAAAGAAAACATACCTTAGTTGAATAAATGAGGATATTGACTTTTCATTTCTAGCTCTTTCTCCCAAGTGGCGTCTCTTTTTGATCCATGTTTCCATAAAATCTTTCAAAATGTATTGTTTTATTCCTAAATTGTTTCACGTCATATTCTAGTATCCTTTCATGTTCCTCAACATATTTCAAATCAGCCTGCAAGTCAATTGATTTGGATTGGATTCTCTTTGATTCATCTGAGACATACTTCAGGAGTACTGATATATTAAACACATTATGAATTCTTTGCATATGCACTGGCAGATCCAATCTGTAAGCCATATTTTCGATCCTCTCAATGATTTCAAAAGGACCTATGAATCTCGAACTCAATTTTTATGTCTTTCCAAACCTTTGCACACGTTTCATTAGGCTGACTTTTAAGAAAAAAAATTCTCTCACTTCAAACTCAACTAGTTTATGCTTTGCATCATAATACTTTCGTTGCCTGTCTTGAACTATTTTTAGTCTGTCTCTGATCAATCTGATTTTACTTGTAGCCTCATCTACCAGTTCAGTTTCAATTATTTTTCTTTCACCTGTTTCTATCCAACACAAGGGTGTTCGGCACTTCCTCCCATAAAGAGCCTCATACGGTGTCATTCCAATACTAGATTGGAAACTATTATTGTATGCAAATTCAATCAACGGTATGTGAGTCTTCCAATTTCCTCCAAAATCTAATACAAACAATCGTAGTAAATCCTCTAAAATATGAATTGTCCTTTCTAATTGCCCATCTGTCTAAGGATGAAATGTTGTACTAAAAGTAAGTCATGTGTCCATAGCTTCCTAAATTTTTTTCCATAATTTAGAAGTGAGTATGATATCTCTATCAGAAACAATTGATTTTGGAATTCCATGCAACCTCACAACTTCATCCACATATATTTTGGCTAACTTTTCCACTGAATCTGTCTGCTTGATTGGTAAGAAATGAGCTGACTTAGTTAATCTATCAATAACAACCCATATTGCATCTCTACTTTGCCTTGACCTGGGGAATCCAATTACAAAATCCATTGCAATGTCCTCCCATTTCCACTCAGGTATAGGTAAAGAATAAAGATTGTAGTTGACCACTCGGCTTTTGATGTTCTTCTTTAACCATCTGACATGAAATATATTTTGCTACAAATTCTGCAAAATTGCTCTTTAATCCTAGCCACCAAAATAATTCTCTCAATTCCTGATACATCTTTATACTATCTGGATAAATTTCATAACTTGAGAAGTGAGCTTCTTTTAATATTTCTTCTCCTAAATATTCAACATCTGGAACACAGATTCTGTCTATATATTTGAAAATTCTTTCATCCTCCCACACAAAATTTTCCAACTGTCATGCCTGTACTTTCCTTAAGATATCTTGGAATTTTATATCTTTTTTTTTATCTTGGAATTTTATATCTTGATGCAATGAATCACGTATTCGATCTTTCAATGTGGATTGTATCACAAGTTGATTTAACAACATGTCTTTAGTCTCTTTTTGATTAATCACTGATATCTCTAATCTTTCCAGGTCTCTACTTGTTTGCACCTGTTGGGAATTATCCAAATTACATTTCCAAGAACTTTTCTGCTAAGTGCATCTGCAACCACATTTGTCTTTCCACGATAATATTGTATGAGTCATCATCTTTGATGAGCTCTAACCACCTTCTCTGTCTTAAATTAAGTTCTTTTTATTGAAAAAATTATGTAGGCAAGGGCGGGTCAAAACAAATTGGGATTAATTTTTTATTCTTTCCCCCCTTGGCTGCCTTTTCCTTTCCCCTCCCTGTGTCTCTTCGGTTTTCATTAAAAAATAAACAGGGGATCGAAATCAACACCCAGCAAAGGGAGGTAAAGCAGCCACGGGACCAGCACCTAGAGGAAACCGAAGGGGCAGCACAGGAGATAGAACATCACCCAGCAAGGGAGAACCAACCACGGAAAAACAGCACCAGGAAGAAAACCGAAGAGACACGGGGAAGGGGAAAGGAAAAGGCAGCCAAGGGGGGAAGAACCAAAAATTAATCCCAACTTATTTTGACCCCCCCCCCCCCTGCCTATATCAAAAAATACTTGAGGCAATTATGATCTGTAAACACTTCACACATGACCCCATATATGTAATGTCTCTATATTTTGAGTGCAAAAACTATAGCTGTCAATTATAAATCATGAGTGGGATAGTTTCTTTCATGAATTTTCAATTGCCTTGAAGCATAAGCCACCACTCTACCATACTGCATCAAAACGCATCCAAGTCCCCATAAGGAAGCATCACAGAAATTTTGGAATCCTTCTGAACCTGATGGAATTGTCAAAATTGGGGCAGTCACTAGACAATTCCTTAACTTCCAGAAAGCTCCTTCACACTGATCACTCAATTTAAATTTCATTGTTTTCTGAGTTAATCGGGACAATGGCATTGCAATCTGAGAGAATCCCTCTACAAACCTCCTGTAATAACTAGCAATACCCAAAAAAACTCCTCACCTCTGATACTGTTGTTGGCATTGGCCAATCAGAAATGGCTCGAATTTTATTCTGATCAACAGAAATTCCTTCACCACTAAACATATGTCCCAAGAAATTTATACTATTCAACCAAAATTCATACTTAGAAAATTTGGCATACAACTAGTTCTCTTTGTGTTTTCAACACTTCTTGCAAATGACTGGAATGGCTCTCTTCATCTCTTAAATAAATTAAGATATTGTCTATAAACACAATTACAAAAATATCCAAGAATGGCTTAAAATTTATGTTCATCAAATCCATAAATACAGCTAGTGCATTTGTTACTCGAAATGGCATTACCACAAACTCATAGTGATCATATCTAGTTCTGAAAGCTGCATTTGCTATATCTTCCTCAATGCGTAACTGATGATAATCAGATCTCAAATCAATTCTAGAGAAGATTGTAGCTCCTTTCAGTTGATCAAAAAGATCATCAATTATGGGCAAAGGATATTTGTTCTTAACAGCAAGTTTATTCAGTTCTCAGTAATCTATACACATTCTGAAGCTTCCATCTTTTTTCTTTACAAACAGTACTGGAGCTCGCCATGGTGAGGAACTTGGCCTAATAAATCTTTTATCTAGCAACTAATGTAATTTACTTTTCAGCTCCTATAACTCTTTGACTGCCATTTTGTAAGGTGCCCTTGCCACTGGTTCTGAGCCTGGTATCAATTCAATGGTGAAATTTATTTCTCTTTCTGGTGAAAATCCTGGCAAATCATTTAAAAACACTTTCGTATACTCTTTGATTACAGGTATATTCTTCAACTCTTTAACTTCCTTATTTCTATCATTTACCTGAGCAAGAAAATACTGACATCCTTTGGATACAAACTTGCATGCTTTCATATAAGTGATTATCATTTGAAGAAATTCTCCTCTCTCCATAGAATTTCAATTCTCTTTCTCCGAAAAATTAAATTTAACAATTTTTCTATTGCAGTTAATAATCACAAAGTGTTTTGATAACCAATATATTCTCAATATCATGTCAAATTCTCTAACGGCCAAACATTCATTATTGCTTCAAACTCTCTTTCATTTATTTTGAAAATCACTTGGCATATAATATTTACATTCATAATAGATCCATTTGGCATTAAAACTTTCAAAATTACACTTGTCTTATAAACATTCATCCCAACTGATTTAACAAATTCTTCTAAAATGAAGGAGTGTGAAGCTCCTGTATCAAATAGAATCTGAACATGCTTTCCTTGAATCGTTATCATACCTATAAAATTTTACATAAGAGAAACATAAACATACATCATTTTTTTAATAATAATTTCATAATACACATTTATTCATTTTTTATTATCACATGTAATCACTTCAGGTGAATCCTTAGCATCCTTCTTAGTCAGTGCATATACTATTGGCAGAGTATTCTGTCAGCCTTGACTTGGTATAGGAGTAGAAGTAGCTGATTCTATTGTTCTTTGTCTTCCAACATTTCTCTGAGATCCAGTGTTTATCATTGACTCTTCTGCGGGTCTTTGCCCCAAAGTAGGACAGTTCTTCATCATGTGACCTAGTTGATGACACCAAAAGCAAGTGTTTGTACCAGATAAATATTCTCCTTTGTGTTGCTTTTCACATTTGTTGCAATTGCTCACACTTGAACTGTCACTGTTACTTGATTTTGTCTTTTTTCAATTAAACTTCTCACCTTGTGAAAGAGATTTGCTATGTGAATCCTAAGGGGCTTCAAAAACTTCATCACTTTTCCTCTTCTGAAAATCGCATCTCCTTTGAGTATTTTGTATGTCCATTCTATCTTTCTAGCCCTTTCCATCAATACTAGATAATCTTCAATCCCAAATGGGACAAGAGACTGTCTAATTGCATCCTTCAATCCAGATAAGAATCGGTGGCATTTTTCCTCTACAGTATGTATTAATTGAGGAGCATATCTGGCTAATGTTGTAAATTCAGCCTCATATTGCATAACTGATCTATCCCCCTATACCAATCTCATAAACTTGTCCTACATCTACCTCCTCACAGAACGTGATACAAACCAATTTTTGAATACCTTAGTAAAATCATTCCACTTGATTTGCCTCCTAATTTGTCTTGATACAGACCTCTTCACCACCTTTCAGCTTCTCCATAAAGTACGAAGGTCGCTAAAGAAACTTTCCTCTCCTCTGGACAGTACATTCCTTTTAAATTTTTTTTCAATTCTTAGTAACCAGTTTTCAACATATATTGGTCCCTTAACTCTCTTAAATAACGGTGATCTCATGTCTTGAAACAGTTTGAGATACTTATCCATAGGCATTCCACCGTCACTGCTACTTCCTGATGACTGATTCCTTGAGTCTTAAATCAACTATGCCATAGATGTCATCATTTGTGCAAGCGCATCAAGATTAACATTAACATTAAACACTCGTCTTTCCACTTCCTCTATTTCCTCTTCTCCAAAATCATTTTGGTTCCTATTATCAATAAGACGTTCATTTTACATTAAATCTTTAAATCATTAATAATCATCCTAATTGCTCTTTCAATATGATTCAGATCTTAATTGTCTCTAATACCACTTTTGTCACGACCCGACCCGGATGCTAGATTTAACGATATGGGAACTAAAAGTCGAACGGTAGGATCTAATCATTTTAGTTCATAAATAATACAACATTAAAACATCAAATTATCTTCCTTTCATCTGAAGAGTCATCTCAAATCATAAAGTACATGTTATCAATTGCAAGCAACCTACTATAACGAACTCTTCTCTTTCTGTCATTTCTAAATCTTTGGAGACTTACCTGAAGCAGTTAATTAGTGGAATAAGTTTACGAAGTAAACTCAGTGGGTAACTGTTAAAATAATTAACATAAAAATTAAATATACACTTCATATAACCTTTAATATATTTTTTATTAATTTCCCTTCCTTATCTTTATTTCATTCGTTTCAGTCAATTATGCATATCATATTACAATTCATGATAACCTTAATAGAACTTTAATATTTATTCATTTTCCTCTTCCATTTGTACAAGCAATGTTTAAAATCGCGTAATCGGGTATTGAGGCGTTTTTCGTTCATGAGGCGACGTAAGCCTCAAAATCTAAAGATTGCATAAATATAAAATAATAATTTTTTTATATACTAATGAGTAAAAAATATAAACATAAAAAGGCACAAGATATGAAGTGAAATCAAAATATCCCAAT
Organism: Dendrobium huoshanense; assembly: GCA_016618105.1. Classification (NCBI taxonomy): domain Eukaryota; kingdom Viridiplantae; phylum Streptophyta; class Magnoliopsida; order Asparagales; family Orchidaceae; genus Dendrobium; species Dendrobium huoshanense. The sequence continues at coordinate 87,563,776 of CM028359.1, read as the reverse complement.
AATAAGATAATATGAAATATAGTTCAACTCAAGTTCTATCTTTCCCAAATCAGAGTATTCTTTTCATTAATATATAATTCCATAAATAAATAGCAATGACATATCACATAAGAACTCATAAGTCATCAGCACTGTCATTACTAAAAGGGTCTTCATTTGAATTGTCATTATGATGAACTGCTCTCTCCTCTTCCTCCTCTCCTATAAAGTCCAATGTCTCACAATCAAAGCATGCACTCATGAATAAAACTTATAAAAAGCATGCACTCATGAAAAAGCAACTAACACTAACAACTATTACTAAAGATGATGAATACAACAATATGTCGGGCAGTCGAGGGTCCAAGGGGGCGTTGCCCCCTGGCGGGGTTCAGCCTGTCAGGTCAGGTCGCGGAGTCAAGGGGAAGAGCCCTTATGGGGGTAATTTTGAAGTTCTATTTATTTTTAAAGTTCGTAAGTCATTTATATGGAAAGATACCGAGCGGTACCGAGTATTTACCTAGCAGTACCGGGCATGTACCGAGCGGTACCAAGCATGTATCGAGTGGTACCAAGCATTATTGTATAGAGCGGTACTAAGTATTTTTTTTTTTTTAATTTTAAGAGGTGGACGCCTCTAAAACATGAGGCGTACGCCTCAATACAAGCTCTCATTGTGTAGGCTTTGAGGCTTAAAAGTTTAAAATTGCGCTGAGGAGCGCCTCTTATTGTGTAATTTTAAACCATGACTGTAATCAATGAGGGGATCTTTACTTGAGTCTTCATCATTAACAAATTGATCTCTCCCTTGCCTCATCATGTGGAGTTCAATGCCTCTCAATCTTTTTTGTCTTCATTTATTTCAATCATCTTTTTTCTTCAATAAAAATTTATCATCAATGTAAAGATGAGAATAATACTCCAAAATTTTTAGAGGAATAGGTGATGGTGGTGGTGTACGGCTTTCAAGTGGTTCTCAACGGCGGCTATGATGGGGGTGGCTACGACTAAGGTGGTGGGAAAAAGGTCGAGGCTGTTGAGAGGAAGTTGTTGCGGCTTGGAGGTGCATGAAGGCGTGATTTACTAGAGGCTTTTGTTTAGGATTTAAATAAATTTTAATAAATAAATCGGTTGAGGCGTAAGCCTCATGCTACTTAGGCGAGGCGCATCTCAAGGCGGGCCTCAGCCAAGTTGACGCGTAAGCCTCCTAAAAAATCTTGAGGCGTAAGCCTTAAGCCGTTTTTCACTGGAATTGCGCTGAGGCGGACCTCAAGGCGAGCCACATATTACGCAATTTTAAACAATGTGTATAGGAGCACAGTCTAAATGTACTGAAGGTAAAATCATTTCCATTTTCCTTTTTCATAATCTTTCCTTTTTTACGTGCACAAGTACGGCATCGAACTCTTTTAGTTTACATGCATATCTTTTTACCCTTTTTTCATTCATTTATTTATACTTTTTATTTATAATATAGATAAAGTCATTCTTTCTTCACTTCCATTTCCTTTTACATATGCATTTATATTTCTAATATTAAATTCATAATATCAGATATTTAATTAATTAAATGTCAAAATTCCTTACTCAAATATACAATTAAATCCTTTCACATGATAACATGACAAAATAAGTAAAATTATTACTTAGAAAAATTTAACTAGAAATTTAGCGATAAATAGAAGTGCAACAATTAAATGTCTAACACAATAAATACCCACTGGAAGGTTTTGGTTTCAATAATTTCCAACTTTCAACTCCTGTAATGGTCTTTCTTTCTACAATTTCGATCTCCCGAAAACTTCTCTTACTAGTGTCGACACTCAAGGACCTTTCTTAATTGCTGAGTCGGACTCCCTCCAATTTTTTTTTATTTCTTCCTTTTCCTTCTAAAATTTCTATAAAATAAATTTTAAGAATTTTATCCTACAAAATCTAATAGAAGATGTATGATAAGAAAATCACTTACAAAAAGATGATTATTCCAACCCAAAATCCTTCTTCTTCATTTCTCAAATTCTTCAAATCTCTTCATTTGCCCTAAATGAAACACCCTCATTGTTTAGATGAAAAAATAGGGAAGGATTTATACATAAATAGAAAAAAAACAATCCTTCTTCTTTCTTCCTCTCAGTCGTTCCTCTTCAACAAAAACTTTCCCTCTCGCGATTTCTTCTACCGGAATGAGCGAACTAACAATATCCCATGAGAGGAGTCGTTACCTTTCATCCTTATACGCGAAAATCCAACCAACGATGCAATCCGAGCAGTTCAGGAGGTGTTACGCACGCAGGCGGCATCGCTCGCGGTCCGCCTGGACCGCAATCTCCCTCTTTGAGCTTTTGTTAGTCATCCTCTTTCCTCTATCAATCTGTTTATTATGTGCATTTGAAGATTGTGACTTGGGAAGTGACGAGAATCACATTCCTTCATCAATAGAGTCATCAACAAACAGGTGCATTACGCTTCAACTCCTCTTGTATTTGTTGTTGTTTTTTTTTAATTTCATTCAAATTCTCTTACATCTGATGACAGATGTCATGTGAGACTTCTTTCCACGAAGCAATGTTACCTCTGATTTTTGTTAGATGTTGTTTCATTCGATTAATGCCTCCACCTTTATAAGTAATTAATCCCACAATTCAGACATCTAAATTATTTTTTCCATCAGGTCAATTAAACTCACTACAGTGACTCAAAGCAATGTCTATCATCTAGTTTTCCTCACACTTCTACTCAAACAATTTTACCAAAGCACCAACCAGTAGCATGCTCCCTTGCCACCAAAAAGCTGAGAAAATCACACCTTAGTGTAGCCTGCCTACATATGTTCCCATAAAATTTATACAAGTTATGACATAAAGTGGGAACACCTAGTCTAATGGACAGGCATGACAACAGAAGAAGCCAACTGCATCGCGGATGATGAGCTGGCCACCATTACACTTACTGCCAAACTTAGGGCAAAGTTGGTTTTTCAAGAGCACAATAAGTTGATACAGTCGTCATCATTCTTTAACCCCAAGCAACAATGCTAGAGCTCAACCACAGTGAGAATGTAGAACACAGGCATGGCTCAAGGATTACTAGTTGGATGTAGGATAGTAATGGGTGTGGAGGGTGTGAATAATACATGAGTCTATTTAAAATTCTGCAAGAGGAGTCCTTAAACCATTGGACGGGTTGTTTTGGATATTTTAGATTGAGGCACTTGTCAAATGATGGTAGAATCAGTTTTAAGTTGCAAATCATAGTATCAAATTACAATATTATGATGTAATCTAAGAAAGAAAGGAGCAATGAAAAATCAACTTTGATAATCTCTTCCTCAAATTTCTTTTCTTCTATCTCTGTTTTCCACAATTCACCAGAACAGTAATCCAGGAGTTGCCAACGAACTAAAATTTGCGTTCATCTGCCAACAGAGCCCAAGACAGTAGACCTTGTGGAACCCGTTAATCAGGGTAAAGTAAGTTCCACATCTTTGAAATTGGTTACGGATAAGAATGAAAAATTCTCAATCAAGAAAATATAAACGAAATCAAAACACCAACTGAAAAGATAAACTTCACTCACATTACCAACTTTTCCGATCTCAAGCGGGGCCTTATCGAGAATAAATATCACATTAGACTTCTTCGACCCATCCGCTGGGGGCATGACGGGGATCCCCGGCATGTCTCCGATCACATCCTCAGTTTTTCCCTCGTCCTCTCTGTCAAGATGTCTGTAATCTGCAGCTTCGGATACAATCTCTTCCTCCGATCTCTTCCGTTTCATGGACTTCGGAACCTTAATTCGGTAAGCACGAACCATCTTCCCCTTCGCGACTCTAGCTTCGACGCTTCCAAGTAGGACCACCAACAGCAAGTTATTCTCGCAGGTTAGCCAAGCCAAGATGCGGCGAAGGCAGCGGGGTTGATGACGGGCGATTGTCCGGGCTGGGTTAAAAGAGATTCTTACGGGAATCAGAAGAAAAGTATAGCGTGCGTTTTTCTTACATTGGGGAGACGATATTAACTCCTGTTTGGCAGGATTTAGCGGTAAATCCCGGATTTACTAAGAATCCTGGAGTTCGGTCGATTTACGGGATTTGGCTGAAGAACCGCACGAAAGGGAGAAAGATAGTTACCTTCACAGCGAGCGGAAGCTCGGCGAACTGGAAGGAAGTTCGTCGAAGGGGGCGAAGAAGGCTTTTAGCGTTCAAAACCCTACCTCACGCGAAGCACCGCGAACTCGTTCAGCTAAAACACAGAAATTAGAACAAGACTGTAATTAGTTAGGATTAATCTACGTAATTTAAGTAAAAGAAATTAAATATAAATTATACAATTAATCATATAAATTACAATTAAATCATTAATTAGATAATTAATATTCTAAATAATAATTTGATAACTATTCAAAATAATAATAGCAGTTATATAATTAGTTAAGTTATTAATATTTATAATAATAATCAGAAAATTAAGCTAATTAATATTCCTAATATATAAGTTAGATAATTACTATTCTAAATAATAATTATGTTATTAATTAAGTTATTTAAAAATTAAACTAGTTTCTAATTATAATTTATTGTTGATAATTTAAATTAAAACGATGAAACTTGTATTAAAAAAATAAATTAAATTTAAATTTTTAATGAACTAACTATCTTAAAATTTGGATTATATTGTAAAATATTTTACAGAATTTAACAGGATTTAACACTTAAGATGCCAAACAACTTTCGAGATTTAACTTTAATGAAATTTATTAAATTTGAATTTACAAGATTTACTAAATCATACTAAATATTTTGTTGGCAAATAGCCCAAGGCTCTTACCGATTAGATATCTAACCCCCGCTGCAAATCAAAAACTTTGGATGAGTTTTACCTTATTTAATTTGATTGAAGTTATTTCGAAATTACTATAACAAATACTTGATATTTAAATTTTATTTTGTACACATTTGAAAATAAAATTAGATAGCTATAATTCATTTTTTATGGATGTTTACCTATATATTTTGGAAATTTTAATTTTATATATCGCATAATATTTGAAATTGATCAAATATATTGGTTCTTAGTTTTTCTAGAAAAAGACCCCTTTTTTTCATATGATAAAAAATACGGCTTTATAAAAAAAAAATTTGAACCCTAATGCACATTCACATGAACTTTGGTGATACCCGGCGGTTGGGTGGATCTCCGACAGTAGGCGAACGAGCAGATGTCCTATAGTAGTAGGCGACCGGGGGATGGTTTTGTGGCCATCAGCAGACGGGCAGCGGTCCAATGACAGTTTGTTGTTGGGCGGTGGTCTGGTGAATGCCGGCAGACAAACAGATGTCCGGCGGCGGACAACTGACGGGCAAAGGTTTGGCGATGGTAGGTGGTCGGGCTAAAGTCCATCAACGGTGGTCTGGCGACTGTTTACGGATGGGTGATGGTCCGATGACAATCGACGGATGGGCGATGGTTTATTGAAGTTCATCGGTGATGGAGCTTGGGTGAAACCCCTACCGACTATGGTCCCTCCAATCACATTCACACACCAATTGTTGTTCCTCCAACCTCCGTCACCTGCAAACTACGATCCCTCTAAGCATCGTCGCTCACCAACTAAGGTCCATCCGATCTCTAATGCTCATCAACTACAGTTGCTCCAACCTCCATTACTTATAAACTACCATCCCTCCAACATTTTTCATCCGCTGACGATGGTCCTTCCAACATCCTTCGCTTGCTGACCATGGTTTATTTGACCTATATCACATGTCTTGTGCACGATGTTCCCTCCGACTTCCTTCGCTCCCCGACCACTCTCTCTCTTACCTCCGTCACTCGCTGACCACGGTCCCTCCAACATGTTAAATTTATAATTGATCTCGAACATGATATCCAAATAAAAAACATGATAAAACATAACATGCATAAATCAAAACATGCTTCATATTTACATATCATATTTTGCAAAGCCTCCTTATACATCTGCTTTCATTTATGCCTCTACTTGAACATATTAGCTAAATTCCTCTTATAACTCTATTTTCACTTACACATCCAAATGTTAATATGAGATCTATTCATGCACATCATACGCACAAATGTAAAAAGTATATGTGTGCAAAAGCCCTTATAACTCCACTTATATCATACAAAATATAAAAAGTCATCATTTTTAATACCTCCATTCTCCCTCCTTCCCCAAAATTTTCATCACATAAACATGGAAAACATCAACATAAGCAACACGTAGAAGCAAAATTTAACATAATACATTAATATATGAAAATTTTAATGTACAACAAAAAAGTGTACACATGATAAAATTTGTATACACATTCAACAGAAAAAAAAAATTCAATGTAGCAATTGTGGAGCATTCATAACATCATTTTGAATCATTTATTGTTTTGTAAAAATTTATGTAATTATAAAAAATTCATAATAATACATAAAATAGTGTGCAAATCAAAACTCCTATTAGAATTTTATATTTTTTTATATCAACGTGTCTAAAATATTCCATTCTATAACATATTAAAAGTTATGCAATAAAAAATTCATAAATCATCATAAATTTGTATTATTGTAAACCAAAATTAGATAAAGTCCCAAAAATGCCCACATAAATATTAAAATTGAAATCTAAAGTAGAGTGATAACCTAATTTAATTTAAACAACTTTCTCAGTTGGGTCGTTGAACAAAATTGGCTCTAAAACATTTGAATCTTTGTCTCACTTTCTCTAAAATTCTTTCTCCTCCTATCTCTAGCTGGTGGCCTTAAGAGATAAAATAGAGAGAAACACAATTTTTAAAGTGGAACTTAGTATTTATAGACCCAAATCCGCTACATTCCCAATGAAAACTTTCAAACATAGATAGAGGGCTCAGCATCACATTGCCCCTTTCCTAGAGCTCAAGTGCTCCCAAGAAAATTTAGTACTAAATAGAGACTCCAAAGCTCAATGCTCTCAAGAGTTTTCTTATTAATAAAGAGGGTAACACCACCATTACAGAGTCACAATGCTCCCTATGAGGATTTTTTGCTTTGCACATTTCTTTTCCCAACTCAACTACAACCCATCCTCTTTTTTACAAAAAATTAACATAACATTTCTAAAATTTTGTAAAAGCTTAACATTAAATTAATAAACTTGTAAATCTTACTAGATTGATCAATTCAGGTAATCATAAGTGAACTCAGTATTGTAGAGGCGGTCATTATATTTACAAACATAATAAATAGGCCACCGCACCAAATTCTCTTGTACTATTAAGATTAAATTTATGCTAAAAAGAGTGACAATGAGATACAAATATAATATATGTAATTGTACTAGTTTTAAATGTAGAGATGGTGAAGCTAGATATATCTTTAGCTACTCAGAGGGGGCTTTACATTCATCTTTTCATTACAAGCACTCCTTAAGGCCTTCAAAAAAATACAAGTACTTATGACCAGAGCAAAATACAAAGTGAAACAAAACTAATAGTATCATATTTAAGCATTGCACCTCTTAAATTCTTCTTAGGAGTATCCTATCTCTAGGTACCATAATCTTCTCAAGATTGACTTTAATCCCATATCGGGTGACAATGAGTCCAAATAATTTACCTGATGTGACCCTAAAGGCATATTTAACTCAATTGAGACACATATTATAACATTACAATAGGTGGAAGCACTATTCCAAATCATAAATATGTTATAATATTTCCATGCTTTTTTATTATCATGTCAACAACATATACTTCATGGTGTACCATATGAGATATTCAAAGGTTATACTCATGAGATTTTGGTAGGTTGTTGCATGTTTTTCAAACTAAAAAGTACAACTTAATATATATAAAGCATTTTATTCATTTGAAAAACATTAGCTTCTTCATCCATTCATTTTTATCTTATTATAGTTTGATTAAGTATCTATAAAACAAATAAATTAATACTTAATGTTTTGTCAATAATATGTTCTATATAAGAGAGTTAAATTTTGTCTTTTTGGAGAGATTATTAAGGATGTGTGTAGTTGATGCACATTCTTTTGACCCCACAAACCTTTTTAATGGTGATGATTATATTTGCCAACAAAGTAGGATATTATACCTCACATGAATTCAACCTCTAAGTATTTATTTACTTCTTGTTTGATATCTAGGGTGAAGGTTTGCTTCTTTTTGTTGACCAGCTTATATGTTGGGTCTATTTTTATGGAACATAAAATTATTGTTGAGCCAACTCCAAACATATTTAGGAGATTGTTTGATATTTAGATTTGATTATAGACGGATGTATACTTTGAAAGTTTGTTAGGGATGTTAAGCCCTATAGAACTGGCCCAAGCGAACCAAGAGGGGGGGGGGGGGGGGGGGGGGTGAATTAGTATTTTAAAAAATTCGTTTCACAAAGAACAAAAGATCACATAAACAAAAATCACACCACAAGAAAAATAAAAAAGAAATTTAAAGTGCGGAAGCAAGAAATAAGAACACAGAAATTTATAGTGGTTCGGTCAACTCGACCTACGTCCACTTCCCGGAGGCGCCCTCCGAGTATTGCACTACAATCGTGACTATTCTTTAGCACCCACAGGTAGGCGGAGAAGCCTTTACAACGAGCCTCTTTTTGCCACCCCGGAAAGGCAGAGAACATATCTCCTTTTGCTTCCTCCTGAAGCTGGCAGAGAACCACAATCAGATGCTAACTCCTTACCTATATCGACTCTTCCACATACGAGAAACTCTAGATGAAGAAGAAGCAGAGAGATCCTTGAAGCAACCCTTATGAATCCCCTCACAAGCTCCCCCTCACAAGATCCTCTCTCTCTCTCTCTCTCTCTCTCTCTCTCTCTCTCTCTCTCTCTCTCTCTCTCTCTCTCTCTCTCTCTCTCTCTCTCTCTCTCTCTCTCTCTCTCTCTCTCTCTCTCTCTCCTCAAGGCCTTCTCAGGTCAAGGCAGCAGCAAAAGATTGTTCAAAACATTGAACAAGAGCTCTTAAATATAAGAGCTTTAAAGGAGCTCATTAATTGCAAGTTGCCGACAATATCGTCTAGGCCGATATGGACATCGGCCTGGCCGATCAGTACAAATCTTAGAAGATCGGCCAGAGCATCGCCTTGAATGCAAACTGGACGATTTAAAATTGGCTTGATCGTCCAGGCCGATATCACGATCGTCCCGGACGATCAGTTCAAATCAGAGGAAAATCGTCCAGAGCATCGCCCTGAATTCGAGCCTGCCGATATTTATCGTCCTGAAGTAACCAAGGTTTTTGAATAGATCGTCCTGGCCGATCCTGCGATCGTTCAGGACGATATGATCGTATCAATCATCCTTAATTACTCTCTTGATTTCTTGATTAATTAAGACATAATTTGTGAATATCGTCCAGGCCGATCAATGATTGTCCTGACCGATTATTAAAAAATACAGTATACCCTTAATTGTCTATGGCGGCAACTTCTTTCTGTTTTGAGCTTATCGTCCTGGCCGATACACGTATCGTCCAGGACGATCTGTTAATGACGGCTGTCTTAATTAAGAATCTTTTTTTAAGCTTTCTGTTTTAAGCCTGATCGTCCAGGACGATGTAAATATCGTCCTGGCCGATATGAGTAAAAATAGAAATTCTAAGTCTCTCAAGTGTGTGTGTGTAGGGTTACTTAGCATCAATCTCTTTGAACATTACAAATAGACTCAAGCAGAGAAAAAACAAAGTACAGACAAACTCAACCCTAAACCTACGCAATCTTGAACTGGCTTCGTTTGTTTGTCCGATCTTCGATTCCTGAAAAGTTAGAAGTAACAGGCAGTCCAAGAGAATCAATAGTGTTTTTCAATCATCAAAACATAAGTCATGAAAATAGATTTGAAACATACTTGACTAGGATAGCGTCTCTTGTACAAGGAAGATTGAGATCTGAATGAGATTGAAGCTCGCAAGAAGATGAGATTTATACTTGCATAAGATACAATCTCTTAGGCAAGGAAGATTGATATCTAGATGGGATAGCATCTCCCAAATAAATGGATCTATACTTGAATATGATAGCATCTCCTATATAAGAAAGATAATCTTGGTGGGATAGTGTCACCCCAGCAGATGAGATTTATACTTGACTAGGATAGTGTTTCCTTGACAAGAAAGATTAAAATTTGAATGAGATAGTAGCTCTCAAGCATATGGTACATATACTTAACTAGGATAACATCTTTAAACAAGAAAGATTGAAATCTGAATGAGACGACAGCTCTCAAGCAGATGAGATTTATACTTGACTAGAATAACATCTCCTAGACAAGAAAGATTGAAATCTGAATAAGATAGTGGCTCTCAAGCATATGTATTTATACTTCTTGACAAAGATGTCTATTTTTATGCAGGAAATCTACCTACTCTAGTTTTTGCTCATTAAAGAGCAAAGAACATAGTGGAACTATCCACAAATAAGTATCAATTAATTGTGAAATATAAGAAGGGTCTTTACAAAAGAGGTCCTTTAAGATACTTATTCAACATGTAGGTCAAGTTTCTCAATGCTAAGGGTCCTCAACTAGCACGATAGCGTTTATTTAAGGTAACACGATTGTGCTACTTACTGATTTTTTGTATGAGACTACTTATAGTCAAAGTAGGGAACTTTGTCTTAAGGAGTGGTATATAAGGAATAAATTGAAGATTAAATGGAGGGGCTTCCGAAATATGGCATTATATGTTGGATTGTGACTTAAATACTATGAACTTAATCAAACAAGTCATTTGCCAAGGAATTATCCAATCATAATTTGAAGAGTGATTGATATGTGTACCATAAATAGCAAATTATCATACTTGTGGAGTGGTGTAGTAGCAAATTTAAGTTTCACCCAAATAAGATCCATGTTGAGAAATATGGAGCAGAATATGACATGGATAGTGCTTCTATTATCAATTAAAATTCTTTTAATACTAAATTATGCGTTGTTAATCCCCGAGTTGATTATAAGTGGGTCTTTGTACATGATGTAAACTCCTTCTAAGTTGGTCTCATCAAAATAATGGAATGGTTAGCATAATATTTCTTTTGCACAAGCTCCTTGGAGCTAGCAGCAAAAACTTTATTATATAATAATAAACATTCAATGGTAATTTCACCTTCATTTACCATTTAGTAAATTGTCTTTTTTTTTTTTTTTTTTTGCACTTGCTTCCCTTAGTAAGAGCAATGCATGTATGGCTAGGTTGGTTTTATATGAATTGAATAAGATAGCTTCATTGAAGCCTTTTGATTTCTTCATTGAATTATTTGCATGTTTTAATGGTATGTCCTCAACTTAAATGGAAGTGATAGTATTGCTTTTGATATTCAATTTTAGTTTCAATGGATTTGACCATTCAATAGTCATTTCATCTTGAATGGTATATACTTCATCGCTGGTCTAGGATCTTGTCACTGATATTGTGAAACCCCTAAATTTTTTATTAAGAATTTTTGACCTATAATAGTTAATATTTATCCAAATTACAAACCATCTTCGCCAAAACATTTACAATGTCAAAATTTTTGACCTATAATTGTGTTTTAACTTCCCTATTTTTTTCATAATTTTTTAGCATTGTCAAAATTTCTTAAAAAATCTGCACATATCGGTATAAGAGGGGATTTTGGGACCGTCAGGTGTCCGTATTGCAAACTGATTTCACCATAATTTTTTAAATGAAATTTGCTAAATTATAAATATTTTTATGTAATTTTTAGATTTAAAGATATAAAATATTTTGCATTAATTTAATATTTTAATATAAAATAATTAGAATAATTATCATTTTAATAAAAAACACTAATCCAATTATTTATATCACGATAAAAAGTTTGCTTATTTCGATTTTTCACAAACAGAGAATAGCTCAGGGGAAATAAGAGGAAAAGAAGAGAGAAATGGAGAGGAAATTCATTTTTTGGACGAGTTCGAGTCATTTATGTCCGTTGTTCCAGTTGAGAAATTTGTTCGTCTCGATGTAAGGCACATTATACCCATCTCAATTATAAAAAATATGCAAGTTTTAGTGAATATTTCGATTAAATTTTTTACCGTTAGCGAAAAATGAGGATAACTTTGCACATGTAAAACTTTCATCGCGTAATTTTTTATATGTTATAGAGATTATGATTATGCACATTTTGAATATTTTTTAAAAATTTTCACCTGGGGTTTTTATTAAATAAAAAATTATCTCGATGTTGAAAAATAGTATTGTAGTATGATAAAAGTTAAAACATTGGCTTACATAATCCCTGGTAATTTGATAATTTTATCTGAGAATGTGCATTTTTTGTCTAGTTGGATTTTTTGTTGTCTACCATTATACAATACTAAAATTTTTATACATGCTCAATTATTCTTTAAAAATTATTATAATGTGATTATATATGTGTATATATGAGTAAATTATATATATTGAGAGTCATAAGGAAGCAGAATCCTTAGAGATTTTGTCTATGTCAGAAAATTTTTGGGAGTTATAAGGGGCTATAATCCTTTGAGATTTTGTATAAGTTAGGAATATGTGATATGTTATGGTCCTATAAGCACAAATAAAAAGGGAGTCATAAGGGGTCAGAATATTTTGAGATTTTGTTTGGGTCCAAGAAGTGTGATCTGAACTACTTTATGACATGAATTTTAATTTATTTATTTATTATGTACTTTTATTTAAATCAAAGAATAACTGTTATGCATTTACTATATTTTCCAGTTTAGTGATTCTCATTTTAGTAATTTATTTAAATTATATTTAACTACTTTTAAATATTCAACAAAATATTTGGTAAAAAAATATTTAAAAATTTAAATTAGTTTGTGTGGCTTGCTGAGCAATTATAGCTCACTATGGTTTTACTTATGATTTTCAAGATCTTGGAAGGAGAAATAGATTGTGGAATAGCAGTTCAGGAGCATACCTAAGGTCATATGTATTTTTTATTTTGATTTTTGTACAGTCGTTACTAGTTAAATTTTCAGTTCTGTATCTCTTGTATGTTGTCATGTACTATAGTGTAGATATTTATTTTTATGAAATGAAATAAACTTGGTGGATGAGTTTATTTTCAATTTTTTGATGTTTTAGTAGCTATGTAGTATGCAGTTTATTTCAATGAATTTTGGCATAAAAGAAAATTTGAAATAACTCCAAAACTAGAACTTGGGATTTCTCTATCACAACTCAGCACAATAGGACCTATTCTGATCTGGTTGGGTTGTGATAGATATGCTTTGAGATATTTTATTAGTATTTTCTAAAAGTATCCTTATGTCTAGTTTCAGGCATTTATTTGGATAGTTGTGATTCAAATGCAATGTATTTGTTAAAACACTTGAAAGTCTTCCTCTAGTTCATTTTAGGTTTTAATTGAATACACTCAAATATTGGATTTTTTTTAATATGGAAACACAAAGTAAAATAAAAATGCATTTGAAATAACAATGCATTTGAAATAATTATTGATAGAAGATGACCGACGACAATACAAGCATGACTGGTTGACGATAAGCAAATGGTAGTTGTGGGGGCGACAACATTGGCCGACAAGGGTGACTGGTCATGGCTGGTAGATAGTGATGGAAGGTAGGTGGTGATGGGTAACAAGATGCGCAAAGGTAATAGCAATGATGACAACATGAAGCGATGGACAATGACACATAACGGTGGATGATGGAAGGTAGGCTAGGTAGCAACCTGGCAAGAATGGTCATGTGGTTGCAACATATTGATATCACTTCTACCTTAATAATAGCATAAAAATGTTTTTAATAAACTATTTGTATTTTATATTATGTATTTCCTTTTTTAATCAAACCACACTCTCCTGTAAAAAAATTATATGAGAATTCTTTTTTTATCGATTTAAGATTTAAAAAAGGAAAATGAAACTTATAAAACAAGAAGTTTATGTGATCATTTGGGTAAAAAAAATCAAATTTAAAAAGTAATAATTTGATCCAGATAAATCGCTCAACCCTTTTTTTTTTTTTTTGGTAAGGTTCAATTTTATGGAGGGACCAAATCACGCACCGACGGTATACAAAAAGTTATTCGCCCATGCTTTTTTTTAACATGGTTGAGCAACTTCAACGCCGGATCACGCAGAGGCATGAATGCACGACATGCCATGAGTCCGTTTCCCTTGACTGAATTAACTGACGCACAATAATTTTTACGACCTCGTTCCCTTTCCCATCCTCTGAGACCTATAAAAACTTGCTCTTTAGAAGCCTCCGATTTCTCAATTGGTAAGTTTCGTTTGCTGTTAATTTGTTATTTTCTTCTAATCCAATAAGGGTTTGTGATGAGGACATCGATCCAATGGTTCAAACAGGTGTATCGCCGGAAGAATCGCAGATCGACGGCCACGATTCAGAGCTTATATTTTAGATATTATGCATTTTATTTTATGTATTCCTTTTATACCCTTATGTTGAGTTGAGTCATGTTGGGGCCCTGAGGGAAATTAGTATTTATTTCTTCTTGTATGCTTGAGACCTATATATATGGGTCTTTTCTCTTGTAATAGCTAATGAATATTTGAATGAAAATTATTTTGTTTCTACTTCTTCTTCTTGCATGAGAGCTTGAGAAGGGAGAGAGCTCAAGGGGAGCAAATCGCAAGGCCCACCAGTCGTTGGAAGAGTCCGCGGCTCGTGGTTAAGTTATTCTATATTCTCGTTCGTATCTCACTCCATCTTCTTCTCCTCCACCACAAGAAAATCCCTCCACAACCCAAATTGCCGCCGCCCCTTGGAAGCCCGCCGCCGGCCACTTCCACAGTCCCAGCCGGCAACTTCCCCCACCCGTCCAACCCCTCCTTCCGCTTGCTTCAAATTTGAAATTTGAATTTCAAATTTCAAATTCTTTCCTAATTTGGAAATCCAATTTAGGAAAGTTTTCATTATGGAATTCAATTTCAATTTGATTTAGATTGGAGTTATGAAACCTATTGCCACATCATCATCCTAAATTGGAAGCCTATTCCCTTGAATTCCCCTTTCTCCCCCTTAGCATGCCGTCGGCCTCATCTTTGGAGGAGCCCCATTAATGCCATCATTAAGGCATTGATGAAGCTTGAATTTGAAATCAATTTCAAATTACTTTTCCCTCCTAATTCCTTTAAAACCTGAAATTAATTTCAGGTTTTAAATTAATCCCTCCTCCTCTCTTGAAACCGCCGGCCTCCTCCCCTTATTGCTCCCCCATTAATTCCCCACTTAAGGCCTTAACTCCACTTGATTTGAAATTCAAATATCAAGCCATTTCCCTCCTAATCTATTCAAAACTGAAATTAACTTTCAGTTTTGATTAATCTCCCCCCATAATTTCCTAAACTTCTTTTTCCCTAACCCTAACCTCCTCCTTCTTGCACCCGCCAAACCCCACCCTCTCTCCTTGGGATTCCCGCCGGTCACATCTCCTTCTCTCCCACCTTTTCAAGTGCAAGTACTCTCTTTCAACACCACGTTCTTCCTCCCTTCGTGTGGAAAATTCTCCGACGCCAAGCATGCATGGCGGAATCCGAATGGAACTTCAGATTTGTGCATGACGATCGAGGTCAAGTCGACATCCACCAATCGCCGTTCTTTGATGTGGGCTTTGATTTCGACGACACCGTTGAAGACTACTTGAACCACATCCTCCCCATGCTCGTAGACGTCATCGACGAGCAATTCGAGGACTATTCGTGGACCGTCAACGGCTATCCGTCCGTGTCTCCTCCACCACCGTCGACCTTTCCGTGGCTCAAGAACATCGGCGTTGCAACCTTACTCATGGCATCATTTGGTGTGCTGAAGATCTTCTCCCGCTAAGCCTAGTGTAGTTGAGTGATCAATCCCCAAGGTGAAACTCTCGTTATTAAATTACGAATTGTTGATTAATAGCTTTTGGTATTGCTACTATCCTTGGTTATCCATGAGTTTTTGGTTAATCTACTTGTACTCCTTCGCCTAAGCAAGTTAACAACTAAGAACCTTTAATGATTTTACTTGTTATCTCAATAAGCTCTTAATTGTAATTCCATTGTTAATCACTTTTAATTTTCTTAAGAAGCTCCTTCGCATGTGGTATCACATCAGTTTGGTTGTAGAGCTGGTTTTTTTTATTTGGTATTCTTTATACCAAATTTAAACTTCAAGCTAACAGCTTTATTTTTTATTTTGTTTTCTCCCATGCGTATGAGATCGGTGAGCGAAGGTTCATTTGAAGATTTACTGATGGGATTATGGGTTTTCTTCAGAAGTTTTAACCAGTTGTTTCTCACACTACAGGGAAATGTCAAATACCGGCGGTTTGCACCGGCGGTTTATGGACCGTCGGTATTACCGACGGCGTCGCCGGCGGTCTAGCCGTCGGACTCTAACGACGGCCAAACCGGCGGCTTAGCTACGATACACTGCCAGTAATACCGACGGTCTATAAACCAACGGTTTACCGGCGGTCTAAACCGCCGTTGATAAGTGATTTTTTTCCGGCGGTCCAGACCGCCGGAAAACCACCGGTAAAAGCCCTAATTCGCTCCGCTCATTTCATTTTCACTCTTTCCTTCTCTCTCTCGGTCGCTCGCTGTATGTCCTCCGCTCGTCCGATCAGCCCCCGACGAAGGAACTCCGACCGCCGACCCCAGTCCGACCGCCGCCGACGAGTTACTCCGATGATTCCGAGATTTCTATTTTAAGGTTATTTTTTATAGTTTTTCTTTGATTATTTGGTGCTACTCCATGTTATATATGTTAATGTTTCATACTTTAAAAATGTGGGAGAGAGTTATGGAGCATAGGTTTATGTGATACTAATGTTTCTCAAAATCAATTTGGATTAATGCTTGGTAGGTTTACAATGTTTTTTGATTTGAGTGTAATACATTTGTCCATGCTAAACTTATATTTAAATCCTATTACTTGTGTTCAAATACATGGTGGTTTGATCAAGTATTTTCCTATTTCGGTTGGATTATATCAAGGATCAGCAAGAAGTCTATCTTTTTTGCTTTACTCATAGATGCTCTCAGACATTGAGGGATGTAAAATGATATTCTTCATGTTGATAAGACTAGAAAGGGAGTTGAAGGAAAACATGAATTATGGAGGTCAACTATAAAGTTTATAAGATTTTCGCTTCAATAGATCTTAACTTATATGATGTGTACTTTTAGTTGTAATAGACGTGAGGGGATTATGGCATTTGATCAAGACATTAATAAGAGTTGACTTGGTCAAATTGACCAAGTCGAACCCCAAGACCCTCTCCAATGGGTTCAGAGAGTCGAGTCGAGTCTGTTGGGCCTAACTTGTACCTTGGGTCAACCGGTTGACCAAGTCAACCAGGGTTGACCACCTTGCCCCTTTAGGCCCCAAATAAATCATGCGTTTACAACATATGGATAAGCTTGTTCTGAGCATATTAAGTCCTTCAAAGCATAAAAATCTATTTGGATGTATAACAGATTGTATATTCCTCCAACATGTAGGGTACGTTTACTTCAACGTGCAAATGACTATCCAAGAAGAGAGATAATGTATAACAGATTGTTGCCAGGTCGAAAAGGATTGACAGTTGAATTATAGAGGGAGTTGAAACTTTCATTCAAGTTTCATCTCAACTGCCTTCCTTTCAGTGGTTTAGATGTCCGTGTTCGAAGCATATCTAGCATTCCTAAAGCCCGATGATGTGAAGCTTGATTTATATCGTAGGGGATTTCTTCCAAACTATAGGATTTGGACATCACATGGCGAGTACGAGCCACATAGAGATGCTCATGAACAGCTTATGAAACATTTGATGAAGATCAAATGAGAAGACCCTATGAAGACCTTATTTTTGATGTAGCAGGTCATAATTTAAGGTCTAATGTGGAAGAGCCACCATATATTGCTTTTTCTGCAGGTTTAGACTTTAGGGTCCTCCCTCAAATAGAGGGGATGCTGTCAATTTTTTTTTCAATAGGTTTCCGGCGGCTAACCGGCGGTTTGGCCGCCGTAAACGACGATACCGGACGGACAAGATAGCAGCCGGTAATTACCGGCAGTTACCGAATTCTACGACGGTTTAAACCGTCGGTAATAACCGTCAGCTAACGGCTATAACCGCCGTCCACCGCCGGTAAATTACCGGCGGTCTAACGGCGCCGTCCGGCGGTCTACGAACCAGACGACGCCAGTTTTAAACCGCCGAAAAACCGCCGGTAACGTGATTACCGGCGGTTAATGGCGGCCTAACTGCCGGCAAACCGACGGTTAAAATTCCGGTGGTTACCGGCGGTATTAGCCTAAACAACACGCCGTCGGAAATGGTTTCCTAAACGGTTTACAAACCGCCGTTAGACCGCTGGTAACATTCAAAACCGCCGGTAAATCTAGACTAACCGCCGGAAAAAACCGTCGATTTTCAGCGTTTTTCCTGTAGTGTCATATGATGTTGAGTCAATGAAAACTTGTGTTTTATTCTGAACTTACTAGTTTTCATATGTTTTATACTTCTTGATGTAGAATGTCCAAGTTTTATGTCAGTTAGTGATAATGAACGTCATGCTTGCAAGTTTGATAGTGTAATACATTTGTCATGCTAAACACCTAGCACATTGTGCATCTCATGGTAGACTGCTAAATAGATTGAGGGATTAAAATGTTTGGGCTTTTGTTTGAGTTTTCATGATTTAATTTAATCCGAGTTTTTTTAAACTCGGTTTTCATCTTTTACAGACAACATGAATCTGTAAAAGATCATACCTTATTTGTTTGGTAAGTTAGTTGGTTGATTGATTATTCTGGTGGATAGTGCATTTTAACTCTGGATGGTGGCCTTCTATGAAATTGCATTCCATCATAGGGTTCGAATTTTACTTTTCAGATGAATAAGTTGGAGGTTGAATCTAATCTTTAATTTCTTTCATGGTAGCAGCAGGGAAAGCACAAGATTGTTAATGAATTTTACAAGCCCATAAATGGATAGGTACCGCTTACCTAATAGAATTAAAGTTTGAAAAAAATTGTAGTGCTTGTGTTGTGACCCATATTTTGATTTCCTTTTAGGAAATGTGATATTCTTGACCAAATAATCCTTTTGTTTGGATGATACATGTGATTTAAGATTATGCTAATAATATCCAATTTTGTCTTTCTAATATATTGTGATGATGTCATGTTAGCTGCATCATTTCTCATAACTTATGCCATGGCTTTATGCCATGGAAAAGTTTACTTATGGAGGGCATCATAGCTTGTTTTTGGACTTCAATTCCTTACTGTCTAAATGGAGGCCGATTACATTTGAAGAAACATTGAGTTTTGTCAAGAAAGAAAAGGTATGATACACTTTCAACATCGAAGCTTGAACTATTTCAATAGAAACACCTTTAATTTGCTATGTAAGTAGAATTAATAGAGATGATGTTAAATGAATAAGAGCTGAGAGTGATAGAATATATACTTGATAGAATTAATAGAGAGTGATACAATATATTAAACTCATGTCTATATGTTACAAGTTATTCTTGTTCAATGATTGCTTCTCCAAAAAGAGGTCTTTGTGGAAATGGTAGGCATATTCAGCCATTTCAGCCAAATTCAAGATGCCCTAGTCCTAGGAAAATCAACTATTTAACACATACAAATCAAAAGGAAATCCCTAAACAGTCCCTACATTCAAATTTCCCTCTTAAAACACTCAAAAATCCTTCCTAAAGGTGTTGACTGTATAAAAAAAATTAGAACAAGAAAAAAAAATAAAAAAATTAGAGCAACCGACATGCCTCCACGCCGGCCCTATCTCGCCAAAACGACACATCCCTTCGTGTTATACTGTTACTTCACGATAAAAAGAAAGGGGAGAACCGAAGATGGGAATTTTACGTACGCTCATTTGGTTCCCTCGTCGTTGTTCGACTTTGTTGCTTCGTACAAACGTCTAGGGTTCACTGTTCATCTTCTCCTTTCGTCGTTGTTGTTCGGCTTTGTTGCTTCACAGGAGGTCGAGAAGATTGCACGTGTCGCTCCTTCCGTTCCTTCTCCGATCGACCCCACCGGTCGACACCAGCAAACCAAAACCGACCGACCCGCCTGAGCAGCCTCCGCCGCTGCCTGCCGATGCCGAGCCCGTGCGTGACTTCCGCCTCCTCCATGCCCGATCGGGCTTTGCTCCTTCACGATCCCCCTCTCTATATATTAATATATATATATATATATATTATAATATATATATATATATATATATATATATATATATATATATATATATATATATATATATATATATATATATATATATATATATATATATATATATATATATATATATAATGATAATAAAAATTAATTATTATTATTATTATATATAATAATATAATATTATATGTAAAAAAAAGGACTTTCAAATAAATGTCGAAGACCCCGGCCGTTGTACCTTAGGTCCGATCGGGATGGTTTGAAATTGAAGACCTGTGCCGTTGATTTTTAATCCGGGCAGATGGTTTTAAAATTGAAGACCCGTGCCATCGATCTTAGATCTGGGCGGATGGTTTTACAATTTGAAGACCTCACGCAGTCTATCTTAGATCCTGGTAAGATGGTTTGAAATCGAATACCCTACGCCGTCGACCTTAGGTCCGGGTAGGAAGAATTACGGCAGTGCCGTCCCGATTTCTCCCTCGATGGGGAGGTTACGCCGGGAGGTTGCCAAAATTTCAAGAAAAATTTATTGAACTTTTTGGAACAATTTTGGAGCAATTAAATTTGAATATCTGATTAATAAAAATTTTTATTAATTAAAATTAATTAAAATAATTGATTGATTGTTTTAAAGAAAAATATAAAGTCATTTAAAATCAATGAGTCTCAAAATATGGAAGCCATTTTGAAAAAAATGCTAAATACGATAATTTCAAATTCTGTGAATTTTAAAATTCGAGAGTTTTTTTTTTATAAAAAAAATTTTGAGAGCTCTGAGATTTAAAATATATTTATTGATTAATTATTCTAATTAATCAAATGAGAAATTTCAAAAAAAAAAAAACATTGAAAAGGGAGGAAGAGAAGTTTCCATTAAATGACATGTACAATTTTGATTGCCAACACTCTACAAATTACTCTCCAAAGCTCTCCTGTACGAACTTCTATGGCTACTTGTGGGCTCTATTCTCTCAACTGCAAGCCTCGACTATCGCAACTACTGGCTACGAACACCTACAAACAAGCATATGAAGAGTCAATACATCACAGATAAATTGAAAGAATAATGACAAATCTAACTACTGCTGAAAAGCAAGAAAAGAGAGTACGAAAAAGCTAGTATAGCAACAATGCTGAAAACAGGAAGAGTACTGAACTGCTGTAGTAAGAAAAAGGCTACAAGCACAGAACAACTAAAATACTAACGACAGTGTCAAAACCCCAAGGTGTCATAACCACGAACTAAAACCAATTTACAACCCTTTCAATTTCTCTAAATAACAAATCTCCAAACAATAAAATCTCAACATTTCTGGACAGCCTTGTTTATAAGGACTTGGTTGTAATACCCGCTACTTGGCAACTTTCGTAGGAAAGCAGTAAGCCCGATCTTAGTGGAAAGTTTTAGGTGGAAATGGACCTAACCCCTAAACCCAATTAAAACCCCCGGTCACTTCTAATAGAAGTCGTAAGTCCGACATCTGAAGGAAGTGTTTAGGTGATAATACACCTAGACCCTTCACTTGGGCATCCTATTCTATAGGATTAGGTTGTAAGACCCGCTTTCGGGCAACTTCTTACTGAAGTCGTAAGCCCCCACATTTTAAGAAATTTGCTAAATAAATAGTAATGATCCTAAGCCCTAAACAATCAAATATAAACCTATGGGCATCTTAGTCTAAACGATTAAGTTGTAAGACCCGCTTTTCAGGCTACTTCCTAAGGGAAGCCATAAGTCCTACCCAAATAATTAAAATTCTCTGGCATCCTAGTCTAAAAGGAATAGGTTGTAAGACCCACAACTCGGGCCGCTTAGCTTACAGGGCTAGGTCGTAAGACCCACTGTTAGGCAACTTCTAAGGAAGCCATAAGACCTATCCAACTGAAATTCTTCGGGCAACTCCTAATTGGAACCGTAAGCCCCAAACTAAACAAACTATCCGGGCAACTCCTAATTGGAACCGCAAGCCCCAAACTAAACAAATTATCGGGCAACTTTTAATTGGAGCCGTAAGCCCCAAACTAAAAAAATTAACGGACAACTTCTAAGGAAGTAGTAAGCCCCAACTCAAATTAAACTAAACTAAAATTCATACATCTCCACTTCAGTCTACTCGGGATCCCTGAGAGGAGGCAACGCATGGCTGCTAATCAGATTCCCTGGACACTATAGTCAATGATTGTTAGTGTTGGTAGACTAAAATTTATGGTATACCCGAGACGACGGAACCATGGGATCTTGATCGGGTTTACCTCCATCTTCCCACCATTGAGACTAAAAATTACCTAAAATATATTCATCCTTAATCGAGAGTTCTCTCTTACGTGTTAAGAGGAGTAATTAACTATAAGTGCTTGCGCTCATAGGAAGTAAGAACCCCAGATCTATAAACCCTGATACTACCCTCAGGGGAAATCTGGTTAATTTCAATATGACTTAAGGGAAATGGAATCCTATAGCTGCAAAGCAGGATTCATGCATTCGTGCCATTTTTCTTGAGCCAATAAAAGGGCTCCGATCTATCTCCGCATGAGGTGGAGATCCCGCCTCTGTTTGCGAAACACCGGTCCCGTGCGAACCAGCTGGACTGGTCTAACAGATGGATGATGAAATGATCTTAAAAATGAATGAAATTATGTAGGCCTCTAGCTTAGTTGATTCTTAGAAATATAAATGATCTCAATTTTGCATGAAGGTATCCTTAGAAATTTAATGAGGTTGATCCTCCTGTTCTCAAGAGAAAAACCTATCCGAGAATAGCAATATAAAAAATATACGAGAGAGAAAGAGGGAGGGAGGGAGGGAGGAAGGGAGGGTGATAATCTTTTTTTTAACACTCTTTCAGGTTCCACTCAGCTGGTTTTAGAATATATGGGAGAAATAGGATGAAATTTTCATAACTGAAAGAGAACTCATTTTATTAGTGGAAGAATTTTTTCTATCAGCACGGGAACTTTATTTACATATAGCTCATTTACTTTTATGTTTAATAGAACCTCTTTCCATTTCCCTGGAGCTTCTGAGATTGAGGTGCAACAGGTTCCGGCCTTCAAACTGCTACTGTTCCTACCATTATAATAAGTTAATAGAATACTTGTTTATGTTTTCATAATCATAAACATCAACCAATATTTTCCATCTTGTTTTGATTAAGTCCCAAATTTACCAAGGGCTTCATAATGACCTCAAGAATTGATTGATGAAGGTTCTAAGTGAGTATTCTGGGATATATTCATTTACCAGAATACAAATGTCTTCCATCAGCTTATTCTCTCTTTAAAGATCCTCAAATGTGCTATTCCTTTTTCTCAATCTTCCTAGTGCTCCAAAATATGCTAGGCATCCTAAATTTATTCATTTTTTTCTCTTATAGGGAATAAGCAACTTGTATAATATATCAAACGTCTTAGAGTACTTTCTATGTATATGAATATATAGGGCAGTCTAAATAATTTGCCCAATTTAGGCTTCGTTTGGGACGGCTTTCTTACTGCTTCATAAATCAACTTTCTAGTACAAAAATTAATTTTTTTTAACTAAAATATTGCTTTAAGAAGCAGAAAAAAAGTTGTCTCAAATGAAGCCTTAATCTCAAGATATCACGCTTCAACTATATAAATTTCATATAAATTTGATCTCAATTTAATCTCTCGTAGAAATGTATTTGAGTCTTATAAATTCTAAAGTCAAATTTCCATTCATCTATATATATATATATATATATATATATATATATATATATATATATATATATATATATATATATATAATATATATATATATATATATATATATATAGAACATTGCTTCTTGGTTTTCGGTCTTTTTAATTAGGGGCTTTACCCAGAAGTCCATACCTTGTTGTCACCTTTTTTTTAAACTAGAAGAAGCAACGTCCAATATAAAATGTGTGAAAATAGAGGCAAAATCCATGGTAGTTGTTTTACAAGGGTAAAACCTTCTCAGTAAGGACCATGAATTAATCAATGTAGAAGTTTCCATGTCTTAGAATCAACTATGATATAATTTATTTAGTTACTTGATCCAATAAATTTTACAATCATTAACAGACTAGGTTTTGTTGTTCCAACTGTTGGGGTTATAAATTGTCTCCTTCCTTTGAAGTAAATCACCCACTTTCCTGCCACCATTAATTATTGATGGCTAGTAAATTATAATAGTGCTCTTTGATCATAGAATGAGTCAATCCAGGTCTACTTCATGGAATGGCAGAGGCACAGTCTTCACAGCTCGAAACTTGCCGGCATTGGTAAGATGTTCATTCTCCAACCTGAAAGTTAGATTTTGTCAAGAGTACCATTACTTCTAAATTTCATTAAAAAAAAAATCTTTTGAAGTTTCCTGTATCACAGTTTACCTATAGAAATTCCAATGGCCTCTGCGAATCACTTCTAGAGCTGCCAGGAGAAATGAAGTCACTCTATAATCCAAATTCGCTATGTTTGAATGCAGTACTGATTGTAGCCATGCTAACCTCAGAACAAAGTTCAGTCCCTGAAATGTCACAAAAACTTGCTTTAATAAATTCACACTTTCCAAATCTTCATAATGTGGTTGTAAGATGAATAGGATGTTTCTGACAAATTGATCAACATTTCAATTACTTAGCCTTCTCATAATTAACTCATTGGATTTTAATATTGACAAAGAATTGGCTACTTCTTACTACTTCTTAAAACAACTTTTTAGTATAAAATTTTTATTTTTTGTACTAAAAAGCTGCTTTAAGAAGGGGTAATAAAGCCGTCTCAAACGAAGCCTAAGTGTTGATATACCACATGACTTACCATCGATAAGAAGTATATGAACTTGCGACGAAGAATTAGTTCATTCCTAAGCCATGGGTTCTTTGATTTTGGTTGCAACAATCCCCAATCCTTAACAAAATCCCAGTACAATTGGTACACAGTTGCTGTGCTTGACATCAGTACAACAAGAGATAACCAACCAATAGTCTTCTCCTTCTCATAGGCAACCTTAGCTCCTGCTGCAAGCATTGCAGACACATACTTGCCCAGATTCACAAGATGGCTCGTCTCTCCTTCGTCGAACCACCTCCGCGCACACTGTCACAAAGTTGTGTAATTTCTAATAGATTAGCTAACTTCAAATACAAAAAGTTCTGATATTTTTTTTTTTTTGTTAAAAAACAAACCTGCATAGCTCTCCAATAGTAAGGAAGGAAGGACACAGCATAAGCTAAGTCTCTAAAATGTGTTGTACTCATGCAGTATCCATAATCTTGTGTTTTATAGCTTCCAGTGACATAATAGCAGGTCACATACTCCAGGTTCCTCAGCATAGGTACCTATATCCATTTAAAATTTTGAGTAGTTTGTCAATTATCTATTTGAAATACAACGGTCTTTTTATGAATTTCAATGGACTCGAGAGAAGTAAATACCTGGCTGCATAGTTGGTCGGCCATGAAGAAATCTAGCATGACCACCTGGAAATCATGTTTTAAGAAAATTAAAATTTTGATTAGTTCTGCAATATTTCATTTGAATTAAGCTTTGCTATTGTTTTCAGCTTTAACCAACCTTGTAAAAAGGAGATAATATTATGTTCCTGATAATCCTAAGAAAGTGATAGCGGCTTGATTTGTATATGACATTGAAAGGACACACAAGCACGATCATAAACATCTGCATTAAGAATTTAGAAGAGAATCTTATTATGCCAGAAATTTTAATCACAATTACAGGAATAAATTTCATTTCTGTTTCAGTAAGTGAAAGAAAAGAAGAATTTGATTCCTTTAATATGGCTTGATGCTATAATATATTCTTCTAAATTATGTAAGATACTAAAAAAGAGAAGGAAGGTGAGTTTACCAGAAGCAAAAAGCCTGGGATTGCTTGGACTTGAGTGGAATTGTAGCCTTTCAAAGTACATGATAGGTGGGCAAACATAATTCCCACCACTATAGTCATTGAGGTGGCACATATCAAAAAAACATCTCTATATTTGAGTTCTTTGGTGGTGGAGAACTCAAATATGAAACTATAGTTGATTCTTGTCTTTCTCCACATGTAGATGTTGCACCCATAGAGGAAAAGGTGTAGGAACAATAGGCTAAACATACTGTAATTTATGCATGGTTGTTAGCAACTTGAATATCATTTATGATTTTCAAATTAACAAGACTTGCCTTATAACTGGGTAAACTGTTTCCATATAGATGGTGTCTGATTGCCTTGTGTACATTCCAGCAATATGTGCCATGATACAATATCCGATAAAAAGCGCAATGAAGCATCCCGTAAAAAGACCTGTTGATAAAAAGCGCAATGAAGTTTATTGTAACAGCTCAAACTCTTAACTATCGAGATATTATTCGCTTTGACCTGAGAGCCTCATGGTTTGCCCTATTGGTGTAACTTCTCAGTAGTTCACGCATCCCAGAATTGCTCTGGGATGAGCATGCTTAATTACGGTTTTTCTAATGAAAATTCCAGCCATTACACCAAAAGACGTCTCGATGTTTAAGAGTTAGGTTTCTTTTACTTAAGGGGTTTCACAATTATTCCTTGTAATATTGCTTAATTATGCTTGATTAGAAAGTGAGTTTACCAATGAAGAAAGTGACAGCATGAGATTCCTTTCGTTGGTTTGGCTTGAGATATTTTATGGCCTTCCTCTTATCATCATCAGCAAAGTGTTTGGTAAAGTGATCCTCAACTTCATCCATTAATCTGACAGCCTGCTTCATTTCAATGTTTCTGTTCTTGTTACGAAGAACATTATTTTTGCCAATTTATAGATGAAAAAATGGAGATATTAGGATGAAAGAACATTACCTTATCTGAACTGTTGAAATAGGAGCTTTCAACAACTTTAAGGTATACAGAAAGGATTTGTTTTCCCATCACCTGCATTATCAAAGAGTCAGTCTTGGCATGAAAACTTCTAATTTTTTCTACATATATCAAATAGTGTAGCCAAATAACCTTATCAAACTTCTTTAAAATCTTCACAAAAGCTAACATATTCAGGTTCCTGAAACAATAAACAAAAATCCTTTACTTCCCAAACAAAAAAAAACTGATAAATTGTGTTAGACTAACATATTGGGAATTTGTGCGGACCTATATGTTCTGAGGTATTCCAATCCCTTGAAGAGTTCAATATAGGCCCCTCGAATCATCTTCTCTGCATGGTGGAGCTTTGTCTTGTTGATACTGAGCTTGGCTTTCTCTGGTCTGCTTTTCTTGGACTGGTTTACTAAGTCTTCCCAGACCAAGTAAGTGAGAGCTGAGATGGTTCTTGAAGGTGTAGTAAGGGGAATGTTGAGCTTGAGATTCTTTCCCTGACAGCTGAAAACTCTACCAGATAGACTCCTCTGCTTGCCTTCTTCTGCTCTTCTGGGTTTAACAAGATTTCCTGAATCATCTTGCTCCTCCATAGAATTACTGAATTGAACCTCATTTTTCTCACACTCGAATGTTAAGCTCTCTTGGGTCTGTTCCTCTTCCGCTGTGTCCTTAATGGACTCATCCTCTGGTAGCATAGAAGAGGATATTTAATTACTCAAAGAGCAAGTTCATGAAAATATAAAGAAATATACATATGTTGGATATCCTGAAATATTTTGTATTAAGATGAGACTATTTTTATGACATGTATTTAATGCTTCGTTGGTTTGGCTTCAGTTATTCATAATATTTTTTTCTTCTCAATTATAATCATTATAGAAATAAGTATTATGAATG
This sequence comes from Dendrobium huoshanense, assembly GCA_016618105.1. Lineage (NCBI taxonomy): Eukaryota > Viridiplantae > Streptophyta > Magnoliopsida > Asparagales > Orchidaceae > Dendrobium > Dendrobium huoshanense. The sequence goes on along the minus strand of CM028359.1, from coordinate 87,535,870 downwards.
TCTAATAGTTTAGTAATAATTGTTTAATGTTTTAGTTGTAAAAATAACATATAAAATTAAGGGTAGGAGAAATTATTATGTGCGGTAACCGAATGATCTAGAGGCTAGTCATAATGCGTCACGTCACCTGGTACTGAGCGGTACAAAAAAAATGATGTGGCTTGTTCTTATTCAACTTTGGATGCCGTTCAGTGACCACATAGAATAATTTCTCTAAGGATAACGGTAAAAAAAAGTCCAATCCTAATATAAAATGTATAAACATCTTGATTTTTATTTTTTTAATTAAAATGTTAGTTTGTAATAACACATCAGCAAACTAGCTCAAGAAAGGACAACTCAAAGAAGTGTACGGCTACCAAGAAAGACGTTATCTCTCAAACTTAATATGCATATCACTTGCTTACACGTGTAAACCTATTTGTCTATAAATATAGACTCCTATGTATACGTTTCTGATATTTGATTAATTAAATACTTTCTTCACTGTTCTATATCTGTCTCTATCTCTCTTTATGGTATCAGAGCCTCCTAGGCTCACTGCCATCTTTTTTCCCGATCATCTCCCATAATATCTCTGTTCTTTTCTTGTTTCCGCAAGATCACGATCAATCTTCATCATTTCGTGATCAATCTTCATTGTTTCTGCATCAATGGTTGCTCCGACCATCTCTCAAACAGTTGAATCATCCTCCGACGTTACTCCCGTCAACACCGAACAGCTCAGAAGCTCCCCAGACGGCATCGTCATTCCCTCCTCCCTCAAATTTCTCATCTCAAACATCAAAACCATCGTTCACATACAACTCACCAATGAAAACTATGCGACATGGATATCCCAAATCTGGAAGCTCTTCCGCGCAAACAACTACAGTGGTTTTCTTGATCAAACCACCACTATACCATCTCGGCTGATCATCGACTCCACCGGCAACTCCATAATTAATGAAGCCTACTGTATATGGGTTCTTGTAGACCAGAACCTCGCCGCAGCAATATGCTCAACCATCTCGGTGAGTATTCTTCCGTATGTCTTACATCTTGACAACTGTGCGGACATCTGGAGCACTCTTGAAAGGTGCCTACAGGCGACAAATCGCTCGAGGGTCATCCAGCTCAAAAACGAGCTCCATCACATCAGCATGGGCCAACAAACCATGCTTCAATATCTCACCAACATCAAGACATTGTTCGACAACATCGCCGTCGCCGGAAGCCCCATCGACAATGAAGACATCTTGCTCTACACCCTCAACGGGTTGCCCCCTCAATACCAGGCGTTCAAGACATCTATCCTCACCACGCTCACTCCAGTCGCTCTGGAAGATCTTTATTCGCTTCTTTTAAGCGAAGAGATCAATCTCTCCACAGATCTTGCAAAAGAACACTCAAACCCAACTATGCAGACGGCCCTTTACTCCAATCGCTCCAGGGACGTGGCCGTGGAAGATCCAACTCTTACTCGCGTGGACGAAACACCTCCAACAATCAACAAACCTCTTCCTCTAATCCGAACACATCCATAGCTCCCATCTTCTGCCAAATTTGTGGAAAAAGAAGACACACTGCCAACAATTGCTGGCATCGTTTCAACGCCAATTATACCTCGCCCTCCACAGCTCTTATGGCATCCAACAATCAGATCACAAGTGCTTGGATTCTTGACTCCGGCGCATCCTCTCACCTAACAAACAATCTTGACAACATTCAGCAGCCATCAAAATACAGCGGATCGGACATCGTCTCCATAGGCGACGGAAGATCCATTCTCATAGCTCACTTCGGACAAGGACTCTTGCCTACTCCCGCTCGTAACTTCTCTTTTTAATCTTCTGCATACTCCCAACTTAGCATATAATTTCTTATCTGTGTCTTCTTTAACCAAGGACAACAATTTGTCCATTATCTTTGACGCATCTGGTTTTTATATAAAGGACAAGCAGAACAATCGCATTCTTCTCTCCGGTCCCTGTAGCAGAGGTCATCTCCAACTCAGGAAACAAACATGCAAGCTCTTTATGCTACTACAACTTCTTCCACTCGCTGGCACAGAAGACTTAGACATCCGCATCAACAGGTTATCTCCACTATTTCCAGACACAACTGTGATCTTGGCATACCATAACAGCTATTTATTGTTCCATGTGTAAGGCCACAAAAGGCCATAAACTACCTTTTCCCACCTCTCTTTCTCACAATTACAAACCGTTAGAACTCAATCACATGGATGTATGGGGTCCTTCCCCAATCACATCGAACCAAGGTTTTAAATACTACATTTCTTTCATAGATGATTCCACTAGATTTACTTGGGTTTTTTCGCTTAAATTTAAATCTGACGTGTTTTCCACTTTCTCGTATTTTCATGTTGCAACTGAAAAACAATTTTCACTCCCTATAAAGAATATTCGTAGTGACGGAGGGACTGAATTTCTTAATTTTAAATTTCAAAAATATCTTCGCACTCACGAAATTCAGCATCAAATTAGTTGCCCATACACACCCAAACAGAACAGACTAGTCGAAAGAAAACGCAGACACATAATCGAGACTACCCGCACTCTGATTCATACAGCCCACATTCCTCTTCTCCTATGGCTCGACAGTCTACTCACTGCGGTCTATCTCATCAACATAATGTTTTTGTCAAACACTTTTCATAAATCTCCGTATCAACTTCTTCACAACCGCCCACCCAACTATCACACCTACGGGTGTTCGGATGCGCATGCTATCCTCTTCTTCCATTTAACAGTCGGCACAAACTCTCTCTCAAATCTCCTCAACCGGTTTTCCTAGGATATGCCTCATCTTACAAGGGATATAAATGCTTAAACCCCACCACAGGTCATATATTCATCTCAAGACACGTCACATTCGATGAAGACCTATTTCCGTTCGCTACTTCACCTATTACACCTTCTCAAGACTCATCTGAGATTCCATCAAATCCTCATTTGTTGACTCCCTCCTATGCCATTCCTGTTCACACAATCAACACCAGCGTACAGGACTCTTAAAACCCCTCCACCTCCTCACAGATACCTCATCACTCGGTTCATGATAGTCAACCAAACTCTTCATCCACCCACACAACTAACCAAGTCCCACACACTACACCTCCTGAACCACATCCACCATCTCACTCTATGGTCACACAATCCAAGACAGGTTCTTTAAAACCAAAAACAATTTTCAATCTGGTTCATACTACAAATCGCATTACTTTGGATCCTACTTCCTATACCGAGGCGTCCAAACACATCCACTGGCGCTCGGACATGGCTAAAGAATTTCTTGCCTTACAACAGCAAGGCACCTGGTGCTTGGTTCCTCCTCCCATCGACACCATCGTTTTAGGAAGCCGTTGGACATATAAAACCAAGAAAAATTCAGACGGATCCATCTCTACTTACAAAGCAAGACTCGTCGCACAAGGCCATCATCAAGAATATGGACTGCTTTATAAAGAAACTTTCAGTCCATTAGCGAAATTCCCCACTATTCGCATCCTGCTCACTATTGCCTTCACATACTCGTGGCCTATTCATCATTTGGACATTGCAAATGCTTTCTTACACTGATCACTAAATGACACTGTTTATATGAAGCAGCCTCGTGGATTCGAGGACACCCAAATTTCCAAACCACGTTTGCCTTCTTAAAAAATCTCTATACGGCTTAAAACATGCTCCACGTCAATGGTTTCATACATTTTCCAAATTTCTTCTCTCCATCGGATTTCACTCCAGCTCTTTGTTCATCAGTAATCATGACACAACTCGTACATATCTTCTTATCTACGTGGACGACATTCTTATCACCGGCTCTGACTCCTCATCGGTTCTTTAATTAATCTCTTCTCTCAAAACACAATTTGCTGTTCAACATCTTGGATCTCCTCATACCTTTCTAGGCATACAAATCACCAAACACAAGAATCACCTCCTCCTCTCCCAAACAAATTACATCACAAATCTGCTGGAGCAAACCGGACTCAGCAATTGTAATCACATCTCCAATCCCTCTTCAACCAAAACTCCTGTAGCTCCACCCACCAATTTCCTATCTTTAAATTCTACCAAGTATCGTCAAATAACTGGTTCCCTCCAATATGCCACCATCATAAGACCTGATATAGCCTTTGTCGTAAACACTCTATGCCAACACATGCACTTCCCACTACCACAACACTTTATTATACTCAAACGACTTCTGCGGTATCTCAAAGGCACAAAAGATTTCAGTTTACCCATTTTTAAAACTAATATTCAGCTAACAACATTTGTAGATGCATATTGGGCATCAGATCCCCATACACGCAGGTGACCTCCGGATTCTGCACATACCTGGGCGATAATCTCATCTCTTGGACAGTTAAGAAATGACAAACAGTGGCACGTTCATCTACTGAAGCTAAATATAGATCTCTAGCATCAGCAGCCGCCGACATTATCTGGTTAAGAAGACTGTTATTTGATTTTCATATTACACTCAAAGATCCCACGGTTCTCCACTGCGACAACACTTCCACAATCGCGTTAGCTAACAATCCGGTTTTTCACGCCCGCACAAAACATATCGAAGTCGATTGTCACTTCATATGCGATCACATTCAACTCGAAGAAATCTTTGTAGCTCTCATCAGTACGACGGATCAAACTGCAGATATTCTTACAAAACCGTTAACTACACCAAGATTTCTCATGCTACGATCTAAACTAACGGTTCAAGAACCATCCTCAGTTTGCGGGGGAGTAATAACACATCAGCAAACTAGCTCAAGAAAGGACAACTCAAAGATGTGTACAGCTACCAAGTAAAGACGTTACATCTCAAACTTAATATGCCTATCACTTGCTTACACGTGTAAACCTATTTGTCTATAAATATAGACTCCTATGTATACGTTTTTGATATCTGATTAATGAAATACTTTCTTCACTGTTCTATATCTGTCTCTATCTCTCTTTAGTTTGAAAGATGGCCAATATAAAGAGTCCATTTTTTAAAGAGTCCATTTTTTTTTTCCTTACACCAAAAAAAAAAAAAAAAAAAAAAAAAATCGGCGTTTCTCTTAATTGCTTGATTGTGTAAACACAATTTATAATTACATTTTCCCTAAATGTATTTTTCCTAAGAAGAACGAAAAGTCATTTAAAATTTTTGGGGAGTAAGGCTTCCTTTGGGATATTTTTTTTATTTTATTTTTTAAAATAATTTTTTAACGCAAAAATTTCTTAAACGGGAGATTTTGCATTAGAAAGCTTTTTCACAAATCCTAAAATTATAATTCTGTCCCTAAAGCAAAAGTAGTCTTAATGTTTGTTCTACTTTAGAAAGCACTTTTAAATCCAATAAAATCCCTCTTTAGCTTTTATTTTTTTTATTTCATGTAGATTGAGGTTTTGTTTGTGACGGCTTTTTTATTGCTTTCTAAAACAGAGTTTTAGTACAAAAATAAAAAAATTTGTACTAAAACTCCGTTTTAGAAAGCAGTAAAAAAACCGTCCCAAACAAAGCCTGAATTGAAGTTATGAAGCACAACTATTCGTTGGTACAATTTCACTCAGAAGGTACAAACAGTTTGTTTATCATATTCATAGTATCAGAGGGGGTGGATCTATAAATTTTTTTCTTATGGGTGCATAAATTTTAGAACTTTAAAGTATTTTATACCTTTAACATCTCATTGACTATAAATTAATAAAGTTTTTGATGTAGGATTTAGTATCTAATGAAAAATAATTTAGCTAATATCAGTATAAAAATTAGTTTTTCGCAACATAAACTTCTAAAAAAAAGTTAGAAATAGATAGTCAAAAGAAATTTAGATTGCTGCCTAAAAAATAAATAATAAGAAAGCTGTCCCAAATAAATCCTTAGTAAGCAACTAATCATTATATTTGAAAGTAGTCTTATTCAAATTAATAAATAAATCTACTTTGAACAATTTGGATTGTAAGGAGTTTAAAAATAAAGAAATTTTAAAATGATCTAATTTATTTTGAGATAACTATAATATATTTATTTTGATATGTGTAATATAAAAATTGTGGAGGAGTTTTTAGAGTAAATTTAATAATAATTTTAAATTGCATCCTGGCCCAATTCTTCTCTTTAAAAATATCTATTTTTAAATCTTTATTAGTTGTATTTATTAAGAGTATATATCGAACTTCAAAGTGAGATTTTGTTCTTTCCTATTTGTCGTTTGCACATTTTAATGCCTTCCATTTTTTACTAGTCCCATGCTTTCCTCATTCTGTGTTCATGCAATTTCTGCTATGCGTTGGCCAAACTAAATGAAGAATACTTTGAGAAGAAAGGGAGATGAATCAAACTGACCAAAAGAAATCGAACCAGAACTGGACTGATCATCCTTTGAGTCAGAATTCATGGCGCCTCGATCCTTCTGCTTCCTCATAGCAATCTTAAGATCAAGAAGGATCTCCATTTGATTTCTTAGAGACTCGCCCCTCTCCAGAAACTCCTTCTCCTTACCCTTATAGAATTGGTTCACTTTATTAAGCTGAAGGTCGAGCCTAGCAAAGAAATCTCTTGCAGCATCTGTGTCTGCAAATTGGTCAAGTAGTTCAGTTTCATATAAATCTCCCTTGCTTGCAGAGCTTGTAAGCTTCCGATGAACCTAATAAGCAAGCCAAAACTATATCATTATATCAAAACAAATTTTATAATATCTGAAGAATTAAAGAGCGAGAAGATTAAGTAGAACAATGCCTGAATAGTTTCATGCTTATGACCACCAGCACCTAAGATAGATAGCTTCTTTATAGGCGATAAGAGTCTTTGTGAAAGATTTTCCTGTGGTGATTTGTTCACTGAATTCTGGTTAGAACTATGGACATGCATTTTCTTGATGTCCTTTTTTAGCTGCCTGTAGTCCACAAAGGCATCCTTCCATTCAGGGACAAGCTGGGCCTCAAACTGCTTGGAGAACTTCACCATCTCTTCTTCCTTTTTGTCACTCTCTGTTAGTCTTATTTGTTCTGTAAAACTTTTCCTTGGGTGTGGGATGAAGGAGGGGAAGAGGGGTAGTTTATATACATAGTAAGAGAGATCACTTGTGCAGGGAGACGAAAGCTTGGAAGCATCAAATTGTGGGTGTTGGGAGACAGCACATTCTGAGATATACTTAATGAGGAGCTCTTGTGCTAATATACCAGAGCATTTCAATTCCATTTGGGAAGCCATGGCTTGATGGCAGAGATTCTTCACAAGGAGAGGGATGGAGGAGGGAGAAAAGGAGAGAAAGGTTTGTAAGTGGGAGGATTTGGATGGTGGTTGGGACCCTCTAAGACCAGAAAGGAGAAAGAAGCTCTATATTATTGGCTTGGTGCTAGTTTGTCATTTCACTGGGCAACAATTTTTTATTTATTTTATTTTTTATAATTTTTTTAATTTATTGGGCAACAATGTTTTTTCACCTGATATATTTTTGGGTCAGGATATTCTAATTATTATTATTACTATTATTATTATTATTATTATTTACGACGAGCTCAAAAATAGCCGAGTTTATATTGAGATGAGTGCAATGTAATATCAATTGATACCTCATATATTGAACACATTTCAAAATAAATATGATGACTTTGATATCCATCCCAAACAAAATTGATTTAGGCTTTATTGGGACGGTTTTTTTCTGCTTCTTAAACAACTTTTTAGTAAAAAAAATTAATTTTTGTACTAAAAAACTGCTTTATGAAGCAGTAAAAAAGCCGTCCCAAATGAAGCCTTAGAGTATCTTGATCTAAAATTTATCCTTTTAGCTTAAGGAGGGGTGGAGGGCTCCAATTCCATTGCTTTGCTCTTTCTTCTAAAGGAAGAGTCTTAGGTGGTTAGCGCAAAGAATTGTCTTTATTTCAGGGAGAAAAAGCAACTCCATGTACTCGTCTTAGTGATTGCACCATTTCTTAAAATTTAAAGCAATAACTTTCTAAGGCCTCGTTTGGAGCAGCTTTTCTTATTGCTTTTTAAAACAACTTTTTAGTATAAAAATTAAATTTTTTGTATTGAAAAGCAGTTTTAAGAAGCAACAAGAAAGCCGCATCAAACAAAGCCTAAGTAATTACCTCATTTTGATAATAACAAGAACCAAAAAATATGTAGGGGTTCCTTAAGATCATTTTGCTAAAGTTTGTAGTAAAATTAGGCTTCGTTAGCTTTCTTACTGTTTTATGAAGCAGTTTTCTAATACATAAATTTTTTGAATTTGAAATTATTGTGCTAAAAAGATGCTTCATAAAACAATAAAAAAGACGTCCCGAGCGAAGCCAAGTTAAATTAACATTAAAGTGGAGATCTGTTTCTATTATGTGATGTCAACATTTCACACTTGCTAGCAAATGTAGAAGGCATCTTGGGCATCTCATGATATGAGGTTCAATTAATAATTTACCCAATTGGAGGAAACATAGAAAAGGTGAACTATTTAGGACTAACTTATTGCTTGTTGATAGAAAATTAGTAGGCAATATAAAGCAATGAAATTTATTAGATTTCATTTTTGGTTGCTGTAATTATGAATTAATATGGAATTTGAACATCACAAATTTATCAAATATAAGGATTTCAGTTTAACATATAAAATAAGTGAAATTGAAATAAAATCAAATAGGTTAAATTAGCTTTTTTCCAAATTATATAAATGAAATTCACCATAACAATATTCTTAAGCATCAAATATTCAGAATATAGCTATCCTAAGTTGAACCGATTTAAGCTAAATTAATGTGTCGTTTGAGACTGCTTTTTTACTGCTTCTTAAAGTAGTTTTTTAATACAAAATTTTTAATTTTTGTACTGAATACTGTTTTAAAAAGTAATAAGAGAAGCCATCCCAAACGAAGCCTAAGTCGATTCAAGTTATGTTAACTTGATCTACTTGTTCTCATAATCGTTGTCCTATAAGAAACTCATCTTAAGTAGGCAAACATAACGGAGAATTCACAGTCGACAAGTAAAGTTTATCGGTGGCCCTAGCGATTAATTTCTATGAAGTTCGCCGTGACAATTTGTTCAAGGTGATGTGATTTTTCAAGGCTAATTACTAATCGGCAACTCATATATTCAGCAAGAAATAAGGACAAAATAGATTTTCTGATCATACTACATAACTATAATGTTTTCTCTTATTTTCTGTATAGCCATATATGTAACGCTTAAGTCCTAACCGAAATCTATAAATAGGAGATCAAGAGGTTTACTCATTTCATGCAGTTTTTTGTATTCAAATTATTTTAATGAAATCTCATAGCTTCTTATCCTCTCATTCTTTTTTGTCTCTTTATTTTTTTTTAAGTTTTCTGAATATAATTTGGTATGATTCACAACTATTTCTGGATTCCATAACTCCAACCAAATATGATGAAATTCTTGTAAAGTTTCAACTTTTCAATAAATATTATTGTCATCTCCTTAATTTTTATTTGATATGTTCAATTGGCCCTTGTTGTTTGCTTGCTTTAGTAGTGCAAGTTAGAGGTTTGTAAGGTTTTATAGCCTCTTTTATGTTAGATGAGGTTAAAAATCATGTTTTTAAAACTATGAATCTTATTAAATTTAGGATTAGATTGGATAAAATTAGACATCTATTAAAAACTAATGATGATGTCAAACTTCACTTGATTTATCAAAATTTTATAAAAAATGATGATTTTTTTATAACTAAAATGTAGGTGCTTCTTCATGTTTGAGATGTTTATTATTAGCTTGTTCAACTTTGATTCGAGCTCGATTCAAGCTTTTTTTTTTTTATGTTCAGGCATGATTCGTTTAAAAGAATATATGTTCTTGTTTGGTTCATGTTTGGTTCGTTTATGCTTATCGAGCCTTATCGAACCTACTAACAAACAATCGCTAGACTCATTTGCGAACCTATATAGGGAGTGATTTCGATCTATCAAACAAACCCATTCACGAACAAACAAGCTCATAAAATTATCCTTCTTATAAACAAGCTTAATCGTGAACAATTCAAACAAAAAATATTACAAACATGAATAAATATCTCTTCTTTGAGAAAAAATTCATTATAATGAAATAGCATAACAATAAAAATGTACTTAATTTTTATATAATAAGAATAATTTATTACAATAAAACTAAAAATTATGGGTAAAAATAAAAAAAATAACGATTCAAGCAAGCATCTTAACGAGCTTCTTACCGAACTAGTTCAAGGGTTTTAATTGATATTGTTCATGAACATAAATGAGTCAAACACATATCTATTCATATTTGATATTTAATAGTCGAGTGTTCAAACTTGTTTGATTACTTAAACAACAATCATGAACAAGCTATAATCAAGACGAGCTTTGAGTAGCTTGTCGAACGTTTGGTTAATTTGCAGCCCTACAAGCAACAAAATGAGCCCCTAAGTAGAGCCCATGTAAAGCTTAAGTAGTTTTTTTATTAGCGAGATCAAGTAGAATAAGAAGATACAATAAGGTGCCTAACCCTATCAACACACACACACACATTCTCTCTCTCTCCATATATATATATATATATATATATATATATATATATATATATATATAGGGACTAAAATTATCCATTGACTACTCTTTATGAAAAATTAAAATAGTCTCAAACTATATTAAAAGACTATTTTGATCCCTCAACTTCTTAAAGGGGAACAGAAGTAGTCCTATCATGGGATTACTCTTTTTTTTTTTTTTTTTAAGATTTGAGGTATCAAAATTATTCTTCATAATGAGTCAATGGAACATTTTGATGCTTATATATATAAAGATAGAACATATTTTGCTTTCAAATTTTGCCCTTCATTGTAAATCTTAAATGATAAAATATTTGAAGTAGCTAAAAATAACTTATTTTTTATTGCCAATGACACTTTACCCATTTATAGTTTGTGGTGTTGGGTAAAAGATGTAGAAGAAAAATATCCTTTGTTCTTCTAAAATGGCAGTAGTACTCTGTTCATTCATAGGAATAAGCTACAACGCCCTTAGAAAGAGTTGAAGGCTTCGTTTGAGACTGACTTTTTTTATTGCTTCGTAAAGCAATTTTTTAGTTAAAAAATGAAAAAATTGCTTTAAGAAGCAGTAAAAAAGTCATCCCAAATGAGGCCGAAGTTTTTGCTCTCACGCATATTTTTGAATAATTGAATGGAGAAACTAAAAGATTTTTTTTTTTTTTTGGTACTTATGCAATACCAATTTTTTCTTGCAACATTACATCTAAATTATTTGAAAGGGTGGAGAAGGAATGAGTTCAAAGATAATTATGTTTTTAAAGAATCACAATCAATATATTGTTGATCAAATAAGCCCATATGCCTTATGGGTGACTTATTGGTGGATCAAAGTTTAAAGAAATTTATTTCAAGATATATTTAATTATGCAAAATATATTTTACATATTATAACAATTATTTTACAATCTTGAAAATGTATTTGATGTGCATTTTTTAATTTGCTTATTACTGATTAATTAATTGGATTAAAAATTCATTATTAATTTTATAAACAATAAGTTTCTAATATTCATGATCTTGATTACTTATATATTTATCAAATTTAATTTGATCTAAAAGTTTCAAATATTTCATTACAAAATGTTGACTATGTTAATTATGATTAAACAAATATTTATATTATATGATAATATGAACTTATTTTATATTACATTATATTCATTTAATTGGTTACATAAATTTTGATATTTAATGTCATTTACTTTGATATTAAATTCATTAAATTATATCATAATTATTATTTCCTGCAATATGTGCTAAAAAATTTCTTGTGAATTTTCCTACCAATATTATTTTGCGGGTAAATATAATAACTAATATCTATAACTTTTTTTTTTAAATATTTCTGATGACCGTTTAAAGATTGGAAATCGATCAAAAATCTTATGTCTAAAATTTGTTTTCCAGAGTTGGTGAAAAAAGCCAGGGATCATAAGTAAACTCTAAATGGCCCTTTTACGACCATTTATTCTATCCCAAATAAACTTCATGTATATATAAATACTTATCTTTTAACATTTATCTAACAAAAATGACCATTGGGGCCACCCTATATATATATATATATATATATATATATATATATATATATATATATATATATATATATATATATATATATATATATATATATATATATATATATATATATATATATATATATATATTCTAAACCCTAATGTCCTAATGTCCTAAGTGGCCCCCAAATAAATAAGAAAGCCAAATATTAAAATTTTTTTAAAAAAGAAAGCCAAATCTTAGGGTGGTCAATATTTGACCCGACCTGAAAATTTCGGGTTCGGGTTAGGGATTTCGACCCGTTTGCAAAATCGGGACGGGTTCGGGTTGACCTGGAAACCCGAAATCAACCCGGTTTGACCCGTTTTTAATTAATTTAGGAGGGTTTTAATGAATTTTTATGAAATAAGTAAATGATATTTCAAAAAATTATAAACAATATTGCCCAAATTAAATTAATATGGATTTATTTTAAATTAATTGAAATAAATCTTACCTTAATTTGATTTACATTTAAATAAATTGAATTAAATAAAAAAATTTAATAAAATATATCCGAATCGGGTCGGGTTTGGGTTGACCCGAAGCGGGTCGGGTTCGGAAAACTGACCCATTTGCAAAAATGGGTCGGGTTCAGATCGTGTTGAATAGTGTCGGGTTAATTTCGGGTTGGACCCGAACCCGACCCATGACCCGATTTTGACAACCCTACCAAATCTTTATTTATGTTGTTATTAGATCTATTAGACTTAAAGCTACTTATATAAGAAAAAGTTTAGATAATAATGGATTAAAAATTCATTATTAATTTTATAAACTATAAGTTTCTAATACTCATGATCTTGATTACTTATATATTTATCAAATTTAATTTGTTCTAAAAGTTTCAAATATTTCATTACAAAATGTTGACTATATTAATTATAATTAAACAAATATTTATATTATATTATAATATGAACTTATTTTATATTACATTATATTCATTTAATTGGTTACATAATTTTTGATATTTAATGTCATTTATCTTTGATATTAAATTCATTAAATTATATTATAATTATTATTTCCTGCAATATGTGCTAAAAATACTCTTTTGAATTTTCCTACCAATATTATTTTGCGGGTAAATATAATAACTAATATCTATAACTTTTTTTTTTTAATATTTCTGATGACCGCTTAAAGATTGGAAATCGATCATAAATCTTATGTCTAAAATTTGTTTTCCAGAGTTGGTGAAAAAAGCCAAGGGATCATAAGTAAACTCTAAATGGCCCTTTTACGACCATTTATTCTATCCCAAATAAACTTCATTTATATATAAATACTTATCTTTTAACATTTTATCTAACAAAAATGACTATTGGGGCCACCCTCTTATAATATATATATATATATATATATATATATATATATATATATATATATATATATATATATATATATATATATATATATATATATATATATATATATATATATATATATATCAATTCTAAATCCTATTGTCCTAAGTGGTCCCCAAATAAATAGGAAAGCCAAATATTAAAATTAAATAAATTGAATTAAATAAAAAAAATTTAATAAAATATATCCGAATCGTGTCGGGTTTGGGTTGACCCGGACCTGAAGTGGGTCGGATTCGGGTTTGGAAAACTGACCCGTTTGCAAAAACGGGTCGGGTTGAACAGTGTCGGGTCAATTTGGACCCGAACCCGACCCGTGACCCGGTTTTGACAGCCCTACCAAATCTTTTGTTATGTTGTTATTAGATCTATTAGACTTAAAGCTACTTATATAGAAAAAGTTTAGATAAGAAATGTCTAGTGAGATTACATAATCTTTCATATTTAAAGAAGGATTTAACTTGGACCATAAACATATGGAGCCCAGAGATCAAATCAAGAAAGGTAAAATTAAACTTGTCTAAGAAGTAAGAAAGGCCATAAGGGCAACTATCCTTGAAGCAAAAGAAATGAAGAAACTAAAAATGGTGTAAATTCATCTCCAACTACTATAAAGCACTACTGCAAACAATTTATTAAGATGGATAGCAGTAGAAAGCACCATCAAATTCACTTCCATGAAAACTGAAAATCCAAATGTGATAGTTTATTATTATTTAATTTTCTTAATTTTTTTTAAATATTTAGATCAATTAAGACAAATTAGCTCACATCGAATCCATGACCTCCTAATCCGTAGCCAAAACTCTTAAGATAACATTAGTTTTGTTGCTTAGGCTTCATTTGGGACGGCTTTTTTACTACTTTTTAAGAAAGCTACTTTAAGAATTAGTAAAAAAAGTTGTCCAAATGAAGCCTAAGGCTTCGTTTGGGACGTCTTTTTTATTGCTTTCTAAAACGGAGTTTTAGTACAATTTTTTTTTATTTTTGTATTAAAACTCCGTTTTAAAAAGCAGTAAAAAAGCCGTCCCAAACGAAGCCTAAGTCAGAAAACTAAACTCTTAACGACTTGGTTCCTTACAATGGCCAAATGTTCCATCAGAAAAAGAGCACTGCTTTTACTTCTTAAATATTGATGTCTACGGCCTACCTCAGTTCTTTATTAGGATACTTGCATTGCTGCTATTAGATGTTATCTTCTATTGTTAGTAGTTTAATCTTATATGTCATTTTTTCATGCAATTTTAACTGTAAAACTGCTTTAAAGTTCAAAATGTTAGTGAATCTTATTATGTGTTCTTTTCTTAAGATAATGCTAGAATTCAGAGGACATTTGACAGTGACTTTTGTTCCGATAAAAAAATTTATCTGACAAGGAAAGATTTCACTAGAAGCTACAGTTTGCTTCCAATCTCCACGTTTCAAAGAATAAGGCATAAACTTCGCATCAATCCATGCAAACAGTTTTTCAGTGGTACTCAATTGGTGATATAAGATTCTCACATTGACAGGTGGAAGAAATAAGCACAGCTTCAACAAGAATACTGGGGGATCATTTTGATTGATTGCAGCAAGGAAATATATTGTAAAAGTTCATGATTTTATTTTCATTTATGTTTGAGTAGATCTAAAACTAAATATATGGAGTATAATTTTAGTAATAATAGATCTAATGAGGGATTGTGACTTTGGGCTATCAAGTAATTAATAAGAGCACTTGTTTTAGATATCTTGAGTCTATTGTTCAGTGTGATGGTGAAATATATGAGGACAACATTAGTAGAATTCATGTTGGATGGTTGAAGTGGAGGAATGCATCAGGTTTGTTGTGCGATAGAAAAGTCTCTCTCAAACTTAAGGCAAAATTCTATATGATGGTTGTAAGACCTGCAATGTTTTATGTTGCAGAATGTTGGCCATTTAAAAAAAAAAAGCATAATATTAAGTTAAGTGTTGTAGAGATGAGGATGTTTAGGTGGATGAGTGGCTTTACTCTTAAAGATAGGATACGAAATGAGCATATATGTTTCTCAGATATTAAACATAAATAGTACTACTAATTTATAATTAAATACTTTTTTTAACATTAATACAATATATAATAAACAAAAATACTCAGATATTAAACATATAAATATATACAAATTTCATGATATATATATAAACTCCCTTTTTTATCAACATTGGCATTTTTTCATACATATTTATATATAATGTTCTGCAACACCTCATTAAGGCCAAGCAAGATAAGAGATAGATCCATTGGCATCAGAATTCTTCATCAGAGAACTCTACTGCAATAGTCTTATGATATTCTGACACAAAATAGCACTTCTTGAAGATGCAAAGCAAAGCATATCTCCCTAAAAAAGATAGTGTAATGACTATAGCCTGATCCTGTTGTTTGCATGAACTCTAATCTTTCTCTGTTGAAGAAGGCATATGCCATTGGAATAGGCCATGTCGAGTTGAAACGGGGAGGGATAATACATGGATAAAGCTAGGATCTTCATCATAATGGCTAACGAATTTATAAAAGTTCTTAGATGTTAGAACAAATTTCATTCATGATTGTACAAGTTAATATATGCTAAGTATCCTTACCACTTGGAGGAATCCTATTCTTCACTGACGTTAATCTCATGGCTCTAAGAGCATAAAATAAAACTACACTACTACTAAATCAGGTTTTCACAGTACTTTTCCGGGCGGCCCGGCAGTTCGCAAACCGCTGCTACAAAATATTGTTGTAATTTTATTTTTTGACGGTGAATTTAACAGCGGTTAAAATCGTTGTATATATCTATCTATTGTAGCAGTTTTAAAACCGCTGCTATAAACTGATGCCAAAACATTAACTTTTTCGTAGTGCGCTAGCAAAGATTGGTATGCCCATGAAGGTTAATTTTAGTAAAGGAATAGGATTTGAGTTTTGATACTTACAATAATTAGTTGCTTCACAGCATCAAGCACGTATGCATGGCCAACAGTTGGATTTTGTGGTTGTTAAAGGGAGGAAAGAGCCAAGTTGGCCGTTGAGATTCTTAATGTAAAGGCTAAGTTGGCTTGTTACACCAAAAAGGGTAAAGGTATACCATTGTATTTTCGAATATTATTAGCACAATTGATGTTTATCCTTGATGAAATCCGGCCTTTCAATAAAAAATCAAACAAATAATAATTTTCGTTAATGGGATCATAAACATTCTTGTTTGATATAAACATCTTATCATGATGTTCTAATGACATTAAACTTTTTCAAATCCATACTATGCTTGGGGCCGAAACTAGTTGAACTATCCTAATTAACTAGTACAATGATTGAAGAAACCTCATTCTAAACATTGACATAAACATCCCCCTAGGAAGAGAGATTATTAAGTGCGGAGTCTGGATCTAGAGAATAGTTAGATTTTATGATTGTAAATAGTAAAAGAGCAGCAAAATTACAGCTGTGAACAGTAATTGCGCTTTTATTGATCACAATCACGCAACCGAATGGTTCTCCAGGCTTGGACTCCGCATGTAATAATCTCTCCCCTAAGAGGAGTCACTATGCCCCGTACGTAGGCTAGTTGGTGTCGGGGACATTCATGCCTCCTCCACCCTCTCTATTAGGAGCAAGGCATGCAACCACTATGTTAATTTGGATTGAGACGTCGATCATCATTTAATTTTAATTCATCCAGTAAAAGTTAAGCTTTTTGGAGTTTTTATGACCATTAAAAACCGTCATTTCACAAGTACTTGTTTATATAGTTTCATTAGTCTTAAGTAGAAGAACATTTTGATAAGTCATTGCCTGTTATCATTATTTTTCATAGCTCTCAATATGATCCTTATTTATATTGTCAAAATTATTCATCCCAATCGAACTATTCAAATCTAGATCTATCAACTCTATAGGTTTTGTGGAATTAAGTGCTTCAAATTATAAACTTATGCACCTCTTTTCTCTCCCCCCCCCCCCCCCCCCCCCACACACACACACACACACACAAAATCTTATATTGAAATGTACTTTTCAAATCTCCTCCTTTCAATATAGGAAATATTATTTTTCAAGTTTTACTTCACTTCCTCTCTATATATTTATCAGGATGTTAGTTGAGTGATACTGATTGTATATTTGTGTTATCTTTTTAAAATTAGTTGAGGAGGCATAGAAGTTTGAAGAAGCTGAAATTTATTGTGCCTTGATCGAATATGACTTGGCCATGAGTGTCCAAGGAACCCCCATTTGTGTGACGCAATCAATATGTTTAATGTTTGTCAAATATTTTATATAGATATTTTGAGAAAGATGTTTTAATGTGATTTGAACTTAGCTGTGTTGTCCGATTAATTAAAGTCGAGTTTTTATGCTCATGAACATCTTTTAAAGAGGAAGCTCTCTATATGTGTGTGAGAGAGATATCTTAATTGTCTTTATATATTTATGTGTGTGTGGTTTGAAATAAACAAACACTATAGGAAATTTGTTGTTTACCGACAGTCAATTGACCGTTGGTATTACCGGCCGTTAGACCGCCAGTTTTAACCTGTGATTTTTAATAATAAACCGCATGAAATGCTGGTGGTAAACTGACCATTGGATATACCGCCAGTTTTTTTTTTAGGCATCGAGTGTTACCGGCGATTTGGCCGCCAGTGTTAAGTCAATTTTTTTCGACGACATTAACCACTAAAAAATTGCCAAAAATTAACCTAAAATTGGCCACCCCAACCCTTCCTCATTTAATTATTTGTGTTATTGATTTTTGTCCAACGATGCTCTTTCCCTCGCCTTCGACCTGCGTCTGCAAAACTCTGGCCGTCGACGCCCTCTCTCCGCCCGCCGACACCCTCACTCTAGCCTAAGAACGCCCCAAAGGTGATCTCCTCCGTGCATTTGCTTCTTTTTTTTTAGTCATGGATGTTCTCAGTTGACATTTGCAAGAGGATGTACCTTAAATTTTTTTAATTTTCCTGTTGATAATCTTCTTGTTGATAAGTCTATAGAGGGAGTTGAAGCTGATAAACTTAAATTTTGAGAAAGCCTTAATCCCATATCATTTTGCTTTAGTCGTGGATGTTCTCAGTAGACATTTGTAAGAGGTTATACCCTGATTTTCTTTTTGTTTTTTGCTTACGATATTATTCTTGTTGATAAGACTAGAGATGGAGTTGAAGGTAAACTTGAATTATAGATGTCTACCTTAGATTGTAAAGGTTATCACTTAAGTTGATCTAAAACATGAATATATGGAGTGTAATTTTAGTATTAACACCCTTAGTGAGGGGATTGTGAATCTGGGCGATAAAGTCAATAATAAGAGTACACGTTTTCTATATATTGGATATCTTGTTCAGAGTGAAGGTGAAATATATGGGGATATTATCAATAGAAATCAATTTTGATGGTTGAAGTGGATGAATGCAGCAAAGTTGTTGTGTGATAGAAAAGTCCCCCCTCAAACTTAAGTTTTATAGCGATAAGTCACCTTAGATGGTTTGGTCGCTTAAAATGATGACCCGGTTAGAAAAGTAGAGGTATAATATTTTACTTATATAAAAAAAGGTAGAGGTAGACCTAATAAGACTTGGCTAAAAAAATATGAGAAATGATATTTCTTTATTAGATTTAAACAAGATTTAAGTTACATATTTTATAATAATTTATTTTACAACTATATAGGGAACATTTGCTTTAACATCCAAATGACTATCCATGAAGAGAGATATTGGATATATAACAGATTATTATCAGATCGAAGAGGACTGACATATGGATATATGCAAGTAGTTGAGACTTTTATTCAAATTGGATCTCAACTACCTTCGTTTAAGTTTGATGGAATGTTTAGATATCCATATTTGAAGCATAAAAATCAAGCAATCCTTAAGCCTGATGTAAATTAATGTTGATTTATATCGTAGAGGATTTGTTCCATACTATTGGATTTGGACCTCACATGACGAGTACGAGCCACACAGAGATACTTCAGTAGTGAGCACTTCTCTACTACAGTGAGCACTCCTCTTTGAGGGCCCCTCTGGTTAGGGCAAGTGCTCCTCATATGAGTACCTTTTGGCTAGAGCAAGTGCTCCGATCCTTAAGCGAGTACTCCTTTGATTATGGGTTATTATATGTGCTTTTTAGGTGAGTGTCATTCTAATAAGGGCGAGTATTGCTTTGCATGGGGTCAATGCTCCTCAGGCTAGTGCTCTTTAGGTGTATGCAAGGGCGGAACCCTTTAATGCTCGAGTGGGGAGGGGGAGCAATTGCCACCCCCAAAAAAAAAATGAAAAATTTATTTATAACATAAATTTTTAATTAATTTGTCATCGTCCAATTTTTTTTACTCTTTATTATATAAATCTTTAGGCAATTCCCCCCCCCCCCCCCCCCCCCCCCCCCCCCCTAAAAAAAATTAGAATACTATGATCTTTAGGCTATTGCCCCATAGAAATATTAAACACATTGTGTAGATGGGTTATTACAAAGAAATTTAGGCAATTGCCCCCCCCCTCGCTAAAAGTTTTAAATTACTATGGTCTTTAGGCAATTGCCCCCACATAATTAAACACATTGTGTAGATGTGTTATTATTAGGGAACGATGAAAAAAATACAAAGAGAAATAGCAAAGAGAATCCAAAAATATCCGTACAACCCAAAATTCGACTTGACCGGGCAGGTCGAACCCCGACATATTGTGTAGAAGTATAAAAATCAAGCAATCCTTAAGCCAGATCGATGATGTAAATGTTGATTTATATCGTATGGGATTTGTTCCAGCTGACTATTGGATTTGGACTTCACACTTTTACTTATAAGGTTCCGGGCCCTGGGCGTATGCCCCTCTTATTGTGATGAGAGCTTCACCCGGACATTCATTTGACTTTTTGACGAGTCCACCTGGCCTCCTTGATTAGTGAGTGCACTTTGACACATTTATATACAAAAAATAATCCAAAAGTTGATATATACTAGTTATTCTGCTCAAAGAAATTGTATGGATATCACCTAAATTTTTTACAAATAAAAAAAAAAAAAGCAAACGTTCATCATTTTACAAAGATGATTTACCCATTTATATTAATATTTATATATTGTTCTGATGATGCTGCAAGCACTAAAATTCATCAAGTAAAATGGATTCCACTCTTGCACATGAAAGCAATGGCTTACGTTAAAAGGCAAAACTTTTCAGCAATACGTTCTTTTTTTTTTTTTTTTTTGGACATTTAGGCCATTTAAGGCAAACTCACACACACAACGCATACACATGGACTCGAACCTTAGACCTCTTAGTTGGAAGCCTAAGCTCTCAACCAATAGGCCAAGGAGAGTTGTGTTACGTTCTTTTTCTTCTTCTTCTTTTTTCCTTTACCACATGCATCGCACGTACATGCTGGCATGGATACAATAAGTTTAAGTGGCCAGGAAATCTTTCATAGCACGTATTTGTACCCTTAAAATCTGTCAAGACATGGTTCTTAGCAAGCTTGTTTGCCACTTGCCTGTGTAAGATCGACTCGTCTTAAACCACAAAACTCTAATCCATTAACGAATCAATCAATGAAGCTGTCGCCTTGTTTTTCAAAGTGAGAAATAAACACTAGTGATCTTTACAGAAAAAGGCTATTGTTTTAGCATGAAAATTAATGAAGTTACTTAACAGGCTTCATCAACATGCTTGCCCTTATAAATGCCATTTCAATCCATGCGCGTATGATCTCAATCATTAATTTTTTTCTATCTCTTTAACGTACAAAAAAATATTTTCATGCATGCAAAATAAAGTAAGGTGGATATATATAACAAATTAACAATGAAGTGGCTCTTAATCGTTTATAATGAAACAGCTGTTGTAGTTTTAGGAGGAATATTACAATTAAAACTATTAGAATTTTGATCGAATTTTTTAAATATTTTTTAAAGAAGTGTTATGAAATATTTTTTTAAAGGAATATTTAGACCAATTAAGATAAACTCATACACAACAGCACATATGCAAGACTCGAATTAGGACCTCTTAGTTTGTAGCTAATTAAAGCTCTCAACCAATAGATAGCGGTAAATTCCGACGATAAATTTTGACGGTCAAATAATCACTGGCGCCTGCCGGTTAATTACCGGCCGTAGAAAACGTTGGTCTATCTGGAGGCTATATTAAAGACCGGTGGCTAAATGAGCCATTCGGTATTGAAGTTTCTAGCGGCTAAACCACCGGTTAGCCGCCGAAAACCTGTAGCATTTGTACAGACGGCCCCCCTCTATTTACACCAATTTTCACAATACCTATACAAAATTTAAAACATATATAAAACATAACCTTTTAAGTGCAATAAGCCACAATCCTCAACCCACATAAATAGAGTCCAAAATCAACATAACATTTCATATGAAACAACAAAATACAATCAACAAATATATTTGTACAATCCACAATAAGCGAAAAATAGTTCTTTAAACGAAAACAGAAGGCATATGTTCCACAATCAACATAATATATGGAATCCACAATCAGATGTTCCAAATACACCAGAAAGTTCTTCAAACAAATAACATCACTAATTATCCTACATGTCCTCGCTACCCTGTGATACAGGTGTTGGTGTAGGCTCCCGATCAAGAATCTCTTTTTGCAAATAGAAAATATAGTTAAAATAATTTACATATATTTATTAAACTAATTGAAAACTTTACCAGTCATCGTCTATGTTCAGTATGAGGGATTGATCAATTAGTATGAAGAGAGCTTACTAAACCCCCACAATCAAATGCTCTATTTTGCTTATTCAACTCTCTCAATTTGGTGAACCTATGGCTCATCCAAGCTCAACTCAAATTAAATACATCTATACTCCCTCTCAATTCCATAATAGATATTGTTTGGTCTTACTAATATCTTTGAATATGTCCCTAAGACGAGTCGATCATCTCCTTTCAAAATTTATTCTGATCCTCGTAGCATGCTCAGACAACCATATAAAATCTTTATGTAAAATATATACATAATAAATAATATTAATACAAATGAAATTAGTTATTTTAAGTAATACCAAATAAATATACCTGAAATTCTCTAAACCACATATCCCTAACTTTCTTTGGGATGTTCTTCCATGATAAGTAAGGAACATCATATTTGTTTCGTATGATATCTTGAATGTTGTGTGTAGGCGGCATTGAGGGATTGAAATGCATGTTAAAATTTTTTGTCAATAACATATATAATAGATCAAATCACAATAACTTTACAAAATAAAATGAACTTATGTATTGCCCTCAAACTCAATGTATACACACTTATATGTTACAGTTGTAGGACCCCTAGCACCAACCTCTGCTTGTGTTGATGATCCACTGAATCTCATATGATATGTTAAACTAATTGATCTGTATAGCTGTTGAAGTTCTAAAATAATCAGTAAATAAAATAAACGGGAATATGAAACATCTTTCTATTGACATCGTTGGTTTTCCAAATTTGGTTTAAATCGAGGTGCATTAGAGTTGAGATAATAAATTTTTGTCGCATCATTCTTATAATATAACATTCATCCATTTATACAATAATTAATATTTGTAGTGGTGAGACCCAACTTTGATACTAATTTCTTTGTTCAACTCAAATCTGTGGGCATTAAATTGTCTGATTGATTTATTTCCTTACGAAGACTGATGAAATCATTGAAATAATCACGAGGCATATTATATTTAGTTTTGATACTTAGCATCCTCACAACAATTGATAATTCTCAATGAGTTTTACAACCATCCCAAATTGATTTTTTGAGCAGTATATAGTAATTCAAAGGATTTTTTGATTTCTGTGTTTGATGGCTCTTCCACGTTAGTCCTTAGATTAGGGTCTGTTATATCAAAAATAAGTTCTTTATATGACCTACTCATTTGATATTCATTAATTATTTCAAAAGTTGCGGAATGATTGACATGATCTTGAGTGATATATGAATAAAATGATTAAATAAAAAAGATTATATTTACATGTTGCTTAATAGAATACAATGACTTATCTTACTTGCTTGGAATGCATCGTACCCCTCGCATAAATTGGAAAATATTTTTAAAAACAAAATGAAAATGGAAGCACTTTAATTATTACTATTTTGATGGTATCTCTTGTGATGATTTATTAGTTGGAGAAAATGTATGCATAACCTATGATTTATGATCATTAAATAAAGTTACTTTATTTCGTATTTCATAAAAAACATGTACATTATTCAAAATGACTTTGTATTACTATAGTTTAAAAGAATGACGTCCTAACTTAGTTATGTTATAATTGACCCTTATTATTGCAAACGTATACAAGTATCATTCTAAGAAATTTTAATTAGCGGAAGAGGTGAAAATGTGTATCATAAAATCAATGCTCTTAAAGAAAAGTATATATTTGAAATAGTTATATTATTTTCATTAAAATACATTGGGAGTTTGTAGTCACTTTTTTAGTGTATTGGAAATAATTTGTTATTTGAAATTTTAGCAAACAAAATTTTAAAAAATCGTCCACCGTTTGTTCCTGCCTCATTAATATGAGCCTCTGGGTCAGGTCGTAGAAAAATTTACTAGAAACATAGAAAGATTGAGTAGAGCTTGAAAATTATACATATTTTTAAGGTTTCAACTATACGTGGAGTTATAATATTCAACAATATTGAAAACCCTCAAAACTCACTTCATTGATCTCTTTAAGATAGTGATTAATAGAATCTATATAGTTTCTTATCAATTTGTTTGTTCTCCCTGATTTACACAAGTACATACTATTTTCTTGTCTCTTTCTTATGGTGCTATGTGCATGATAATTCATTGTATAATTCAATTTGAGCCACAATTTATTTAAGAAGATCTAAATTATGAGTCACAAAGCCTTCTTGTCTCCCTTAGTCACAAACCACAAATTGATTATTTCTTGGTATTATTTATTTAGGTCTTTATTAATTTGGTGTTCCATATCAAATATTTTGTGGTAGATAATTTTTATTATCAAATGATAAATATATCATTTTTAGTAGGGATGTATTTATAATGCATGCATTTTTAGATATATAGTACATTGACCTTTTGCATTCAATTATTGAAGTACATATTTTCATATATTCTACAAAATGTTGATGTTAGAATCATATGTATAAATTAACTTCATCATTAATTGATAGAAAATTCTTTTTTATTTAGAGATAATTAACAACAACAACATTAAGCATTTACCCAACTATGCAAGGTCGGTTACGTGAATCTTTTTTCTTCATTGTGTCATGTTAAGAATCAAATTCTCATTTAAATCGAACAAAGAAAGGACATTTATAAAATTTTCTAACCAAGTTTTTTTAGGTCTACCTCTACCACAGGAAAACCCGGTATTACTGGCGGAAAGTATCCGCCGGTATTACGTAAAATACGACGGAAATCCTTGGTTTCCGGCGCATTTCCGTCGGAATTTCGTACGCCGGTTTGGTGCGCGTCGAAAAATGTCTTCTGACGTTTATAAGACGCCGGAAACCTTTCCGGCGCACTCTCCGACGCATTACCGGCGCAGAATGTGTTAGCCAAAATGTTGTTTCTTAACAGATTATTCCGCCGCAAACTCCGACGGTAATAATGAAAAGCTGCTAATTTTCGACGTTACTACCGGCGCAATGGACGTCGGCAAGTGTCCGTCGCAATATGCGTCGGAATAAACGCCGTTAATATTCCTTCGCATTATGCGCCGGTACAAACTCCGTATTTACCGACGCAAAAAATTCTGCCGAAACATCCAACGTTATTTGCGTGTTTTCCTGTAGTGTACATTTTTTAAGTACATATACTTTTCTAATCGAGTCTTTGGAACGCTGCCCTTTTATATGACCAAACCATCTAAGGCAACTCTCTCTAATCTTATCTTCCACAGGAGCTACTCCAACCTCTAATTTTAAGATAATTCATATGAAAATAAAATTTATTCTCGTGTACAATACCTTTATTAAATAGAGTAAATATTATTAATACAAATCATGTTTTACTAAGAAGTTAGCATTAATTATATATATCTTTGAATGATTCTTCTGTAAAACATCTTAAAGGAGCAGTATATTGAAAAATACCGACTGTAGCCAAATTTTTATTTATGCCATATAATATTATTTAAAATGGCAAAAATATGGCTTTTATTGTTCTATTATTATATTTTAAATCAATTTTATTTTATTAATCATATTAGGCGCCCATTGTTATATCTTTATGCTTTTATATTTTTGTTAATTTGTAGTTATTAAAACATTGCAAGGCATTGAAGATATCCTATTCTGAAATGTAAAAAGGTGCACTCTTTATTATATTGCAAGGGCCCTAACAGTACATTCTAGCTCCATCGATCTGCTTGGGCAGGTGCAAGAGGGATTATGGTCCCACCTGATGGAAGCAGGTGAGGGAGGTTAAATAACATTATTTGTATTATTCTCACCCTGTTTGTCTGAAGCATATGTGAGATGGATTATGGCCCCACTTGCTATAAGTGGGAGTGGGAGGTAAAAAGAGGTATAGGTGGAAGTAAAGTTATAAGCAGGCATTCGGACATATGAATGTTAATCATTGCATCGCATTTCTGTTATTAAATTAAGCAGGAATGACAATGTGAAATGAATATTAAAAGTTTTGAATTATGTACTGATTCTTTTGAAATCTGAAAGTCAAGTACAATCAATTTGCTAAGGTCATGTGTTAAGTGAAGAGTTTGGAAGTCTCTGTACAAGTAGTTTGTAAGTAAGTAAAAATATTAAGTATATTATGAAATTATTTTACTGCTTTACTATGTTCTTATTGCTTTAATGTTTGTTTATTTCAATTTTTTTGCTTCAATTTTAGTTAAAATTCATATTTTGATAGTTGAATAGGCTAAGAAAGGAAGTCTACTGAGCTAGTTATGCTCATTATATTCTCTTATTGTTTCAGAGAAATTTAAAGATCCTGCTAAGCAGATCGAATATAGAAGTAGACTTTTGAGTCCTTGGAGTTGAGGTACTGTTTATTTTGTAATCCAACATTCAATTATTTTGTTGAATAGGAATTCTGGATCTAGATTATTATATTTATATTTTGAAGAAGAGAATTTTGTTAATACTAATTTTATAGACTAAAATATTAATAGCTCCGGTTATTATTATCGAATGGTTGAATATAAAAATTAAAGTTTAAGTAAATCAATCTTTTCATTAAATCTTAGGGCATTACATCCTTCATTTGGAATATTTTAATACACTTTACTTCCAACCAAACAGCCCTTAGTTTTTTTATAATATATAAAAAAACATACACAACATTTTAAAAGATCATATTTATATATTTAATATCTAAACCTTACTATTTATATAATATATGCTACGATAACTTTCATTAACTTCCCTTGATGACGATTCAGAAACTATAGAGGGTCGCCCTATACAATAATGATGAGATAAGGATGTTGCAATAGGTTCTCAGCAATAAGGTGGAT
Organism: Dendrobium huoshanense; assembly: GCA_016618105.1. Classification (NCBI taxonomy): domain Eukaryota; kingdom Viridiplantae; phylum Streptophyta; class Magnoliopsida; order Asparagales; family Orchidaceae; genus Dendrobium; species Dendrobium huoshanense. The sequence continues at coordinate 87,508,918 of CM028359.1, read as the reverse complement.
GGTGTGTGAAGGACTAAGAATGAGAAGTCATGATGGGATCTTATTCAAGAATGAGATTTATGATGGAAAAAGAAGAGATGAAAGAAGCGATGATGCTTTATTATTGGTCAAATGTGACATAATTAATGATGAGAAAAAAAGAGGAGTTTAGTGACAAGATTCATTTGGAGAGGGCAATGAGGATGTTATTTAAAAATTTGAGAGTTATGTGAGTAAATAATAAGTTTTAGATTTTAAATATGAAAATACAAGCATTTGAAGTGATATTTGTTAAACCCCCAAAAATAAAATGAGAGATTTATGCACATGCCATCAAAATTATTTTTATATACAAACTTCATAGCTAAGTTTTTAAAAATGAATTATTAAATCTATGTATTAGCACATTGAACCACTTAATCATTAAGATTATTATAAAAGCAAAAACTATGCATTTAATTAAAACATGTTTCAACAGGCTATTGTCAACTGCGATGAAAAAATGGGCATGGGCTGGCTGCTGATTTACATGGATTATGTAAGGATTTGGGAGGGCATTTGATGTAGGATAGAATATATATATATATATATATATATATATATATATATATATATATATATATATATATATATATATATAATACCAAAGATTTTAATTGTTTCACATTATTTTAAAGTATGATAGTACATTATAGGATAAAAACGTTTAAACTCTTGTTTAAAAATTATAAAATATTTGCTAAAATTTGATATGAATTTAAATTAAAATTGTTAGTATGTTATAGTATTCAATTTAAAAAAATTTAATATATAAATAAATTTCTTTTAATCTCTCTCTCTATATATATATAGATTTACATACAATCATTTTAGAAAGTAATTTTCTGAACAACTACTTCACTTTCTAAAAATAGAATGATTTTTAGAAACATGAGTTTTAAATTGAATGATTTTTAGAGTTTTTTGCGTATACAAAACTTTCTATAAAAAAAAAAAAATCTGTTTTATAAAACTTAATTCGTTCCAAACAAACCCTATGTCAAACTTGTAGGATATATCTAGGGATTCCTCACAAATATAGAATGATTTTTATGCAGTGAATCTCGACCATGCCATCTGAAGAGGAAAGGATCCGACTTTCCAAAGCCTGGCGGCGCTCATAGAAGTGAAACAGCGAGAGTACCAAACAGATTCCTCAGTTGCCGTCTTAATCGCCTGCGCCGGCGTTACTCTGTGTGCGTGTGTGTATGTGTGTCTGTCTGTCTCTGTCTCTCTACGGTGACTCGCCAGGTGCTGCGCATCTCGAAAAGGTTCGGACTTTTCTCAAATCTCTCTTACTCCGGTTCTATTACGCTGTTCCTTCCTTACCTTGCAAATGTTGAATCCTTGGTACTGTTTTAGAATGATATATCGAAGAAGGTTAGATGTTAGTGAGGGCATGTATGTTTTCCCTGCTAATTAGGCTGGACCCATAACCTTAGTTAGTACGAACTCCAGCTCATGTAGCGGTGCCTCCATCCGCACAGACACGCACTTTCTTGCGCGCTAGCACGCAAACCATCTTTCCTTTTTAATTTGTTTTGTTTTTAAAAGCCAGCATTTGTTTAAATTTGTATACGCGGCTCTATCTTGGCACAATGAGCAGCTTTTTGGAATCATAATGGCTTGGTCGACCTGCTGCTAGATGGAATGTCACAATTTCTCTTTTGCAGCTGTTAAATTTTTATTAGGGCTGCAAATGAACTGTGAGTTTGACGAGCTACTTGTGACATGGCTCGATAAGAGCTCGTTTATGTTCATTTGATAAGATAAACGAACAAGCTTGAATACTAAATACTCGATAGTTAAATAAACGAGCGTGAACAACTCGACGTTTGACTCGCTTATGTTTACGAATAATATCTTTTAGAGCTCGTGAACAAGCTCGTTAAAAAGCTCGACTAAGAAGCTCGATTAGAATTTTAAAAATAAATATTATTAAAATTACTAATTCTAAATAATATTTACTGATTCTAAATTTTAGTCAATGTTCTTGGAACTATAACATTGATGTCTTTTCCTATTTTCCAATGATCTTTGTTTTCCTTGGACTATAAAAGACGATTGAAAATTTCCTGTTGTAGTGTTTTTTTCTTTCGGTTTCTTTAGCTAACATTGTAGCATATGCAACTTATTTGATTTTGGAAAGTTGAGGGATTTTTTACTTGGAAAAAATGTAAACTTATGGGAATTTATTTATGATGAATTAAAGGTTGATGTATTTGATTTGTTCTTGATGTATTCAAATAGGTTTAATTTATAAATGGGAATACTAAGGCATGTAATATAAATTGAATGTTTAGTGATGAAATAAATTTTTTGCTTTCTTCAATTTGTGTGGGTGTGCGCTTTTGGATATGGATTTTTCGAGTGTTTTACAGTTTTCAATCTAAGCTTTTGGTGGCTAATTTTCATTGACAAGCATGAGGTTTGATCTTCTATTGGATGATTTCTAATTTTGTACTCTTTATCATCTTGTTTTGGTGATATTGATGTAGACACAATAAAGAAACAGACGCAATGGATAGAACTTAAAACAAACTTTATTAAAATAAAGATGAACAACTAAAACTTGATAAACACGACAAGAAATACTAGGAGATCTTTAAAGGAAATAAAGAAAATTAAAAACAAAAGCTATCCTCAGACAACCGTCAGAGCGGGTTCCTCACATGCATCGAATAGTAGATTAAATAAGAGAAGTGCATAAGACTAGCAAACCGATGGTCCATCACTGCAAGACTATCCAAATGCTTCCAAATCAACCAAGACACGACACCCTAAAGTTGCTTCACTGTTGAGAAGAAGGATACAGATGGAGTGGCACTTGCGGAGAGACGAAAGAGGTTAGAAGTCCGAGAAGAAAGGTTGGAAAGAGCCCGCAGGATTTCCGGAGGGGATGAGAAAAGAAGGGTGGAAAGAGCTAGCAGGATTTCCGAATAAACCCGCAGGTTAATAGCAAATATGCTCACAAATATCAACTGACTTTCCTTTACAAGTTCATCTCTTATTTATAAGCATTGAAGGGGAATGCCAAGAGCCTCATGACTTTAATTTCCATTAGAACCGAAGCTTTATTAGCATAGAAATCCACCCAATCCATTCAGAAATCAATCCAAACACAGGAACCGAAACAGCAATTGTGGGAAACAAGCAGGTCGCAGGAAACCAAGGGGGCATAACATCGGGAAAGAGCCCAGGTGTGGAAAAACAGAAAATGACCAGAATCCCAAGAGGTAAAGGCTCGGAAAACAACAACTTATAATGAATTTTAAGCATAGAATTCAGCCCCCAATAAACACAAGCCACGGTTTCCCAAGAGATAAGAAGAAAGGGGAAGGGGAAGGGACAAGGCCACTCCAAAAGTAAATCTTCTTAATGAGGTACCTTTTGAGAATTAAAGAGCTACTAAACTCCAGCTTCAAGCAACTAAAAGAACAAGCTCAACGCCATGTGCTCCAAAACTGCCAACCCGTGAACCATCAGTAGCCAAGGACCAATCGAGCCAGCAAACCAAAGATCTACCAAGCCTTATGCACAATCTACCATGATCATTGGATGCTTTCCCATCATTGGATAGCTAAAAAAGAAAATAAAATAGAAAACATAATATATTATTGTTCAAATAAAAGAAAAGTACAGAAATTCTTGATAGCATCAGATATGCATATGCGTTAACTAATTTTTGTCTAGTCTAACACATGTTTGATTCTTGTTCGTAGTGTGAATGTTGATTGTTGCTAGAATTTTGTATTTGCTATCGATTTTCTTTCATATTTCAGATTTTTGCTATCATTACATTTTTGTTTGGGATGATAGAAGCTTTTTTTAAATTTTTTTATTAAAAGTGAATATTTTTACTAAAATTGAGAGTTAGTAACATGCATGTATTTTTTTGTATGCCTTTGTTGTGCATTTTATCCAAGTTTGCATTAGTGAACCCTAAACATCTAAGCATCCTACGTCAAATTGGTTTCAATGTTTATCATTGTGTCATCATGTCAACTAAAAGAAAGACATATTAATTGAATCAATAAAAAAGGTAATAAATGATGCAATTAACACAAAATTGGGTTAATCACTATTTTATACAAACACACCATAACTATAGTGAGGAACAATATTGCATACCTACATTTGATGGAAGGTACAATCTGGTGGAAATTTTGGAGTGGTTTTGCAATTTAGAATATTCCCTTGAAGATTATCATTTATTTAATCCTGAACAACTTGAATCTGCTAATTTGAACAAGTGTGTCATGCTCCGTTTTGGAGAAATATCGTAAGTCAAACTGAAACTATATGGGCTGACCTAAAACATGAACTTAAAACAATATTATCTATTATTTGGTTAGTATAAGGATTAAGGATGAACTACATGAATAATTAAGTATTGCAAGCAAGGTGAATATATCGTGTATGAATACTATGATAGTATGATATGTTTATGAGTATTATAACTTAACATCATTTACCTTGAGACTATTTTGCTTCCATGATTTTTTTCATTAAATGTCTTATATGAGATGAGATTATATCTAGATCTCTAAATATTAGGGCATATTATGAACATTTTATTATGAATATCACACCCACAATTACAGTGATGTGATACAATGAAGGTGAAACAAGAATTGCTTATATGAAACTAATAAAATGTGAACTTTGCTCGGCTAAACAAAAGTGGATGCGTATTCAAGTTAGATCTTAGGAAATTCCACATAAGGACTAAGTAATGACAAGTTATTACAATAGAGATTAATAGGAAACTCGCAAAATTACATCATCAAATAAATGAGTTGAGCAAATGGCACGTAACAAAATCCACAGTTTAAAATTTAGATCATTCACCTTGGGTTCCCTCTCTTACACTCTTGATAATGATCGTCTTAGTGGAAGAAGGTTGCAAGTAAGCTTAGGGATGCCACTAATAGACACGTGATGCAAAGGGGGCTAGTCGTCGGGGAAGGAGCCAGAGTTGGAGGAACGGGTGGGCGTCCGGTGATCTTCCACTCTCCCTTAGGTCGTTTGTTAACGACGTCTGCTAGATGGAAGAGGATATGATCAATGTATTCCTTAACGTTGTGATCGAATTCGAATCCAACGTCGAAGAACGGTGATTGGATGACGTCGATATCCCCTTGAGAGTTGAACACAAATTCGTGATCAAGTTCCGGATCCGCCATGCATGATCTTGGAAGAGCTTGGTATCTCGTGGTGTTGTGGAGGGGAGCCAAGGGAAGAGGAGAATGGCGGGTGAGCTCGGGTAGGAGGAGGGGGTGAGAGGGGAAGAGGAGGGGGGAAGGGGGTGGCTAGATCTAGGTTGGATTGGAGAGAATTATTTGAAATATGAAATTAATTTTTGATTAAGTGAAATTGGCGGGATGAATTTGAATTTGAATTCAAATTCAAATTCAAATTGAGAGAATTAAAGTGGAAGAGAGAAATTGGGGGGAGAGGGGAGGCGTCATGGGGAGGGGATTAAGGAGTCTTAATTGAGAGCATTTAATGAAATTGGAGAGAGAAAGAGAGAGCTAGGGAAGGGGGCCGGCCATGTAGAGAGCTAAGATAGAGGGAGTATGTTAAGTATGTGGGCCCTAGGAGTTAATGAAATATTTAAAACCAAATCTGAATTTAATTTAAAAGAGAGATTTCCAAATTTAAGTTTTAGCATGAGGAAAGAATTTGAATTTCAAACTTTCATTGAAATCCAATTTGATAACTTTCCTAATTGCTTAGACTTATTTTAGGAAAGTGAATAATGGCCAAAGGAATTTGAATTTCAAACTTGGGCAAGAGGGGGTGGGCCGGCAGCTTGGGTGGGAATCAGAGGGGGGGGGGGGGGGTCGGGTGGAGGGGGAGGACCAGCGGTGGAGTGGGTGGCCGGTGGGGTTGGGATGGGGGCGGTTTAGGGAGGAGAAGTGATGAGGACATGGACCAGAGGTTCAAACATGTGTATCGCTAGAAGCATCGCAGATCGATGGCCACGATTCAGAGTTTATATTTTTAGTTATTTATGCATTCTTATTTTCTTTGAGTCTTCCTTTTGTACCCCTATTATGAGTTGAGTCATGTTGTAGCTCTGAGGGCAATTTAGTCTTTGTTCCTTCTTTTATGTTGAGACCTATATATAGGTCATTTCTATTGTAATGGGATGATGATTATTTTGAATGAAAATTTTGTTGTTTGTCTTCTTCTTCATATTGTGTGGGCACTAGAGAGAAGAGAGAGAGAGAGCCCAAGGTAAGGGCAAGCGCAATACCCCACCAGTCATTGGAAGATCCGCCGACCACATTTCTTCCCACCTAACCCGTCGACTACCTTCCTACCACCCTAAGATCCTTGTTACCATGCCCTCACCCAATCCACCCATCGGCCAAGAGCTCATAGCCACCGGCCAAGTCCCTCCCTCCAGGCTCCACCGCCGGCCATCCATAAAATCCGCCCCTTTTGATGATTTCAATCATCATAACCCCATGCCAAATTTAGCTCCAAGAGAAAGGAAAGAAATTATCACAATTTGAAATTTGAAAATTCAAATTTCTAAAACTTTCCTTATTTGATCATCCTAATTAGGAAAGCACTTAAATCCAAATCGTTTTGAATTCAAATTCAAAAGGATTTCATAATAAACTTTACTAAATCCTAAGTGCTTATTTGGAAACTCATAATTTGCTCCCACACTCTCCCCCTCTCTCTACATGCCGTCGGCCATGCTAGGGTGGCATCCCCTTTAATGCTCATTCAGTGCAATCAATACACTTGATTCCAAAATTCAAATTCAAATTAAACTCCCTCCAAATTTACTCAAATCTGAAATTAAATTCAGATTATGATTAAATCTCTTAAACGCTCCACCCAAACCTAATCTCCCCAAACCCTAGCCCTCTTCCCTCATCTCCACTGCCGACCCCTCTCCTCTTTCCCTCCCCCACTTTGGCCGGCCCTCTCTTTCCTCCTCCTTGGGAAGTTTGAAGTCAAGAGAAGAAGAAGACGACGCCTTCCCACCTCCATTTCAATGACGTATGACCGATCCTGAAGTTGATAGTGGATTTGTACTCGACGTCTACGGAGACATCCACATCACTCGATCTCCATTTTTTGACGTCGGGTTTGGTTTCGACAACACCGTTGAAAACTACTTGAACCGAATCCTTCCCACCCTCGTGGACGTCATCGATGACTAATTCTCGGGCTACGAGTTGACTATCAACGGCCATCCACCCGAGACCCATCCGCCTCCGACTACTTCTCCACCACCGTCGACCTTTCCGTGGATTAAGTCCATTGTGTCACAATCGTCCTCGTGGCATCGTTGGGTATGCTGAAGACCTTCTCCCGCTAAAGCCTAGTGTAGTCGAGTGGTCAATCCCCAAGGTGAAAACTCTCATTATTAAATCGTGGATTGTTGATTAAAAGCTTTTAGTATTGCTACTATCTTTGTTTATCTATGAGATTTGGTTAATCTACATCTACTCCTTCGCCTAAGCAAGTGGAAAACTAAGATTCTTTAACGAATTTGCTTGTTATTACAATAAGTTATTGATTCGGATTACATTGCCAATTATTCTTAAATTTCTTAATAAGCTCCTGTGCATTTGGTTTCACATCAAGAAGAGGATGAGAGTGAAGAGGACGGCGGGTTGAGCAAGGGAGGGAGGTTAGTGGATGTGGATGAAAGGAAGAAACGATGAACCGCGAACCTGGAATCCACTAAGATTGACGGGTATTGCTCTCACATACTAAGGGTTGCTCCTCTCAAGAACTCACCAAGAGATCATGTAAGAAAGTGAAAAATTTTTCATTCATAAACATCATTAACGATTACAATGCAAGAGGCCTTTTATAAATAGGCCCAAATGAAAGAAAACAAAAAAGGCTAAAGTGCCCTCGGGCTACAACACAGACTCAATTCCCCATAGGGGTAAAACGGAAAAACTCAAATGCGACATAAAACATAAAAAAGAAAATACATAAAAAATATAGGCTCTGAATCGTAGCCGTTGATCCACGACTACGTCGACGATACACATGTCAAAATCTCTGACTGATGTCCTCATCATAAAGTCTTTAAAGGGAATTTATTATCCGTTTTTCTCAAGCATTATATTCAAATGAGTATAAGTGGGGTTCAATATTTGGTCTATTAATAGAAAAGGATGAAATTTTGATTAACTTGCAAAACCAATTAAAAATTTCAAGCAAAACAAAACCAAATAATCTATGAATTAAATTAAGGTTTCTATAAATAAATCATTATTTTTTCCGTTCATGCCTGCTAAATATAAATCAACAAAAGAATCATGCCTGGTCAAATCAATCCTATCGAAGCAATGATTCTCATGAATTCTCTTTTGAAGATGTTTTAGATGCAGAAGATGATATTTTATGTTAGCCAACATCTGATTTTATTCTGAAATTGCACCATCTTTAGAACTTATTCATGAATATGAACATACACTTGAGAAATAGTTACAATCCGCCTTTAAAATTGAATTTAAGTTTGGGATCGATTCTAATGTGAATCTTTTATAAGAATTTGAACTTATAATTGAGATTAACCTACAGTTATTTCAAACTTTTAATTAGTACTTGAATCTATTGTTGAGTCTGAAATTGAATTTCTCATTGAACTTGAATTTGAACTGAAGCTTTGACTTGACAATGAATCTTTTCCTAAATATGTAGCAAAAGAAATCATGCCTGTTGTAGCCAATATGTTTTAGGTGCAAATTGTTAAAATAAAACTTGAATGTTAAAGTACAAAAATCATGGCAACTAAAGTTGATAATTCAATTAAACAAGCTGATTTTTACCACAATGAAAAATTGAATGAAATTATTTATACCAATTAAATTAAATTTATTTTGTTTTTGGTATTAGTTTCTTTGATATACAAATCGATAAAGAGGTTTTTTTGGAGAAAGTAAAATTGCATGATTATTTCAATGAATTTGTTAATGAGGAGGGCCTTTATGATAACCTGAACTTTAAAGTTTTAGAATGAATCTATTATTGCATACATCATCTGATGCAGGACATATATGAAAAAAAATTGATTTAGTTAAGGATTTTGCATGCTTGATGATTAAGAGCAAGTTAACTAAGCTTTATGGTGAGTTAAACAATTAAATAAAACATAAAGAGCAGTAAGCACAAGCTTAGACGACCAAGTTACTTGCGAAAAGTAAAAACAACATAACAGTCAATTACTCCTAACGTTGCATACAAAATAGGTTTCAACAAGAAATCCCTAGTCTAACAATAAGAGTAGTGCTATGAAAGATCTCTCACACAATTCCTACAAAATATTAGACTTTAGCAGGAAGAATTAACACAACTTTTCATGATTCAATTAGAACTACAACTGAGAACGACTAAAAGATAAAAGAGTAGGAGGAGGGTTCACCCAAATAAACAGGACAAATAAAGCTCCGGTGTTGTGTTTAGGTGCTTGAGAGGAAGTAGAAAACAACCTTAATTCTTCTCGATATGGTTGGACAACATTCAGAACTTTAAGGCCAACAAAACAACAATAGGAGATTGCAACGATTGCTGGACAATAGCTTTGACACTTGGGAAATTTTGGACAGCACCCTATAGTGATTGTATAAACCTTTGGCAGCTTTTATGGGCTGCTGGAAGCTTTTGGACAGCAATTTCAGACCTCCAATGGTGCAGGACAGCAAGGGGCTGGTGCTGAATCCTTTGGACAGCAGTTATAACAGCAAGGATTGCCGCTTTGGCTTGGGGAGAGTTTAGTCTAGATTATGAGGGAATTGGGTTTAAGGTTTGTGAGAGGATCTTGGAGGGAAAAACTGAAATCAATGTCCAAATTGAAATTCTCGATTTAGAAATAAATTTAAGCAGGTTATGGGATGAGGGAGGGGGCGGGTAGGCTAGGGCTGGGTTTGGAAGTATTTCCAAAGTGAGGGGCTGATTTTATGGTAAATAAATAATGAGGTGGGCAAGGGGAGGGTTCGGTCAAGAGAGAGGGAGGGGTGTGTGTGTCTAGATTCAATGTATTTGGAGTTGAGACATTAATTACTCAATTAATTCAGATTTGGATTAGTTGATTTAATTAATGGCCTTTTCAAAAATAGGATTAATTACATATGAAGGATTTGAGATTTTTATTTGAATTATTTCAAATTCAAACTCCTTCCAAAGATAGATGGAGTTAAATAAGGAAAGTGGAGCTTTAGGAAATAATTTTGAAGAGGGAGATATGTAGACCGACAGCTTGATGGGCGGGGGGGAAGGAAGGTCGGTGGTCTTCAGGTGGTGATGGGGGCGTCAGTTGGTAAGGGGAGAGACGATGAGAGGGTGGCCGGCGGGTCCAGGGGTTTGGGTAGGGAGTTGGGTTGTGCGTGGGGGGGGGGGGAGATGATGGTGGAGCTAGCCGATGGTGAGCGTGAGACTAAGGAGGCTGGTGGCAAGGTGGAGTGTGGCTAGGGAATCCGGTGGCTAGGAGCAAGGGGATTGGATAGATATGTAGGTGGCTTAATGGAGGAGGAGGAATGGAAAGAAAAGAAAAACGTAAGAAAGGTAAGGAAGAAGAACCACAAAATCGACTATCTCCAAGGTTGGTGGGTGATCCGATTTTTCTCTCATAGGGATTTCTCCAAGACTCACAAACTCTCACATCAAGAGAACAATACGCAAGAAACTTTCATAATATTCATTCCTTAACCCAAAATACAAGAGAACTAGCCTATAAATAGGCCTCATGAAAAGAAAAAAAACAATGACTAAAATGCCCTTCGGGCTACAACACCACATGACCACCCCATAGGGGTCAAATGGGGAAAAAACAGAAATATAAAACAAACTGGTACATAAAACACATAAAAAAATAAACTTCAGAACGTAGCCGCTGATTTCTGATGTCCTAATTTTACTAGTGGTTCCTAGGGCTAACTATAACCAAGATTTGACCGGGATTCCCTTGGCTGAATCAAAGGGAAATGAGATCGGACAAGAGGAGTTTGACGAGGGGAGTTTCTTTCATCAAGAGCCCCCTCCTGGGCTTCGATAAGGGGTGGACCAGGGTTTGTGGATGAGGGGACAACAAAGAGGAAATCTTTTGGTGAAGGCGGTAGGGCAGCCGACCAGTATGAGAGGCATTTTGGGCAAGGGGAGTGGGCCGTCGGAGAATGACGGGGTCAAGAGCCACCTGCTAGGGCTCCGATAAGGGGCGGAATATAGTTATCAGATGGGGGATAGCAAGAAGGGAGTTTCGTGGTGAAGGTGGTGGGGTGGCTGACCACTATGGGAGGCCTTTTGGGCAAGTGGAGTGGACGACCAAAGGAGAGGGACGGGCCGAATCATGGGATCGGGTCATGTGAGGAGAAGGGAAGGAAAATGGGATTCCCACCCTCGATACATGGGGGAAATACGGTGGGATCACGACAACCGCTAAACTGGAGGAGGAAGAAGCTATTTGGGTGGTAGCAATCCTAAGGTGAGGAAGTTGAGGATGCCAAATTTGAAAGGGAGGATGCTTATGGGTGGGTGTACCGAGTGGAGATGTATTTCATTGTGAATGGGTTGACTGAGGAGGAGAAGTTTACTGTTGCATGGCTATGTCTAGAGGGGAAAGCTCTAATTTTGTTCCAGTGGATGATAACATGGACAATATGTTGCTTCTAAATTTCTTTTGTTTTGAAGATTGTACACTGAACAGGGATTGTGGTGAAGATTTAAACGTAATTTGATAAATTGCGCATGTTTGTTCAGTTTTAACTATTTGGTTAGTAGCAATGTGCAACATGCTAAAATCTCTGTTAATTTAATTTGCAAGCAATGTTACCATATGGATGATGCAAGAGCATTTGAAAAAAGTATGATTGAAAGGGGCCTTAATTATTCATAAAGTAACTGATTTGTGAATTTATGTTGGTTTCATTTGAGAATGCTTTTAAGCTGCTCTGCTTTCCTAACATCTGATTTTTAACAATTTCAATTTGTGCAGGATATGGACTAAAGAAAACACGGTACTGCACATGCAGCTCGTCCATGGCTTCACGATCAAGGGCAATGCAGTTGCAATGCATGTCATCCATTTCTGTGAGAGTAATGATGCCTTTACTCTGTACAAATACAAAATTATTCCAGTGAAGAATAATGATGCCTTTACTTTCTGTGCAATACAACATTATTCCAGCCAAGCCCTTGTCTTTTTTTTGATTTATTTCTATAACTCAAGTTGTGTACTATGCATAACGGTTCAAAATTGGTTAAAAAGTTTGTTGCTGCCCATTTTACTTTATTTAGGAATCCCATGATGAAGGGAATAGATTATAGGGCCGCTTTAAGCTTCATGTTATTTTATACCTTTATCTGCAACTTTTTGTGTATTAAAACGATTTCTTAAGGTTTTTGTTTCTGAAAAAATTGTTACGTATTCAATTTTCTGTGTGATCTGCTTGTTACTGTAACAATTTTCTTTTCTGCGTTGCATGGAATAAATAACATGTTAGAAATATACTGTATGCCTGCTTAGAGATTGATTTCTAATATCTGTTTGAGTTCCGTTGTCTTATAAAAATATTCTAGTGCACGATTAAAAATTAATATCCTTTGTACTGAAAAGTTCATGACCTCTTTTAGCTTGTTTTTTTAGTCATTGAACTATTGAAGCATGTTAGGTGCTTCTACTGAAGAATAAACTTTGATGCACACGATTAGTACCGTATGCAACCAACCTATTTTCTAGGTTGGTTTTGTCCTTTTAGGTAGACTGAATCTTCTTTAACGTATTGTAGGTGTTTTTTGTTTCTTTAAACAAAACGCAGGTAGTATAAGCATAGAATCCTATTCCCTACTACTCCTCGTCCTATCTCCTCTCTTGTCAGGCAAAGCGATAATGTTTCAGATATGCTTTGTCCAATAATTCTTGATGCTGAAATTCTTTTTTTTTGCTTCCCTTTTAGTGTTTTCACAGAAGTTACTTAACAAATGCAATACCTTCTGATCTGAAGCGCAGGTTTTGGTTCACATTTGGCAGGACTTTGAGGTACTGTTCTTCTGCCTTATCTGTGTCACAGTATTAAAAGCTTTTTTACTTCTAATGATAATGACGCTCTTCACAGGTTCTGCAACTTCCTATTTTTTAGGTTTTTAAACCGGCATTTTCAATCAAATCACATGTCTACTCAGAAGTTGCTAGATGAAGTTAGCGGGCATAGGGAACTGTGGATTTCAGACAGGTTGAAATTTCTGAAAATGGTATGTAGGTTGCATTTGTTCATGATGTAAAACCATGCGAAGGAACAAGAATTGCTTGGGAATTTTAATATTAGATTATTAAAACTTTGCTAATTATAAATTTAGTGCTTACCCAAGTTAGGTTCTCGGAGTTATCAATTAGAGACTAAACAAGGCTTGTAGTTACAACTAGATTAATGGGACAATATTAAATTAACAACATATAAATAGAGAGTAATGTTATGGCGAGAAACAATAATCCACGGTTAACAAATAGAACTCTTCATCTTGGGTCCCTCACTCACGCTCTTGACAGTGGGGCTTTAATGGAGGAAGATTGAGAGCAAACCGAGCAACGCCACTAGGAGACAAATGGTCCCCAATGTATAGTCCATTGGAAAAGTAGCCGGCGGCGGGGAGTCCACGGGATGACTAGTGAGTATCCAACGTCCGGGAGGAATATGCTCCTCGATGGAAGGCACTAACGTAAAAGGATGCGCTTTAAGTAATCCTCCACAGAGGAGTCCACGTCTAGGTTCACGTCGAAGAAAGGAGACTCAAGGATGTTGGTTCATCCTTGATCATCAAACAAGAAATCATGGTCGACTTCCGGATCGGCCATGCATGGTGGTGGTGACGGTTGGGAGGAGCTTTCGTGAGATTGGTGAGGAGAAGGTGAGGGGATGATGGGAGAAGACTTGGGAGGGTGAGGGGGCGGCTAGGGTTGGGGTTCTTTGGGTTGAAACAAGTAGCTTGGGGGCAAGGGGATGAGAGGGAAAATCTGAAGTTTAATTTCAGATTTTCATTAAAGGGGAAAGGCCAATTTTAAATTCAAATTAACCCAATTAAGGGAGTAATGGGGCCAGCGGTTACTAGAGGGATTTAGAGGGGGAATTAAATGTCGCTTAGGTGGCAAAGTGGAGAGAGAAGGGGGAGAGAGGGGCCGACCCTATGGGGGTTGAATTTTGTGTCTAAATGCAATGTGAGTGGGGCCCATGCGATTGAATACAATAATTAAATCAAATTTAATTCAAATTTGATTAGATATGAAGAGTCTCCCAATTGGGTTTTGTCATTTAAGGAGGGATTTAAAATTCAAATTTCAAATATGAAACTTCATAAATGACAAATGAACGAATTAGGAAAGTATTGAAAGCCTATTTGAATTTGAAACTCAAATTCCAAGGATGAATTTTAGATGGCCGGCGGGTGGGGTTCTATGGGTGGCTGGCGGGCGACGGTGGAGGAAGTGGGGCCGGACGGTAGGTGGAGGGGCGGGATCTAGGGGCTAACGAAAGGGGGAGGGGCGGGTGGTTGGCTGGCTATGTGGTGGCTGGTTGGGGAGTCGGTGGCTATGGGAGAAAGAAAATAATTGGAAGAGGAAGAAGATAGGAACCAAGAGCTCTTTCAAATGGGGGCTGTTGGGTATTTCTTTGAGCCTCTCCTAGGCTACTCCTCACCTCTCAAGCTCTCACAAGAAAGAACTCAAAATCTGAAAATTTTATTGATTCAACATTAGCCTCATACAAAGATAAGGACCTCTATATATATGTCTTAACAAAAGACAAGCACAAAGACTCATATGCCCCAAGGGCTACAAGAATGACTAAATACCCTCAGGGGTAAACTAGTAAACTGAAAATATCAAATGGAAAAATACATGAAAATAAATCAAAGATATAGACTTTGAATCGTAGCTGTCGATCTACTATTTCTCCGATGGTACACGTGTCAAAATATGATTTCCTCATCAGTTCAACTTAAAATTGCATAAATTATTTTGTAGATATCATTGTGATAAAAGGGTTCCATATTATCCAGTGAACAATTCATTTCCCTTACGGTTACAATGTAGACATACTTAAAGAGGTACATTTTCTTTTATAGATAGCTTCTTATCTAAGAAAGTGACTACTAGGAGATTACTACATTAGTGGAATAGAATCAAAATTCCTTTGTTTAAAAAAAAAATCAAAATTCCTTTGTGATGCAGGATGTTTAAGGGTTTAGGATTAGTAATACAATTGGAATGATGCAATGAATACATATCACATAAAAGAAATGATGATTCACAAATCAGAGA
This sequence comes from Dendrobium huoshanense, assembly GCA_016618105.1. Classification (NCBI taxonomy): domain Eukaryota; kingdom Viridiplantae; phylum Streptophyta; class Magnoliopsida; order Asparagales; family Orchidaceae; genus Dendrobium; species Dendrobium huoshanense. The sequence goes on along the minus strand of CM028359.1, from coordinate 87,493,608 downwards.
TTACTAATTACATAAGAATTTGCTAATTAAGGTGCAAATATGAAAAATATCAAGAATCCAAAACTAAATGGTAATACAATGGTTGATAACTTCAACAAAATCAATCAGATATTAAAATAAAATTCTGCATGTTATTGAATTTCTTATAACGCAAAAGAAAATTCAGTTGTAGCAAATTTGGCCGAATTCAGTACTCTTGCATTGCCAGTGACAACTAGGAAGAAAAAAAATAAATAAAGGAATCACTTATGTGAAGAAAAGTATTCTAATAAAGAAATAGGACAATGAATTAGTTTATGTAAAGTTTATGGCAAGATATTTTTATTATTTAATCATCATCTTTTAGGCTCACAGCAAATTTAAGTAAAAAATTTTCAATATTTGAATAATATTAATAGTAATTTTATCAAATAGTCTTTATTTTATAGTTGCTGAAAACTATGGGAGAAGGATATTAGATACTTTTCTTATTCACAAAACAGAAGACGCATATAATTTATAGGAGATACAGGCAATGTAGAATTGAAAGGAGGCTAGTTAAGTAAATAGGATCATGACCAGTGACATGATAAAGGGAAAACAATTTACCTCCATTTGACATTAAGTTTAGAAATAGGTTCTTTCTGTACATAGGCTTGAAAATTTGCCTATGGAAAGCTAGGACCTTGTGGATTGCTAAGCTTGGACTTAAATCTGACAGAGGAGCTGCCCCTAGTTGGAGGATTGCTGAGTTGGAATGTTAATCAGGCGGAGAAGTTATGGGTTGATGGAAACAGTTGGCGGACTTGTTGGAATGCAACTAGGCTTTGTTGGAAGGAGCACCTTGACTGGAATTGTGGAGATATATCTACATCTGGGATATGTTTCGGTGAGAGGTTTATAAGAGGTTTTGAAATTTAGGATTATTAACAACATACGATTAATGATATATACAATTAATGATATATGCAACAGTAAAGACAACTCCCCAATAATATTTTGGAATGTTACTGATGATCATAATTGATTGAGCAACCCTTTACTTGAGCCTCCCCTGATTTGAGCTTGAGCTTGATTAATTAATTTAGTTCGAGCTTGAGCTTTAACTTAATTCTATGAGTTTAACTTGGCTCACAAACTTGCTCATTTAATATGAAATCAAGATGTTTATTCTTATTCAAATAATTATTATAATAACATGGTAAAAAATAAGAAATTACATGACAAATAATAAGAAAGTACCTGAAATAAGGAAGGATATATAAAGATTTTTTAACATCTTTATACTAAATCCATTGAAATATTTCTAAAGTGTATATTATAATAATGTTTTTTAAATGAGTTGGCTTACGAGCTAATGAGTTAAGATGGGACTAGCTTAAGATTGGTTCATTAGCTTATTGAGCTTGGCTCATTAGCCATTTATCGAATAAAACCCAAGCCAACTCATCTATTGGCTCGACTTAGTTACACCTCCAATTACAAAAGATTGGTAGGCTTTATAAGGATGACTTGGGCATGAAGTTCTAGTGTGTTTAGATGATTGACAAGTTTCATAATGAAACATTTCAGGATTTGTATTGATGATTTGTGTTGATGAAAAGTGATGAGAGTAATTTTCTTAGGTATTTGAAATTTACATGACCAAAGTTAAAATGCATCAACATTATTGTGCTTTTATTAGAAGAAGATACATATCGAGTATTTTTCTCTTGCTTGTACGATTTTTTTCATGATTTAGGAGCTAAAGACTAGCATTTTCCTTTGCTTTTTGGTTGTACTTCTTGAATCTATATTCTTAAATTCACAAGGAGTAGGAAGAAAATAAGAAATTATAAGGCTAAAATGCTTCAAAATTAGTTGTACTATTCATTTTTTTTTGTTAATTTTACTGATTAATAATAAACTATAAGAAAGCTTATGAACCAAAATAACCAAGTTATGAATTTCAGAATTAGTAACATTTATAATCCCAGTCCCAATCACTTGCAATCTCAACTATTCTGACTATTTTGCTCTTTAGATATGGATGAAAGGTCTAAAATAAGGAGGCATCATATATTATATGATTAGAGGACCTAGAGCTCACGATTGAAGATTATGGATTTTCGTTTTAGACATTGAAGGCATTTGAGGGTACACATTTTTGGACAATCACATCGATGCTGTGTTTCATGTAGAATATTTTATTTTAAATTGGATAATCAAAGACTTGGAGAAAGATTTATGGATGTTAAATGTTATCATGAAGTTTTGATTCAGGGCAGGTGGCAGCTCCAAAGGAGGATATTTTTTCCAAGGCTATTTCATGTTTAACAATCATCATGGTTTAAAGAAAAAATCCTTAGAAGAACGATGAGAATACTTAGATTTTTGAGAGGATGTGAAATGGTAGAGAAGGATGAAGATAAAGTGATGAGGTCATCGATAGGAGATTTCGGCGTGCTTATCAGAGACGACCACGGAGATCGACGGCCGAGATTGCTAGCCTTTATTTTTGATCTCACTTGTATTTTCAGTTTTCATTGTATGATTGTATTTTCGTAGTTTCCCATTTTACCCCTGAGGGTAATAGTTGCTTGTGTAGCCCCAAGGGGCATTTTAGACTTTGCGCATTATTTTCTGTTGGGCCTATTTATAGGGCCATTGTATCTTGTATTTGGATTATTGAAATATTGAATGAAAGTTTTCTCTTGTGATCTCTTTGTGAGTTCCACCCATGATCTCTTAGTGAGTTCATTTTAGATCTCTTAGTGAGTTCTACTCGAGTTCCATGCGATCGTCGTATTCTCTAGCCAATCTACTACAAGCCAAGTTCAACCGGTGAAGGAGTTAAAATTCGTGTAAGCCCCTTCTCCCTTGGAACCCGTTTTCTCTCCCAACCCAACCGCCGGCCACTCACATCCCGCCGGCTCCCCACCTTGCCGCCGGGCCAGCTTCCCCCCACCACCACCTCTCCCCACCGGCCCCAATCAAGCCCCCAATGAAATTTGATTTTCAAATTTCAAAATTTTCTAAAATAGGAAATTCTATTTTTGGAAAGTTTTGAATAAGTTCAAATAAAAATAAATTTATTTAATTGGACTTATTATAAAACTATCCTAGTCATCAAATCCTATTTAGAATCCTCCCCCTCTCTCTCCCTATGGCTCTCTCTCTCTAGCATTGCCGCCGGCCTCCCCTTTTGGAACCCCCCTTAATTACTCAATTATTCCCCCCTCTTAATTCTAATTTAAAATTCAAATTAGAATTTATTTCTTCTCCCTTTTCTTCTAAAACTGAAACAAATTTCAGTTTTTTCCTTCTCCTCCTCTTCCCCTCTACCGCCGGCTCCTTATTTCCCTCCCCTAATTGATAATTTCAATTAATGTCATCATTACATTAATTGAAATTTTCAAAATCCCAAATATTTCCCTCCTAATTTCTCTAAAACTGAGATCAAATTTCAGTTTCCTCTCATACAACCAGCCCCTCTCCTTTGCCCTACCGCCGGCTCTCCTCCCTCTTGCCAAACCGCCGGCTCACCCCTCCTCCTTGGGAGATTTTGCTTGCGGCGACCATCCGGATCCAATCCAAGGATGCATGGACGAGCACGAGTGGAATTACGGCTTTGAGTACGACGACAACGGAAGGGTCGACATCCTCCGTTCACAATTCTTCGACGTCGGATTTGATTTCGACGATACCGTCGAAGATTATCTAGCCCGCATCGTGCCGACGCTCATAGAATCAATTGACGAACACTTTTCCGTCTATACTTGGCTTATCGAAGGTCGATCTACCGTGCCTCCTCCACCTCCGAGATCTTCTTCCACGGCGACGTTCGTTGGCGCTTCCATCTTAGTGGTAACCTCCTTGCTAGCTTGGACAATCTTCCGCCGTTCAACTTAGTCTCCGTAGGAAGAGAGTGCTAAAGGCCCCAAAGTGTGAACAACTTGGTATTAATCTTGGGATTTTATTTACTAGCTTTTGTTGTTACGTTTTCTTTTGCAATTGCTTAAAGACCTAGCACCATCGTCGTATTTTTCTTGCCTAACAAATCAAATATCGCGAATTTCTTCTAATCTACTTGACTTTGATGTATGATGAAATAATTCGTGGAAGCTAATATTTGATTATCTTTTAAAGTTCTTGTGTAACTCCTAAACGCATCACATCATAAAGTGTCTTCGATGCCATGTTAAAAAATATGTGAAAAATAAATTCATTCTTCACAACATGATGTAGACAAAGGGGGGGGGGGGTCAACACAAGTTGAGTTTTTCTTTTGGTTTCTTCCCTTGTATCTTTTCATCTTCCCCCTCTCCTTGCTCTTCATTAACTTATCCTTTCATCTCCACCTTATCTTTTGGGCTATTTTCTAGTTCTATGGAGCCTTGGCTGATTTCGGTTTTGAGCTTAGTTGTTGAAATTTTAGTGGTGCAAGCTCATTATTATTATGTGGAGGAGTAGCTCATTATAAGCTAATGTTTAGCTTTGAAATTAAAGAAAATTGGAACAAGATTTGATGAGTGGACCTTGCCCTTTCATCTCCTTGATGTCTTTTGGGCTGCTGCGGTTATATGCTGGATTTCTCCCATGATTTGCTTTGGTTTCCTGCTGTCCCTTTGGTTTACTACTTAATTTATTGCTGTGGTCCCTTCTTTACCGTGAATTGAACTTACCTTTTGGAACTTGTGAAAAAAACTGCTGAACCGTGGCCACCTCCTGGAGTTTTGAGGTGCCTTTTGGGGTTTCTTTACTGCCGTGACTTCCTCCCTCTTCTCCCAAAAAATGTCCCTTGGTTTCCTGTGCTGGAGCCGTGCCTTTTTATTAAAAAAAAAAAAGAATTTGCTTTGCTGTTGGGAATTCCATAGGAGTTTATCTGTTTTTCTGTGCAGAAAATCAGCAGCAGTTTTTCTGCCTTTTCAGCTGCTGTTTTGGGCTGTTTGGCTTCTAATTTTGGACAGCTAGCTGGCCCTCATTGATGGCTTTTTGAGGACTGCTGTTTGGTGGCTGTTTGGGGGGATTTTCATGAGTCTTTCCACTGTTTTCTATGCAATTTTCCTGCAGAATTCCTGCTGTCTTTTGGTCTTCTATTTGGTGACTTATGGCCTTCTATATTCCTATTTTAATGAGAATAATTAGTAGTTTTAAATGGCAGTTTGGTTGCCCTCTTTGGTCTTATAAATAGGAGTTGTTTTGGAATGTTTTAAAAAAGGTTATGTGAATGATTTTTGGAAAGAAACCTGAGGGTTTTCTTGGATAGCTTGCGAGCTATGCCACTTCTTCCTCTCCTCTTCTAGGAAAGCTTGCGAGCTTCTCCTCTTTCTTCTCGGGCTTCTAACCTCTTTCGTCTCTCCGCAAGTTTCATTCCACCTGTATCCTTCTTCTCAAGACAAATCAACTTTAGGAGTTTATGTTTATGATTGTGTAAGCGTCGTTTGTACGAGTCAAAGTTTGTAAGTCTTTCATTTTTATATAAGTAAAGTTTATTTTTGTTTAATTTGTCTAGTTTTTGTGAGTTTTTGTAATCTTCTAAGTTATAGAAAGAGTTTCTCTTTTTGTGATAAAAAATTTGGGTCCCTCTCCCAAATTTTTGATTGCATCACAACAACTTGAAGGATTGCATATGGAGAGATAGGACCATGCACATTGCTTAGCTAGGAGTTAAATCCGACAAAGCAGGTGTACCTAGTAGGCAAATTGCTTAGCTGTGATGTTAATTAGGCAATGTGTTGTTGAGTGATGGATTCAGCTGGTGCTCTTGCCGGGAATGCAGTTAGGCATGAAGAAGTTGTATTGGCTTGTGTTGCATGCTGGGGATTCGCTAGTTGTATCTAGTGGGGGGTGTAGAATTTTCACAACTTAATGCAATACAATACTTTAATTTTGTTATATAATATAACAAAAATTTTAATTTTATAAAATAAAGTGAAAGTATTGAACATGTCCTTGGAGGTTGTTTATTCCATTTGCATTGAACTCGAAGAAATACCACATTTCGTAGGTACGCATTAGATTAAATGCAAAAAATTAAAAATTTATTAAATAAAAGCTGCTTTTACATATCACAGTAGTTGATGTTTATGATATTTAAATCACAACTAGTTGCCACTCCTTTGTTTAATTTAAAATTTAAAATACGGATTATTAAAAATACCGAAATAGTAAATGATGCAGGCAAACTAGAAAGAAAGAGCCAATAGAGGAGAACACTAGGACAACTAGAACAAACTCGATTCAATCTAGAAAAACCGACATCCAAACAAAACACAAAAACAATCCAAAGTCGAACAAACGAAACAAAATTTAAAAATAAAAACACTATCCTTAGAACAACCGACGAGCGGTTTTCTCACATGCAACTAAAAGTAGGTAAAATAAGATAAGTGCTTAGGATTTTCAAACCAAGGGTCCACCACATCAACAAGGTCCAACGTCCAACCAAACTCCTCCAGCAAATGTCCCCAAATCAGCCAACAAACATCTTCCAAAAGCTCAAGAAGAATGATACAAGTGGAGTGGAACTTGCAGAGAGAAGAAGAGGTTAGAAGCCAAGACGAAATAGAGAGGAGGAAGAGAGAATTGGAACAAGCTCTCAAGCTTTTCCAAGAAAGGAGAAGAAACCCTTAGGTTTTTAGAGACTTTTCTCAAGATAATCAACAACCTCCTCATGACAAATACATCTCTAATTTATAAGAGAAAAGGGGCAGCCAAATAGCCATTTTCCACTTCCAACCAAACCAATCGGGTAAGGGGAAGAGGAAGGCCAGCAGGCAAAACAGAACAACACCCGAATAGGCAACATAGGGACCAGATAAAAGCAGCCACAGGAAAGGTGCAGGCACCCAGGGAATTGGGACAGAGCTGGGGGATCGGAACAGCCCATGGGAAGGAGAGCCAGGAGGTAAGAACCGAAGAGACACAGTGAAAGGAAAGAGGCAAGAAACCACTCCACTTAATGAGCTAATAAGTGCAATTAATCCTCCAAATAATGAGCTAAAACATTAGCTCAAGCATTAATGAGCTAGAGCAAAGTAGCTCCTAAAAATTCAGCTATAAACCAAAGCAACCAAGGCCTAACCTGAGAAGCAACAAGCAACCGAAAGACCAAAAGAACCCAAGAAGCTAGCACACCCAAGGCTTGCCATGCCCAAGTACTACCTACTCATGATCATTGGATGTTCTCCATCATTGGATAGCATAAAAAAAAAAAAAAAAACAACTATAATATTCAAATTACAATAAAAAAAAAATAAACTAAAATATGCATGCATCAGTAACCACTTCCATCGCCACTATCACTGCCACCATTGATACAAAGTTAGGTTGCTTTAAACAACGAAGCATCACCTACAAGGGCCAATAGGGATAGAAGCCAAATCAAAGTTACGCCACTCGATTTCATTCAACAATATCAAATAGAAGTCTAAGCCCCACACTACTAGGAATTTTCAATAATATTGAATTGGGAGGAATAAGAACCACAACAAAAATAGCTATAGCAGATAAGCATTACTAAATAGTAGAATAAAAGGTAATAAATCCAATGGTAAGTTTGAAAAATCTCAAGTTATGGGCTTGATAGTTTCAATATGATAAGTCCAAATTTATCACTCAGTTGATTAAATTTAATCCAGCCATAAAACTGATGAAGCTAACCACTTAAACGTGGGCAAATCCAGTATGCAGGCACAAGCATCACTAATTCGTGTTCGTTCTATTGAGTTACTTAAATGGATAACTTGGTTTGTCTTTCATACTCTTTAATTCATGACTTGGATGTTAGCAAATAGATGAAATCTATGCAAACATAGAGAGCGAAAAAAATAAATAATAAAAAACATAAAAAAAGATCATCACGCAAACCATGCAAGAATTTTATACAGGTTCTCCCAATTGATGACTACTTCCTAGCTATTTTTAAAACCTTAAATTTTTTTTTTTTGAATTTGATTGTTATATTAATATATCATATGTCAAAATAACCTTGTTGACTTCTGCCATATTTTTTTTTCCCTAGTTAGCTTGTGAGTTGCTTTTTAGCTAATGGTTTGTTCTATGTAATAAACTACATGCTTTTCTTTTTTTGGACTTGAATAACATTTCAGCTGACCTGCACCTGAAAAATGTCAAATTTTTTATAGGTTTCAGCTTTGTCAGGTTATAACAACATTGAAGACTTTATCGAGGAAGAAAGAGAACGGGAAGAATCTGCTGATATGAATGACCTGAATGAAGAATTTGGTTTTGCATTAGCCACAGCAAGATTTCCTTGCATTACCGTTGGGGATTCATCGCGCATTGAACTGTATGACGAGGTTCAATGGAAAAATAGCCAATTGAGTCTTTTAATATCTGAAACTAGTAGATACTTCCCAGATTCTGCAACTAGGACACGAGCGCAAGAAGCTAATGAATATAGTGATGCATGCCATTTCCATAGACCTCAGCTACCAAGCATACATTCTAATGAGCAATCCTGCTCCATATTATTCCATGATTCTGTAGCATTAGATGCAGACACTGGAACAGAATTATTTAAGAAGTTTAGTGACAATGAAAGTTCTGTAATTGCAGAATCTAAACTGCTAAATACTGAGGTATATCTCGAGTCAATTTTGGATTCTGCTGTTAGGTTTATACCAGATACAACCCGTAGACAGTGCAGTCGGCTTGAAGAACGTGGTTTCCACACGGTTGGATATTGTTTCACTTGATTGTAAATGAAAATTCTTGGCTACTTTTTAATCTGCAATTTTTCTAATATTTGATTCTGCTTTTGGTTCCCATAGGTGCGGAAGCTGCTACATCATTTTCCTCGAACCTATGCAGACCTGCAAAATGCTCCAGGTAAAATAGATGATGGGGCCTATCAAATCTTTGTCGGGACAGTATCTGCTTCCAGGTAACTCATTCAGAACTAAGTCACTCATATCTTGATTTAATAGTTGCTGTTTATCGTTTTGAGAATTTATTATTGTGTTCAATATATGTAAGTGCTCCGTTCTATTTTTGAGGAGAGGCCTAGATGTTCAGTTAAGAGGTGAATTTTCTGAGAACTAGTTTGCAACATCAACTAGTTAATTTTTAAATAATACTGGATTCTGTAATCTACTATGGCTGATATTTTTAGTTAATTTTTAAGGAGCTTAGGTAAATGGAGTTACTAACATTTCTTTTCATTCGAGTGATCTGGCATCGTTGTTTTAATTAACTTTATTACTTTTTAAATGAACAAATTTCACCACAGTGGCAAGAGAATATTCACCAGCGTCAGCAACTTGATGCTCAAAGGCTATACATGAGGTTTCGTTTGAACGTAGGAGGATTATTATCAGAATATATTTTTACTATTCCAAATAGCTATTGCGAGCAACTACTTTGTGTTTTCTTATTTGGCCTTTCTCCACCGTTGTAATCACATGATAATAGAGAAGTAGTTTATAGGATTGGCGTAATCATGCTTGTTTGTGAATAAATGCTTCATGAAATGATTAATCCCTTGGTTTTTATCTTTTTTCCTTACATTATGTAATTGAATCTTCAGATTTTTTTTTTTTTAAACTGATAGGCATCAGATTCACTCAACTTTAGTAACTTAATGTTTTTGAGAAATACTTCACTCAAGGCTATGAAACTAGTTGTTGGCAGATATATTTTATCCTCTTCTTTTCTTAACACAAGAATTTTCATACCTTCAAGGAGTCCTTTGTCTTGGTGAAATTTGTCATTTAATGTTGTTATAGTTTTGAATGACCTTAGGGGTGCAAACGAGTTGAGCCGAGTCGAGTAATGACATTATCAAGCTCGGCTCGTTAGTCAGAAAGCTGGCTCAAACTCGAGCTCGATCTCGATTCGAGCTCAAAAGATGAGCTCGAACTCGAGCTCATCCCACTGTAAACGAGCTTGAGCCGCTTGCGAGTCTCGACGATTTGGTCGTCTTCTGCTCTCACGAGCGTGGTCGGGTGGATGAGGAGGAATTCAATTGAGGTGGAGAGAATGGAGAATGTTGAATTTTTGAATTTGAATTCTGCATAAACTATTTCTTAATATAGGAATACAACAGTAGTGAATTTTTGTAATTGAATTCTGAATACTGAATGTAAATTGAGCAAGAAAAAACAGGGAAAGAAGTAGGGAGGGAATTTTGCGGAGAAGAAAAGAAATTGGGTTGAATGAGGAATTCAATTGAGGTAATTTGTAGGATATTCTTAGTGCTTGTTTTATTTATTTATAAGCATTTGTGTAAATGAAAACAATGTATTTAGGTGGTGTATAAAAGAAGAAAATAGGACCTAGAAGAGCGAATTCTAAGTGAGGTGAGATACCCAACTGATTCATTTGTAGTTGATTCCAATTATATAGATTGTTGTTTCTCTTGATACTAGTGATTGTGATTATATTAAAAATGAATGATAGTACATATGCAAGTGATTTAAGTCATATATGTGTTAGGATAGTTTGAATAGACTACGTTTTGCTTATCTAATTATGATATCAATATTTCAAAATGGAAGTAAAAAGACGTTCTATTCATATTCTCCTTCTCTATTACACTCTAGTTTGACAGTAGAGGGGTTAAATTGGGGTGTGACACCGCAGTTGTCTCGTTTTTCCACCTTGAATTGTGAAACAACGGACGGGAGCAGAACTTGTGAAACATCAGCTGGGATTTGCGAAATAGTGGATGGGATTTGCTAAAAAGATCTAACGGCAAACTCTAATAAATAAAATATAAATTATTTAAAAATATAAATAGTGATTTGAGCCGGCTATTAGTACCGAGTGAAAATTTATATACCCAACATCGATTATTAGTTTTGGACTTTAAGATAAAGGGGCATAAAATAAAAAATAAAGTAAAACAATTTTCTATGATTAAATGGGGGCATTTAAAGAATATTAACAAAAATATTTTTGGAAATAAGATTTTAGATCTTAAGATTTTGTCTGTGCATGAGGATGCTAATATTATGTGGGAAAAAGTGGCTAGTGATATTAAGAATATTGCAAAAGATTTCCTTGGAGTATCAAAGGGAAAAGCTCCTAATAGTAAAAATAGTTGGTGGTGGAATCCTAATGTACAAGAAAAAATTAAAAATAAGAAGATTTGTTATAAAAATTGGTTTAATTTTAAAATTTTTGATAATTGATAAATATATAAAGTGGCTCGTAAGGATGCTAAGAAAGCAATATGCGATGCAAAGGCATTAGCTTTTAGTGATTTATATAATATATTAGATACTAAAGAGAGAGAAAGATATATGTATAAGTTAGCCAAACAAAGAGATAGAAGTAGTAAGGATTTAGTTCAAGTGAAGTGTATTAAAGATGAAGATCAAAAAATACTTTTCTTAGAAGATGATATTCAACAAAGATGGATGAGATATTTTGCTAAACTTTTTAATGAAGATTGTGAAAAAAAGATTGACTATAGTGACCTTAGCACCCTAAATGAAAATAAAGATTTATGTTTTTATCGGCGTATTAGTAAAACTGAAGTTAGATAGGCTTTAAAGAAAATGAAGGGTGGAAAAGCTGTTGGACCTGATGATATTCCAATAGAGGTGTGGAAATGCTTAGGAGATGAAGGAATTTCATGGCTTACTAAACTTTTTAATACTATTTTGAAGACTAAGAAGATGTCAGATGAGTGGAGAATGAGTGTGTTAATTCCTATTTTTAAGAATAAAGGTGATGCACAAGATTATGCGAATTATAGAGGTATTAAGTTAATGTGTCATACTTTAAAACTATGAGAGCGAGTTATGGAGCATAGGTTGCGGCGTGATACTAATGTTTCTCAAAATCAATTTGGATTCATGCCGGGTAGGTCGACTATGGAAGCCATACATTTATTAAGAGGTTTGATGGAGAAATATAAAGAAAATAAGGAGGATCTACATATGATATTTATTGATTTAGAAAAAGCATATGATAAAGTTCCAAGAGAAGTGCTATGGAGAGTTCTTGAAAAGAAAGGAGTCAATAATGCTTATATTCAAATCATTAAAGATATGTATGTAGGAGCTATTACTTGTGTTCAAACACAAGGTGGATTGACCAAATATTTCCCTATTTCGGTTGGGTTACATCAAGGATCAGCCTTAAGCCCATATCTTTTTGCTTTAGTCATGGATGTTCTCACTAGACATTTGCAAGAGGATGTACCTTGGTGTATGCTTTTGGCTGATGATATTGTTCTTGTTGATAAGACTAGAGAGGGAGTTGAAGGTAAACTTGAATTATGGAGGTCAACCTTAGAGTCTAAAGGTTTTCGCTTGAGTAGATCTAAAACGGAATATATGGAGTGTAATTTTAGTAGTAATAGATCTAGTGAGGGGATTGTGACTTTGGGCGATCAAGTCATTAATAAGAGTACACGTTTTAGATATCTTGGATCTATTGTTCAGAGTGATGGTGAAATAGATGGAGATATTATCAGCAGAATTCAAGTTGGATGGTTGAAGTGGAGGAATGCATCGGGCTTGTTATGTGATAGAAATGTCCCCCTCAAACTTAAGGGAAAATTCTATAAGATGGTAGTGAGGCCTGCATTGCTTTATGGTGCCGAATGTTGGCCTTTAAAAGAGAAGCATAATACTAAGTTAAGTGTGGCAGAGATGAGGATGCTCAGGTGGATGAGTGGCTTTACCCTTAGAGATAGGATAAGAAATGAGCATATACGTGAAAAGGTTGGAGTAGCTCCAGTAGAAGATAAGATTAGAGAAAGTCGCCTTAGATGGTTTGGTCCCATAAAACGGCGGCCTTGCGATGACCCGGTTAGGAGAGTAGAGGTATTAGATTTGACTTATGTTAAGAAAGGTAGGGGTAGACCTAAAAAGACTTGGTTAGAAAATATTAGGAATGACATTTCTTTATTAGATTTAAACGAGAATTTGACTTTTAATAGGACACAATGGAGAAAAAGGATTCATGTAGCCGACCCAACATAGTGGGATAAAGGCTAGTGATTTGAGCCGGCTCACGAGCTGAGCCTCATCAAACTTGAACTTGAGCTCTTGCCTCGATAAGCTCGGCTCTCGAGCTCGTTAATGAGTCGAGCTCGAGCCAGCTTGCGAGCCGGTTATGCTCACTTACACTCCTTAATGATCTCCTTAGTAGCTTCAGGTTTGCTGTAATAAATTGTCCGATGATAATGCACTCCTTTTTTAATTGTACGGCGTTCAATTGGGTAAAAGTTTGATGGTTTTGTTTCATATTTTGTTAACAATATTTTCTGAATTCTAGAAACATGGTCTCTTCTAATGCATAATGCTTCTCTTTGTTTTCTCAGGGCACTTAGAGCTAGTTCATCTTTATCATTTCTTGATGTCGTAGTTAGTTGTGAAGCTTTTGATGACCATGGGATCAGTAAGAAGAACATTTATTTACATTTGAAGAAGTTTTTCAGCGGTGTTCGTTTTACTTACCAACCTTTTCTGAGAAGTCTCCAGTCTAAGTATGAATTGGGGGCTCATGTATATGTCTGTGGCAAGGTGGGTGAGTGTTTTTATCATCAATCTTCATTTTTATTCTGGCACGGTATTTTCCTTCCATAAACGTTGATTAGCTTTATGCACATGGACCTGTAAATTTATTTGATTGTGTTTAAGATTGATAGATCACTTTAAATATGTTTACTTAGACATCCAGTTTAGCCAATTAATTATGTCCTGTATACAAATATTAGAATATTATTATTTTCTGACTAGGAATAGATTTGAGGCTTTAGAAGAGATGTCAATGCATTTGCTCACGTGTCAGTGAGATAAAAGAGTTGATATTGTTGCTGTATTTTTTTAACAAAGATATTTCTCCATTTCTCCGTGTTGTTTCTTCTTTTTTTTTCTTTTGAATCGGAATGATTAATGGTTCTAAGAATGGTTGGAAAAGTGGAAAAAAAAGTAAATAAATGTGAAAGAATTCTAAACTGCTTGATTTTTATAAGTCATTTGGTTTCAAAAATCTCTTTATTAATGTATTTGCATCGATCTATTGTCTGTGAATGTAATTACTAGTTAAAGCGTATTTAAATATTTTCCTAGGCATCTTAATGGAAATAAAATTTTAAGGTTTGCAACTTTGCTATCAACTTTTCTTTTTATTTATTTATTTTGCTCTCTTAGGATATCATTTTATAGTCAAGACTTTGTCCTATGAATAAAAATGCATTAAAACAGGTAATTGTTTTTAGTAGAGAACATGGACTATATAAAGAACTACGAATTTTTTATTTTTGGCTCAACTAATTTTAATAAGAATTTGGTGATAAATATTAGATGTTTCATGCTGATTGAACAGCCTTTTACTTAGAAAAAAGTTGATGAGAAGAAAAATACTTAAAATCTTTTTGAAACATGGTAAATTTGGAAGAAAGTTGGAGGTTTTTCTTTTATCTAATTTGGAATGTCTGAAACCTGAAGCTATATACTGCTTTAGGATAGAAATTCCTTTGCTAGCTGGTCTTTTCTTTTCTCCGATTAGGTAGAAGCTAGGATAGTCAAGGGGCTGGCTGGGTTGCCTTATGTACTTGACATTAAAAAAAGGTTTTAATCTTCCATTGGAACTGTCTCACGTATTGACGAGTAGCTCATGAGTCATGATAGATCATCATATGCTACAATAAGATGTAGATAAGATGTAGATGAAAGGAAGAGGTCCATATGTCAGAACATCCCTCCTCCCTTATGTGGCACCTGATAGGGAGTTTTTTACTTCGCTGCTCTAACACGTGTTCTCTTGCAAGAATCTTGTTGGGCCTCGATTACAATTGAATCCATAAATGAAAAACAGAAGTGAATAAAGGGAAAGAGATTTGAATTAACTGCCCAAAATTCTCCGTTGAAATGATAAATCCATTATATATTGGAAGATATTTTCAGATTCTTTGATACAAGTAAGGAAAGAAAAAAAGGGGAGGGGGGAATATTCACTCTTCCTTAGGTTAGTTTTAAGATGTTGATCATATTCAGTTAGCAATTCAAAATTTCAAAGTGTTTCGTGCTGTGTATGAACTTCAGATTTCCTTCCTATGGTTTCATCTTTGATGAAATAACTACAAGTTCCATTCTTTCTTGATAAGCAATATTCTTTGCGGTGCTTATGTAGGTATAATATTATAGAACATCTTAATAGATTTCTTAGTTGATTTTTAGCTTCTTAAGTAACTTTAGTCACATACTGTTACAGAACCAACCAAACCAGCCCAGGAGGGGCCGGTCCAATTCTACAAGAGGCGGGCTAAGCCGCCTCCTTGATGTGTTTCCGCCTAGCTTGTGGGCCCCCCTTGAGGCGGCAATAGGAGAGAAGGGAAGAAATTTTGAAATTAGTTTATATTAGGAAAGTGGATTTAATTAATTAAAAGATTTGATATCTTTTGTATTAATTAAATAATATCTTATAGTATGAAGTTTTTAATGAGTTAGATTTAATTAATAAAAAGATTTGATATCTTTTATATTAGGAAGTTTTTAAGGAGGTGAAGAGGGCTATTTAAAGGGCATGAAGGGGCTAAGGTAGGTATGTTTAGATTTGAGTTTTTCTTGGAGTCTTTTGAGGTTTGAGGGCTCTAGACCTTGCGTCTAGAGATTGGGAGAGAACGATCCTCCTCTCGAATAGAGGATCACTTGATTGCTTTGTGTTAGTTTTGTTTTATTTTCCTTGTTGCAATCTACTGTTTTGAGGCTGATTTCGCCTAGATTTTGCTTTATTCCCGCTGTTTTCTTCCAATTAGTGGTAGGTGTGCTTGCGAACTCAAGTATTCCCTTAGGGTTACTTGCGAATTCTAGTATTTCCTATCAAATTGGTATCAGAGCAAGTCTTGGGACCGGTGGACGGCTATTTTCGGCAAATTCCAGCAGCAGTTTTTTGCCTGGAAAAGGAGGAAGTTGCTGTTATTTTACTCCAAAATCCAGATTGTAATGGTGGCCAAGAAAGTTGATGCTTTTGAGGAGAGACTCGAAGGAGAGATGAATCACATCAAAGAAACCGTGGAGGAAATAATTTCTTCCATGGAGAGGCAAGTGACCGATCTCAGGGATAGTGTTGAAAAGAATGCTGGAGCCTCAACACAAACGGCGGCATCTGAAGCGAAGGGCCCAGAAGCGAAGAACATCAATTCTGAAATCCGTAAGGAAGAAGAAGAGGTGGAAATCGTGGATGGGGGAAGAAGAAGACCCTATATGGAGCTTTCTATAGGGAGGAAAGAGGAGGTCGACATGGGTAAAGGTATGGCTATGGGGGAGCGGAGCAAAGAGGGGCTGATTGGGAACGCCATGAGGGGTTTTACGGCCGTCAGGGAATAAGGGATATCGAAGGAGGATTGGGTTATGGTAGAGCACGGGAGGATCGGGAGACGTGGGGGGGACCGAGCACTTGGGAGAAGGGAAATTATCGAGGTATATGGGGAAACAACGGCGACCAAAAAGTAAGGAAACTAAAAATGCCCATTTTTGAATGGGATGATTGATTTAGACAAATGGGGGGTCAACTCATGTCCAAAATAAATCAATTTTGGCCTCCCTCGAGTTTACAAGCTCAATCAAAATTGAGCTAAAATTTTAGCTCATTTATGAGCTGGTCTTTAGTTCACATATTGAACTAAGGGTTAGCTCATTATTAGCTAACATTTTAGTTCATAGTTATCTTTTTATTAATGTAATTTTTATTGTTTTTTGTGTTTTAATTATGTTTATCTCTTGAAATTCCAAACCGGCTTTTGGAATTCCAAGATGTGTTGTTTCCCATGCCCTGGCTCCTTGGCTTCCACCATGGGCTGTTGTTTTCCATGCCTTTACCCCTTGGATTTCCGGCCGGCTGCTGGTTTTCCGAGCCTGGGTGTTTTCCCGTGGCTGTGGCGCCTTGGTTCCGTGCGGCCTCCTTAGCTCCCGCGGTTCCTCCTCCGGTTGTTGAGCTTGGGCTGTTTTCCGTGAGGCATGGGGGATTTCCATGCTTGTGATGTTTGGGTTCTTGTGAGAATTCAATGTTTGTGTCTTTTGGTATTCCCCTTTCATACCTATAAATATGAGGGGTTATGTATTGTTTTAAAATAGTGAATGTTATATGATTGATTTTTGGAAATGTAAACCTGCGGGTTTCATTGGAAAAGCTTGCGAGCTTTGTCCACCTTTCTCATCCCCTCCGGAAATCTTGCGAGCTCTTTCCAACATTCGTCTTGGCTTCTAATCTCTTTCGTCTCTCCGCAAGTGCCACTCCATCTGTATCCTTCTTCTCAAAGTAAAGCAAATTTAGGGTGTCTTTAATTTCGAGTCAAGATTGTAAGTCGTTGTAATTTTGTTTTTTTTTTTAAATTTCTAAGTCGGTCTTAGATTTGAAATGTAAGAGTTTGTTCTAATATCTCTAGTCAATTCGCTTTTTTTTTTTGGTTTCTTTTGGGTTGTCTAGGTGGGTTTAAGAGATATAGGCTCTGATGTGATACCAGGAATTGAATTTAGAAGCTTAATAAAATATTGTTTAAGTGGTGAAATTGCAAGCTTAATATTGTTCACAATTGAAACTTTTCAGAGATCTTAGAATTCAACTACGCTTAGGCAAGAGCTTACACCTAAATTAGCAAGACCAGTAAAATAACAACGGTAATAAAAGTAAAGCAAATGAAAAACCAACTAGAATCCCGCGGTTAACAAAGCGATTGTCTCACCTTGAGGCTGCACTCATTTACCTACTTCTAGGCTTGTTGGAGGAAGAAGAACCACACAAGTGATGAAACCATTCCGAGGGCGATGGTGCCGTAGATCCGTAGGGAAGGAGAGGACGGCGCCGGCCGTGGAGGTGGTGTGAAACGACGCCCTTCGATGATCCACGTGTAGACGGAAAAATGATCGTCGATGGACTCCACTAGAGCTGGTAGAATCCGGTCCAAATAGTCTTCGACGGTGTTGTCGAAGTCAAAGCCGACGTCGAAGAAGGGAGATCTGAGGATGTTCACTCATCCGCGGTTGTCGTACTCAAACCCGAAATTCCACTCGGGTACCTCCATGCATTCTTGAAGATGCGAAGGGGTGGTCGCCGCTAGAAACTCTCTAATGAGAGGAGAGGGGGCGGCGGGTAGGAGAGGGGAGGGGGGAGGCCGGCGGTAGGATGAGGGTGAAAGGAGAGTTTGATTTTAGAAACTGAAATTGATTTCAGTTTTAGTGTTTTAGGAGGGAAGAATTATGAAATTTGAATTTCCAATTGAATGCACTAATGGAAATTAAATTAGGGTGGGATTAATGGGGGCCGGCGGTAGAGAGAGAGGGGAGGGAAATAAAAGAAAACTGAAATTGTTTTCAGTTTTGGCACAATTGGAGGGAGGAAACGTTTGGGGATAGTTGGAATTTCAAATAGGAGGAAGTATTAATTTCCTCCTTAATTGAATCCCACAAAAAGGGGGGCCGGCGGCATTACTAGAAGGAAAGAAATAGGGAGAGAGGGAAGGGGGTTTCCAATTTAATTTGATGACGTGGCAAAGAATTTAAGGCTCCTAATTATCATAATTTGAAATTGAATCAATCATGAAAAAAACTTTCCTAATTTAGAATTTCAAATTAGGAAATAATTCAAAATTTGAACCTCAAATTTCACATGGGAACTTGGTGGAGATGGGGAGCCGGTCGGGTGGGGGAAGGATTCTCAGCAAGGTGGGTGGCCGGCGGTTGGGAGCTTGGCCGGCGGTGGGGAAACCCTAGGGAGGCCGGCGGCAATGGCTAGGGTGAGCCTTGTGTAGAATTTTGTGAAGGGGGAAAAGAAAGGAAGATGGAAGAGAGAAATACTAGGGTAAATAATTACCTAGGGAACTCACTAAGAGATCTCGAAGAACTCACCAAGTGATCTTTGTTGCACTCACAAAGAGAACATAGAAAAGAAATTTCATTTCATCCAATAATAATCTCAAGTACAATGACAGCCTTTTATATAGGCTATCTAGAAATAAAATGCATAAAGACGATAACGCCCTTGGGTTACAATAAGCACTAATTCCCTCATAGGGGTACAAAAGGAAAACATGCAATATAAATGATATGAATAAACTAAAAGATCAAAAATAAAGGCTCTGAATCATGGCCGTCGATCGGCGTCTCCGGCGATGGTACACGTGTCGAAATCTGATGTCCCCATCAGGGTCCCCTATATTTTTTGCTAGCATCATTTGGTATCAGAGCAAGTTAGGAGTCCTAGGTTTTAGATTTGGTTGTCAAGTCAAGTCAAGTTGTGAGTCTTGTAAGTCTTGTCGTGAGTCTTATTGTGAGTCTTAAGTTTTTAGCTTGTTGAGTCTAAGTTTAGATCGAGTTTTTTTTTGAGTCTTTTTTGAGTCAGTCAAAAATTGGAAAACAACAAAAAAATCGCTTCATTCATGGAAGAAAACGATCATGACAATCCTGATATCCTTCTCTCGTTGGACAGATGGATTCTTACAGAAGGTGATTCAACTGATTCGCTTCAAGACCGTTTATACAAGCTTCAGTATCACATGTTCCTATGTGATCAAAAATTCGAGAAGTGGAAAAGATATTTACAACAACAGTTCGAGAAGCAACAGGAAGAAATTTAAAAGAAATTTGAAGAAAAGATCAAAGAACTGGATGCTCCGTCTCCACCTTCTCAAGAACAACCAGAACTGACTCATCGGGGGCTGAGTCCTCAAGAAGGGGAGTTTGATGTAGACAAAGGGGGGAGGTCAACTCATGTCCAAAATAAATTAATTTTGGCCTCCCTCGAGTTTACAAGCTCAATCAAAATTGAGCTGAAATTTTAGCTCATTTATGAGGTGGTCTTTAGTTCACATATTGAACTAAGGGTTAGCTCATTATTAGCTAACATTTTAGTTCATAGTTATCTTTTTATTAATGTAATTTTTATTGTTTTTTGTGTTTTAATTATGTTTGTCTCTCGGAATTCCAAATCGGCTTTTGGAATTCCAAGATGTGTTGTTTCCCATGCCGTGGCTCCTTGGCTTCCACTATGGGCTGCTGTTTTCCGTGCCTTTACCCCTTGGATTTCCTGCCGGCTGCTGGTTTTTCGAGCCTGGGTGTTTTCCCGTGGCTGTGGCGCCTTGTTTCCATGCGGCCTGCTTGGCTCCCGCGGTTGCTCCTTCGGTTCTTGAGCTTCGGCTGTTTTCCGTGAGGCATGGGGGATTTCCATGCTTGTGATGTTTGGGTTATTGTGAGAATTCAATGTTTGTGTCTTTTGGTATTCCCCTTTTATACCTATAAATATGAGGGGTTATGCATTGTTTTAAAATAGTGAATGTTATGTGATTGATTTTTGGAAATGTAAACTTGTTGGTTTCGTTGGAAAAGCTTGCGAGCTTTGTCCACCTTCTTTCTCATCCCCTCCGGAAATATTGCGAGCTCTTTCCAACCTTCGTTTTGGCTTCTAATCTCTTTCGTCTCTCCGCAAGTGCCACTCCATTTGTATCATTCTTCTCAAAGTAAAACAGTTTTAGGGTGTCTTTAATTTCGAGCCAAGATTGTAAGTCGTTGTAATTTTGTTTTTTTAAATTTCTAAGTCGGTCTTAGATTTGAAATGTAAGAGTTGGTCTAATATCTCTAAGTAAATCTCTTCTTCTTGTGTCTCCTTTTCCTTTTTGTGATAAAAAAATATAGGGTCCCCTATTTTTTTGATTGCATCAATGATGCATATGGATGGATCTACAAAGTAGAGAGGTACTTCGTTGTCAACGGTTTGACGAAGGAGGAGAATTTATTAGCCACAGGATTATGTCTAGAAGGGAAGGCTCTCTCTTGGCACCAATGGAGAGATCAATGGAGGCCCATCCAGAACTGGGGAGAATTTAAGTACTGCTTGATCGAACGCTTCCAAACCGATTGGGGAGGAGACTTCTATGGGCAGTTCTTTGCTTTGGTACAGGAGGGATCAATAGTAGACTACCGGGAGAGGTTCGAGCACTTGGCCAGTAGAGTAGAGCGTCTGTCTGATATGGTACTGGAGGGGAACTTCATGAAAGGCCTGAAGGCGGAGATCAGAGCGACAGTGAAGGACTTGATGCCACGAGGCTTGGGGGAGGCCATGAAGCTTGCACAGTTGGTGGAAAATCTGAAAAACCTAAAAAAGGGTGTGAGGAGCAACAACTCAGGAGGAAATTACAGGTGGACGACCACTTACCTAACACCCAAGGGGCTGGTCGCAGGAGGGATTAGAGAAGCTCCGAAGGAGAAGATAGTGGGAGTAGGGAGTGGAGGAAATTTCAAGAGGCTGACAGAAAAAGAGATGCAGGAGAAGAGGGAAAGGGGTTGTGCTTCAGGTGTGATAAAAAGTATACGTCAGGGCATCGGTGTAAGGACCGAACTCTTCAGGTTCTCTTCATCTGTGATGACGAGAAAACTGAGGAAGAAGGTAAGGAGGAGACAGAGGAGGAGATTGAGGAGAATCTGCATTTGAATCTGGTCGATGTCTTGCTGAACTCATTGGTAGGTTTCACTACAAATCATACCATGAAAGTGAAGGGGGAGATAGAGGATAAGAATGTGGTGGTGCTGATTGATAGTGGGGCCACTCACAATTTCATTTTCACTCAGATTGTCGACCAACTGGTAGTGAAATTGGTAGATACCGTTTGTTACGGGGTGATGATGGGCACATGTAAGGTGGAAAAAGGCCAGGGGATTTGCAGAGGAGTGCTACTGACCATCTAGGGAATTCATGTGAGGGAAGATTTTCTTCTACTAGAATTTGGGAGTACAGATGTCATCTTGGGGATGAAATGGTTGCAGACTTTGGGAGACACCAAAGTAAATTGGGGAGCACTCACGATGTAGTTGATAGTAGATGGAAGGAAAATGATGATTAAGGGAGATGTGGGGTTATCCAAATCCATGGTTTCTCTTAAATCTATGGTGAGGGATATACAATTGGCAGGCGGAGGATACTTGGTGGAGCTGCACAGTTTGGAGGGAGCTAGGCTGGAAGAGGGAGACGACATACCCCCTCCATACAACCACTAATTCAGTATTTCCAAGAGGTGTTTCAACCGTCTAAGGGATTGCCACCACAGAGGGAGCAGGAGCATGCCATCATTCTTAGGGAGGGGTTGTCACCCATCAGCGTACGACCTTATCGCTACCCTCAGTTTCAGAAAGATGAAATTGAAAAATTGATTAGAGAGATGCTGGAGGCAAACATTATCAGACCAAGCGCCAGTCCTTTCTCTAGTCCAGTGCTATTGGTGAAGAAAAAAGACGACAACTGGCGATTGTATGTGGACTACAGGGAACTCAACAAGAAAACTGTACCTGATAAGTTTCCTTTCCCCGTTATTGATGAGCTGTTGGATGAATTGAGTGGAACAGTGATCTTTAGCAAGATAGATTTGAAATCAGGATACCATCATATTCGGATGAAAAAGGAAGATGCGCCTAAAATAGCTTTTCAAACTCATGAGGGACACTATGAGTTCCTGGTGATGCTTTTTGGCTTCACCAATGCTCTAGCCACTTTCCAGGCAGTTATGAATAAGGTTTTTAACGCTTTGTATTGGTATTCTTCGACGACATTCTAGTCGCCAACAGGAGGAATAAGAAGCTTGCTCGAAGATATTTTGGGCCTTATGAAGTGCTGGGGAAGATTGGAACAGTAGCATATCGACTAAAGCTACCATCAACGATGACTATACATCGGGTCTTTCATGTATCGCAATTGAGAAAAGCCATTGGTGACTATACTGCCAATTCTGAGCTACCGGTGACACTTACTGAGGATTTCAAGGTGATTTTGGAACCCTTAGAGCTGATGGAGGTTCGCTAGAAAGAAGATGGAACTAAAGAAGTGTTGATCCAGTGGAAGAACCTTCCTGACTACGAGACCATGTGGGAACCATACGAGAGGATGAAACATCAGTTTCCTTGCCTTAAACTTGAGGACAAGATGGTTCTTTGGGAGCGGGGTAATCTTATGGAACCAACCAAACAAGCCCAGGAGGGGCCGGTCCAGTTCTACAAGAGGCGGGCTAAGCTGCCTCCTTGATGTATTTCCGCCCAGCTTGTGGGCCCCCCTTGAGGCGACAATAGGAGAGAAGGGAAGAAATTTTGAAATTAGTTTATATTAGGAAAGTGGATTTAATTAATTAAAAGATTTGATATCTTTTTTTTTAATTAAATAATATCTTATATTAGGAAGTTTTTAAGGAGGTGGATTTAATTAATTAAAAGATTTGATATCTTTTGTATTAATTAAATAATATTTTATATTATAAAGTTTTAAGGAGGTGGAGAGGGCTATTTAAAGGGCATGAAGGGGCTAAGTGTCACACCCCAGTTTGGATCACCCTCTAACGATCAAACTGGAGTATAACAGAGAATGAAAGAAGTCTATTCTGACTCTCCTAATACATCAACATATCAAATTCTACACTTAATAAAAGGAAGCATGTAATGTACCTCAAGTAACATCAAATATAAACAATGTAAATACAGAGCTCTACTAAAACTTTCAAAATTTACTTACATACCAAAATATTTATACAGCTATCCTTAAGATCTCCTCTAAGATCTCTTTGTACAGCAAAACATATATGCACAAAAAACGAACAATCACCTCTTTCTCGCCTAGTGCCCTACAGGTTCCTTTCCCTTACCTGCAGTATAACAACGGCTAATGAGCTATGACTCAATAAAATACACCAACAATGTAAAGTAAATAATAATAATATTTTAATCATTAAGAAAGACATAACATTAATGACTACATAACATGATTAAAACACCTTCCACATGAGGCACAAGAAAACATAGCAGTAGTTTCCATCTTACTAATTGTTCAACACCATTTTTAACAAGTCAAATGATGGCTATAAGCTTTTGCACCCTTTCAGCTTTTCAATTCAAGGTTGGGTCTAGCTTCCGAACTTTTAGAATTGAAGTTATTTTCTCAATTCAGGATTGGGTCTAAATTCCCAACTTCTAGAATTGAAAGTATAGGCTTACCTATTCAGGTCTTTCGCCTTTACTAGTGCATGCTTATCCCCCAACATATGACTTATATTCTCTTTCATTTCAGGAACATTGTCATAATCATATCCAACGATTATATAAATTGAAATCAGTACATGTGTAATTCACATATGAAGCAATTGAACTATTTGAAAAAGAAAAACATGCTATCATTGGAAAGGAAATGTTAAACATGATAAAAACATCAAATTGAAATTTTATAAAATTATTACTATTTCTTATGCATCGTTGGGTATCTCACCTCACTAGGGATTCGTTCTTCCTGTTTTCTTCTTCTTTTGTAAACTACCTACAACATACAATTCTTTATTTGCACATGTACAAAAAAAAATAAAGGAACAAGCTATATGAATATCTTACTACTTACCTTAACTAAATTCTTCCTCATTAAATAGTAATCTGATTCTTTTCTTTCCTTCCTATGTTTCTTTCCTATTTCCAGAAGTTTACCACCACAAACTCAGTCATAACTAACTGATTTCAGCAACATTAATTTTAGAAATTCTTTTTTTTTTCCATCAGCTAACTTAACAATAGTCTTACCCCTTTTTTTTCTGTACTGATTTCCTTATTCAACATTCAAAATAATTGACAGAAATCCACAATTTATGCATTCCTGCATTCAGAAATTCAAAAATTCCTCACTAATTTGCATACCCTCACTCTATAGAAAATATTGCTTGAGAAATACTAGTATTGCCTTTCTATATTTCTCATTACCTGAGAAAGAAATACCCAAACTGCAGCTTCTACACCAACAACAGCTTAGCTGATTTTTCCTTCCAGCAACTTGGCTGATTTTTCCTTCCAGCAATCGAATCCTCCCAGTTTCCCTACTTTCTGATAGGAAACACTTGGATTTCCAAGTGTTTCACACCAAGAACCAAGTAGATCTAGGATGAAAACTGCTGTCCACACAAGAAAACAGCCCAAAACAGTGGATTCGGAGAGAAAACGAAGGAGGAAAACGTAAGAGAAACAAAGCAAACACTTTTATTTAATGAGAGATGAAAAACACTTGCAAGATACAACTTTCCTTCAATTCGAGAGGAAGGAAAAACTCTCCAAATCTCTAGCCGTAGCCTAGAGCCCAAGAACACAAACCCTAGATCTCAAAGAAGATTCAAATTCAAGATAAGATCCTTTTCCCCCTATTCCTCCTAATTTAACATGAAAGGAGGATTACAATTTACCTAATTACCCTTCTCATTCAAATATTCCCTCCCAAAAATCAATTTACATCAAGTGGGCCCCCCTTGATGTTTCAGCCCCATCCCTGGCCTGCTTTCTTCCGCCGGCTATAAGCCAAGACCGGTCCAGTCGGCCCAGGATGGGCCGGCGTAACATTACCGCCCTCCCAAAGAATCACCTTGTCCTCAAGGTGAAAATCAGGAAACTGCTGTTTCGCCATCTCGTATGGCTCCCACGTGGCCTCGTAGTCAGGAAGGTTCTTCCACTGGATCAACACTTCCTTAGTTTCATCCTCTTTCTGGCGAACACCCCTCAGCTCTAAGGGTTCCATGATCACTTCTAACTCTTCCGTAAGTGTCGGCGGTAGCTCAGGAATGGCGATGTGGTCACCAATGACCCTTCTCAGCTGGGAGACATGAAAAACCGGATGTATAGTCGCTGATGGGGGTAATTTCAGTCGGTATGCTACTGCCCCAATCTTTTCCATCACTTCATAAGGCCCAAAGTACCTTGGAGCTAACTTTTCATTCCTCCTGTTGGCGATTGTCTTCTGCCTGTATGAACGTAGCTTCAAGAACACCCTATCCCCTGCCTCAAATTGGATATCCTTTCTATGTCCATCAGCCTGCTTCTTCATGATTTGTTGCGCCCTCAGCAAGTGCCTCTTTAATTCTTCTAATACTCGGTCCCTTTCCTCCAAGTACTCCTCTACTGACGAAACAGGAGTACTTCTGCTCCCAAAGTGTACCAAGTGTGGGGGATCCCGTCCGTACAACACTTTGAATGGGGTCATTTGTGAAGCCGAGTGAAAGGACGTGTTGTACCAGTACTCAGCCCAGGATAGCCACTTCGCCCATAGTTTTGGTGTCTCTGAAACAAAACATCTGAGATATGTCTCTAAGCTCCTGTTGACTACTTCCGTCTGGCCATCCGTCTGGGGGTGATAGGCTGTACTTCTCTTGAGCACTGTTCCCCGCAATCTGAATAGCTCCTTCCAGAAATGACTGAGGAAAACCTTGTCCCTATCTGATACGATCGCCTCTGGCACCCCATGTAATTTGATCACTTCTCTGATAAAAGCTGATGCTACTGTTGCTGCGGTGTAGGGATGTCGTAGGGGAATGAAGTGGGCATACTTGCTCAGCCTGTCCACCACTACTAAGATCACTGTGAACCCTTCTGAGCGGGGTAACCCATCTATGAAATCCATGAAAATCTCCTCCCAGACTCGTCCTGGTAATGCCAAAGGCTGCAGTAATCCCCCTGGTGACATGGCCATATACTTATTTCTTTGGCAGATCTCGCACCTGGATACCATCTCTTCCACATCTCTGTGCATACCTTTCCAGTAAAGCTCAGCTGCTAGCCTCCTATAGGTGTTTAGCACTCCTGAATGACCTCCCACTGCAGTTCCATGGAACTCCTGGAGCAATTGTGGAATGTGTACTGACGTTCTGGGCAACACAAATCTCCTTTGATACAACAATCTCTCCCCCTCAAGTGAGTACCCTGGATGGCTCCCTTCTTCTTGCACTAATTCAGCTCTGATCTTGCTTAATTCCCCATCTGTAGCACTCTCCTTCTTTATGGCTTCCCAATCTAGCATCATTGGGATTGATACAGCTACTGTCTGCAACTCGCCCATGCACCTGGACAAGGCGTCTGCTGCCTTATTTTCTACCCCAGGCCTGTACTGAATTTCAAAATCATACCCGAGCAGTTTTGATAGCCACCTCTGATGCTCCTTGGTCACCATGCGTTGCTCCAGCAAATATTTCAGACTCCGTTGATCAGTCCGGACGATGAAATGCCTTCCAAGTAGGTAGGGACGCCACTTTTGTATGGCCAAAACAATTGCCATCAATTCCCTCTCATATACAGATTTCAGACGGGCTCTGGCAGTCAACACTTGGCTGAAATAAGCAATGGGCTTGTGGCTCTGCATCAGCACTGCTCCCAGCCCGTATCCTGATGCATCTGTCTCCACAATAAAGACCTGAGTAAAATCTGGTAAAGCTAAGACCGGGACTGTGGTCATAGCTTTCTTCAACTGCTCGAATGCCGTAGTAGCTGCCTCTCCCCATAAAAATCCATCTTTCTTCAACTGCTCAGTGAGTGGCCAGGCTATAGTGCTGTATCCTTTCACAAATCTTCTATAATATCCTGTAAGCCCTAGGAACCCCCTCAGCTCCCTTAGATTTTTGGGCAAAGGCCACTTAAGCATGGCTTCAATCTTGGACTGATCTGCTGCTACCCCTTCCTTGGATACCACATGACCCAGGTACTCCACACTGGTTTGGGCGAAGCAGCACTTCTTCAAGTTAGCTCTCAGCTGGTGCTCCTGGAGAACCTCTAACACTTTCTTCAAATGCCCCCAGTGTTCTTCCTCTGTTCTACTATATACTAAGATGTCATCGAAAAATACCAAAATAAATCGCCTCAGATATGATTTGAAGATCGTATTCATGAGTGCCTGGAAAGTGGCTGGGGCATTGGTGAGGCCAAATGGCATCACCAGGAACTCATAGTGACCCTCATGAGTTCTGAAAGCGATCTTGGGCACATCTTCTTTCTTCATTCGGATCTGATGATATCCAGATTTCAGGTCGATCTTGCTGAAAATCACCGTTCCACTCAATTCGTCCAACAATTCGTCAATCACTGGTATGAGAAACTTATCAGGTACCGTTTCCTTGTTGAGTGCACGATAGTCTACACAAAATCGCCAGCTGCCATCCTTCTTCTTCACCAATAGAACAGGACTAGAGAACGGGCTGGTGCTGGGCTTGATGATCCCTGCTTCCAGCATTTCTCTGATCAACCTTTCTATTTCATCCTTTTGAAACTGAGGGTATCGATAAGGCCGCACGCTGACCGGCGACACTCCCTCCCTTAATGTGATGGCGTGCTCCTGCTCCCTGGATGGTGGTAACCCTAGAGGGGGTTGAAAGACCTCCTCGAAATCCTGGATCAAAGGCTGCACTGAGAGGGGTATGTCTCCCCCTTCCTCCCCACTCGCTCCCTCTAAGCTGTGTAATTCCACCAAGTATCCTCCCCCTTCTTCCTGAATTGTTTTGATTAGGGATTTCAGAGAAACCCCTGCTTTGGTCAGCCCGGCATCCCCTTGGATCACCTTTTTCTTTCCCCCTTTTTCCAACTACATTCGTAGTGTGCCCCAATTGATTTTGGTTTCCCCCAAAGTTTGTAACCACTTCATCCCTAGGATGACATCCGTACTCCCCAATTCCAGGGGAAGGAAGTCTTCCTTCACTTGTATACCTTGAATTTTTAGAACCACTCCTTTACAAACTCCTCTTCCCATTTCCACCTTTCCTGTGCCCATCATCACTACATAGCCTCCCGTATCCACTAACTTCATCCCCAATAGCTCCACAAGTTGGGTGGAAATGAAATTGTGGGTTGCCCCACTATCAATCAGCACCACGACCCCACGGTCAGCTATCTCTCCCTTCACCTTCATAGTGTGACTCGGAGTGAATCCCACTACAGAGTTGAGAGAGACTTCTGCCACATCCAGATGCATCTTCTCTTCCTCTTCCACTTCAGACTTGCTCCCATCTTCCTCCTCGTCTTCCTCGTTATCACAAACGAGGAGAACCTGAAGAGTTCTGTCTCTGCACTTATGCCCCGGCATATACTTCTCGTCACATCGGAAACATAGCCCCTTGGCTCTCTTCTCCTGTACCTCCTTCTCAGACAACCTTTTGAACTGTCCTCCAATACCTCCCCCACCAGATCTCTCCTTGGGCACCTCCCTCTAGTTCCCTGGGGTTACCCCTTTTGAGGGTAGTACAGCGGTAGTCATCTTGTACGATCCCCCCGGGTAGTTGCCTCGAGCCCCTCTTTCTGATTTCTTCTGATCTTCCACCAATTGCGCAAGCTCCATAGCCTTGCCTAAGTTCCTTGGCTCCAACACCCGGACAGCTGTTCTTATCTCCGGTTTGAGCCCTTTCATGAAATTCTCTTCCAGGGCCGATTCGGAGATATGATCCAGACGGCTAGCCAAGTACTCGAATCTGTCCCGGTAGTCGGCCACGGTCCCCTCCTGAGTCAGAGCAAAGAACTGTTCATAGAAGTCTCCTCCCCCGTCGGCTCGGAAACGCTCTAATAAACAATCCTTGAACTCTCGCCAGGTCCTGATAGGTTCTCTTCTGTCTCTCCACTGGTACCATGCCAGCGCCTTCCCTTCCAGACACAAACCTGCTGCCGTCAGTTTTTCGTCATCTGTCAACCCGTTGACAGCGAAGTAGCGCTCCACCTTGTATATCCAGCCATGGCCATCTTCACCCTCAAAGATGGGCATCTTCAATTTCCTCACCTTCGGATCCCTCCCGTTACCCCGGAAATCTCCGTAACATCCCGTTCCTCGAAGAGGAGGTGCTCCCCAGGTGTCTCGATTCTCCCTCCGACGTTGGTAATCGAATCCTTCATCATAATCCCCCCTTCCCCTTTCAAAATCAGCACCTCGACGCTGAAAATCAGCACCTCGACGCTGGTATTCTTCTCTCCTTTCTCCAAAATCCGCACTACCTTCATATTCCCCCCGCCTGCCTCCAAAATCCACACCTCGACGCTGAAAATCAGCACCTCGACGCTGAAAATCAGCACCTCGACGTTGATTCCCCATGCTCATCTCTTCTCTAGAGAGTGGCTCTAGAGGTGGCATGTCGTCATCCCCTTCAAGAATCTCCACCTCCGGATTCCTCCTCCCCCGGATTGGGTTCGGATTTCCTCCTACGCCATGGGCGTCAGTGGTCTCTCTCACTTCCGATGTGTCCGGATGGGTCTTCATCTCCAATAATTTCTTCATCATTTCTTCCATCGCCGCGAACCTCCCTTCCAACCTCTCATTGTTGGTAGAGATCTCCATGAATTTCCCTTCCAGATCTGTCTTCAGTTGACCAAACTCGCCTTCTAGAACTTCCACCTTCTTCCCGGCCATCTTTCTTTTAACGGATTCACAAAAATCTTTTTCCGGAGACGACGATCTTGCTGAAATTTCAGAATTTCAGCCGCCGGTGGTCCCAAATCGGTGCTCTGATACCAATTTGATAGGAAACACTTGGATTTCCAAGTGTTTCACACCAAGAACCAAGTAGATCTAGGATGAAAACTGCTGTCCACACAAGAAAACAGCCCAAAACAGTGGATTCGGAGAGAAAACGAAGGAGGAAAACGTAAGAGAAACAAAGCAAACACTTTTATTTAATGAGAGATGAAAAGCACTTGCAAGATACAACTTTCCTTCAATTCGAGAGGAAGGAAAAACTCTACAAATCTCTAGCCGTAGCCTAGAGCCCAAGAACACAAACCCTAGATCTCAAAGAAGATTCAAATTCAAGATAAGATCCTTTTCCCCCTATTCCTCCTAATTTAACATGAAAGGAGGATTACAATTTACCTAATTACCCTTCTCATTCAAATATTCCCTCCCAAAAATCAATTTACATCAAGTGGGCCCCCCTTGATGTTTCCGCCCCCTCCCTGACCTGCTTTCTTCCGCCGGCTATAAGCCAAGACCGGTCCAGGGTGGACCGGTCCAGCCGGCCCAGGATGGGCCGGCGTAACACTTTCTTACCCGCTGCTTTACCTCCAGGTTTCGGGACTTCTAGGTTTTTTTTGCTGAGGGAGGGATAAAAGGAATTGACATTCTAATTTTAATGCTCTATGTTTTATTAAATAATATTGATACGTCATTACAAAATTAGCTTGATTGGGCACGAATCTCGAAGCAAAAGCTAGTTGGAAACTTCAAAAATTAAATCCGGAAGCATATGAACTCCGATTTCAGCAAGCTTACTGTCGAACTGAGCGTCTCGGAAATACGAACCTAACGACACCAAGATCAACCCAATCGGAGCCCAAATGAGTCCGAATCAAGAGCTCAAAGCGCTGTTGGAAGGTTCAAACTGCAATTTGAGTTATCAAACGGTCTCCGATTTTAACGAGCTTATACTCGAATCGAACGGCTCGACGAGACGAATCCAACGAGCCCAAGATCACTAAATTCCGACATCATTAAGGCCTCTAAATGTCCAACGAACGGTGCACGATCATAGGATTCAATATTGGCCGTCCATTTGATCACTCCCTATTCGCCCTTGATCTCACACCTATTTACGGACCATGCCACTCCAGAAAATCTATAAATAGAGCCCTCATTCTTCACAAGAGAGTATCTAAGCAAGAGAGAGAAGAAGAGAAGAGAAGGAGAGAGAGAAGGAAGAAGTTCCTCCTCGACAGCCGCCGGACCACCGCCGGACCACCGCAGAACCTCGCCGGACCACCGCCGGACCACCGCAGGAAGCTCGTCGGACCACCGCCGGACCACCGCAGGAACCTCGCCGGACCACCACAGGACCTCGCCGGACCACCACCTTAAGGCCCGACGTTCAGTCCCTACGTCCTGCCTAAGACCCGACGTCTTGTTCAAGGTCCGACGTTCAGTCCCTACGTCCTGCCTAAGACCCGACGTCTTGTTCAAGGTCCGACGTTCAGTCCCTACGTCCTGCCAAAGACCCGACGTCTTGTTCAAGACCCTATACTCAGTCTCAACTTCCTGCCAAACACCCGACGTCCAACTCAGGACCCGACGTTCAGTCCTTACGTCCTGCCGAAGACTCAACATCTTACTTAAGCCATTGTAATCTGTTCACCCCTGGAGGTGATCCAGTCCTTTGTAACCAATTCAAAATCTAGTGGAATCATTTTCAACTGGGCTAGGCCTCGTGGTTTTTTCCCTTTTAAGGGTTTTCCACGTAAAAAATCTTGTGTTCTCTGTGTGTGCTAGTTATACGTACAACGCTAAGACGTAGAATCAAATCTCTATCGCCGCGTAATTTCTAGCCCGCAACAAATATTATTCTAATGTAGTACATTTTCCACTACCTTTTCAATACCGTATCGACCATCTGATTTACATCAGACGCATGCATGAGTGGCTAAGTGGAAAGCTACAGCAAATAAAAAAAATCTATAAGGACAACACTGGATAGTGCACTGGACAGTGAAGGAAATGCCCATTAAATGTGAATTAAATGCATTATGTCACTAATCTTAATTAATCTATTTGCAAGACATATAAGTACTATGTAATCAATTGTCTAAAAAAAAATGCTTTGATATACAATATTTAATTACTAATAAATATCTAATTACTGCTACTAACATAAACGATAATTAAATCAATAACTATATATTTATACCATTTGATTTATATTTTGATTGAAATTGAAAATAGATTTTTAATTAAAATACATTAACATTCATAAAAATTTATACTTTGAATTGTATTTCGTTGGTTTACATTGAAGCATTTAAGTTTCTTACATATCGAATTGTATTTCGTCACCTCGTGAACAGGCAAATTTGTGTTTGCTTTCATGTGGCGGATAAGCCATTATGGGCCTCTTTTCACGATAATATTTTGATGTTACACACCTATTGGCGCAGTTTATTTTGCAAACATATGACATTTGAGTATTTTACTGACATATGCGCGGTGTTACATTGTTTAATTATTTTCTGTGTAATTTTGTGTTTGATGAACATGCCTATTTCAACTAGATTTGATTTATATTGCTTTGTGACGTCTGCATGGGAGCCAAAATTTCTAGGGTGTCACAAAAAAGCGGCTTCTAACATTATGGGATGGATCTGATTATGAATCCTCTCATTTTAATTGGTGTAAGCTACACATCACTTGAATCAATTCAGCCCTCTGAACTCTAATATATTACTGTTTGTATTTTTGTTAGGTCTGATGGTATAAGGCAGTTCCCTTTTGTGATCTTAATAACTATTTAACATGGTCAGATTATTTCTATAAATCTTTAGTATGACATAATATTGTGTCCCACTGTGCATTAAATGAACCTATTAGCTGTTGTGTTTTAAAAAACTTAGCTTACTCACATTGTATGTTTAGCAGGTCAGAAAAATGCGTTGTGAAGATCATTATGAAATGCGGGAGTATTACATTGACGTGCTCAAGGAGGAGGAAGAACAAAATGCACACGTATACAAACGCCCATATCCACTCTACCCTTCGAAAGCGGGGTTGAAACCAAGCTTTCTGAAGGACACTATATCAAGGTGGCTCAATTTCTTCTTCAAATAATCATCTTTGTAATTATCTGTTCTTATTGCACAGTTACTTTTATTTTAATTGTCTAATTATTCAGGTGATCTTGTTCTCATTTATCCTTTTCTTAATATGCTAACTTTTCACAATGGGTATTCTGATGCAGTACTAGAATGTTTTAATTGCATGCGATAAGAATTTGCACGATCTCTTGAATAAAACAATTAAGATTAGAACTTTTAGCAATCAAAACGACGAAAGAAAACAAGAGGGGTACCTACGTTAAGGCAAAGCCACTTGCCAAACGCTTGAATTATCAAATAAATTAGAATCTCAATAGTAAGCAAATGTAATAGCTTTCAACAAAATCCCTAGTCTAACAATAAGATAGTAACATAGAAGGTGCACTCAATCTTACGTTTACTAAGCTTAAGTAGAAGGCAAAATATGGCTCCTTGTGACTGGCACCACCTACAAGATTAAGGGATTAGGAAAATAAATGAAAAGGGGAAGAAGTTCACCCTTGGGTAGGTTTGTAGACGA
Source organism: Dendrobium huoshanense (assembly GCA_016618105.1). Taxonomy (NCBI): domain Eukaryota; kingdom Viridiplantae; phylum Streptophyta; class Magnoliopsida; order Asparagales; family Orchidaceae; genus Dendrobium; species Dendrobium huoshanense. The sequence goes on along the minus strand of CM028359.1, from coordinate 87,459,837 downwards.
TTTGCCACTGGGCGCCGATAAGTTGATCGTCGATGGCTTCCGATAGCGTGAAAATAATATGGTCCACGTACTCTTCGATGGAACAATCAACTTCCGGATTGAAGTCGAAGTCGAAGAAGGTGGAGTGTAGGATATTAACGTATCCTTGCTCGTCGTAAGCAAATCCATGGTTAAGCTCCATATCGGCCATTCATTGGCTTTAGAAGGAGGGTGTGTAGGTCAAAGATCAATGTCAATCCTTCGAAGCTCTGCTAGAGAGAAAGAAGTTTCTCTCAAATTGAAGTGGAGAGGAGGGTGGGGTGGCCGGCCAAGAGAGGAGGGGGAGAGATTTATTTGGATCCAAATTGGTAAAGGGAAAAGGGTTTCCATACAATGCTTTCAATTAATCCCTATGTTTGGGAATAAATAAAGAAGAGAGAGGGGGCATGGGCGGCAACAAGAAAGAGGAGGTTAGGGGATTTTGTTTCCAAAACTCAATATTTGATTTTGGAAAGTAATAAGGTGTGGGGGCTTAGGAAATTTCGGCCAAGAGGGGCTTGAAGGTTTGAATTAATTCCAAAAGGGGGAGATGAGTTTTGGAAATAAATCCATGGGAATTAAAGGGGTAGGGGCCGGCGGCTTGATAGTCTAGGGAGGTGATTGTGGGGAATAATTTGGGTTGCTAATTTGGGATTTAGAGATTAGGAAAGTTTTAATTAAAGACCAACTAATTTGAAATTCAAATAGGGTTTAATTTAGAATTTTTCCTAAAATAGAATTCCTAAATTAGGAAAGAATTTCAAATTTAAATAATTTTGAAATTTGAAATTAAAACTTCCTAAATTAAGAGTGGATGCATATGGAAGGTATTAAGGGGGAGTTGGGTTGTGGAGGGAAGAGAGGGGAGGTGGGAGTGGCTGACGACTATGTTGGGTGCTTATGGGGATTTCTGTGAAGGGGAGGTGGTGGGGTGAAGCCGGCGGGTAGATGGGGGGAACTCGGTGACCGACGGCCTTGGGGTTTGGTGCAACCTTAGGCTGGCAGCTAGAAGAAGAAGAGAGAAAGAAAATTCGATAAAAGAAAAAATCATGAGCCCGACCTTCTCCAAGGTTGGTGGGTGATCCAAATTCTCTCTCCAAGGGACCTTGCTCCAATCTCTCAAGCTCTCATAAGAACTCAAACATGGGGAAAATTTTTTATCATTCAATCATTAACATGAAAAGAAACAAGAGGGCTATATATAGCATCGTACAAATGACTCAAGAAAATAAAAAGACAACGATGACCTCCGGGCTTACATACGACATCCCTTAAGTAAAGGGTAAAAATGGAAACACTAATAAAGCAAATACAACATAACAAAATAATAAAGAAAATACATAATATGACTCATAATTACATCGACTCAATAGTGGCCGTACATAGCTGTCAATGGCGCAAAATAGCGCGCGCCATGGCGCACGGCGCAGCGCGGCGCACCTACGGCGCCATGTTCATGGCGAGGCGCATGTGTTTAAAATAGAGCGCGCTATTTGCGCCACATGTGAGCCATGGCGCATTGCGCACGGCGCAAAATAGCGCGCCAAATTATTTTTAAATTTTTGTATACTTATGAATATTTTTTATATTTAAAAATATATCTATATTTTAAGATAAACGACTATTCATTGCCCTAATTTCACGAAAGATTTTCTGTTTGCTGCATCCGCCGAACACATCCCGCAGTCCCTAAGTCGAGGTCGCTGAATCTATCCCGAAGTCGAAGGTTTTTTGTTTTTTATTTGCTGCATTCGCTACTTCCGTCGAATCCAGCCGAATCTGTCCAGAAGTTGAAGTCGTTGTTTCCGCCGAATCGTCCCGCAGAGCAGTGCTTCTGCCAAATCCGCCCCCTCCTTCGTCTGTTCCAATAAAAAATCTTACCAGCTGACTCTGATTTGCAACCTCCAACTGTTCCGCACAGCTCTGTTGTTTTGCACGGCTATTTCTTACAAGAATTTACAACTTAACAGTTATGCTCGGTACCGCTAAGTAAATGCTCGGTACAGCTATGTATATGCTAGATACTGCTCGGTACCGCTAGTTACTTGCTCGGTATAACTAGGTATCAGCTCGGTACAACTAGGTACCAGCTCGGTACAACTAGGTACCAGCTCGGTACAACTAGGTACACGCTCGGTACACACTCGGTATTGCTAAGTACATGCATGATACCGCTCGATACCACTATGTAAATGCTCGGTACCGCTCGGTACATGCTCGATACAACTAGTTACATGCTTTGTACCACTCGGTACAGCTCAGTACAACTAGGTACACGCTCGGTACATGCTCAGTATTGCTAAGTACATGCATGATACCGCTCGGTATTGCTATGTAAATGCTCGATACTGCTCGGTACAGCTCAGTACAACTAGTTACATGCTCTGTACCGCTCGGTACAGCTCGGTACAACTAGGTACACGCTCGGTATCGCTTCCTAATTTCCATACAAACGAACTTTAAAATTCCTCTTATAAATAAATTTTGTTCCGGGGGCGCTGCCCCCTGAAACCCTCGCAAGGGCGCTGCCCCTTGACCCCGCGACCTGACCGGGGGGCAGCGCCCCCTTGGACCCCCGGCAGCCCCCATATTATGTTTCTTGGACAATATTATATTTCTTTTATCTAAATTTGTTTGCTTTTAGGTGATCATAAAATGTCAGATTCAGTTCAATCTTTAAAAAAAGATCCAGCATGGAAATATGCTATACTAACAAATGAATCCGACAACAACAGTGTGACATGCATTTTTTGTGGTAAAATAACAAAATGAGGAATTACACGCCACAAACAACACCTCGTTGGGGGTTTTAGGAATGCAAGGCCTTGCTCTAACTGTCCCGAGCATGTGAAGTCTGAAATTAAGGCATCCATGTTGAAAAAAAAAGATTTAAAGGAACAGTAATGACATATCAAATGCCAACCTTGCTGAAGAAGAAGGAGAAGACTTTGATGTGATGACAGATGATATTTTAGTTGTTAAACCATCTAAAATGTTGCGGACAAATAAATCTAACACATCTAGTCAAGGATCAACATCTACATCTATCTTCAAAACATCACGACCTAAAGGTCCATTAGATACTTTCCTTACACTAAATCCGGAAGATGTAGTAAAACATAGAAAATGTCAGTTTAACAAAGAAATGGATGCAGCTAAAAAGGAAATGAGGGGAAGGGCTGTTCAAGTGTTCAGTAGATGGATGTATGATGCTGGGATTCCATTTAATGCTGTGAACTATGATAGTTTCCCTGCTATGGTGGAGGCACTTGGGCAGTTTGGACCTGGAATGAAACCTCCTAGTTATCATGAGGTACGAGTTACTTGTTTGAAGAAAGAGGTTGGACATATACATGAGCTATTGCGACGCCATCAAGAAGATTGTGTACGATATGGTTGTTCTCTAATGGCAGATGGATGGACGTCAAGGAATGGGAAAAGCTTAATCAATTTTCTTGTTAATTGTCCAAGAGGTAGTGCGTTCATAGAATCAATTGATGCTAGTTCTTTCTCCAAGAATGCTGTGAAAATGTTTGAACTTTTTTGCAAGTATATCGAGGTTATTGGACCACATAATGTGATCCAAGTAGTCACTGATAATGCATCTGAAAATGTTCTTGCAGGTTTGTCACATGTGACCTTTTATTCTAAAGTTATGTTATTTCATGAAAAATTTGTGTACATCTTAACTTAAATTATAATGACATAACAGGAAAATTATTGATGGACAAATATCCTCACATTTATTGGACTCCTTGTGCTGCTCATTGTTTGGATTTATTAATGGAGGACATTTTCAAAATTCAAAAGCTAAGACGATGTTTTGAGAAAGCAGTGGCAGTACACAGTTTTATATATTCTAGGCCTCGCTTACTTGAGTTAATGAGAAGGTGCACAAATCAAAGAGCACTTGTCAAACCTGCAAAGACTCGCTTTGCAACAGCTTTCTTAACTTTACAACGTTTTCATCAACAACAACTGAACTTGAAGAAAATGTTCACTTGTGAGGAATTTATCTTGGGTCCTTATGCGAAAGAGGCTAAAGCAAAACAATCTCAACATACAATCTTACAACAATCATTTTGGAACACTATAGTGTATGCCTTAAAAATAGCTGGTCCTTTATTAATGGTTCTTAGATTGGTTGATGGAGAGAAGAAGCCCCCAATGGCTTACATATATGAAGCAATGGATAGAGCAAAAGAGGCAATTGCTGCAAGCTTCAATAACAGTGATAAGTATGATCAAATTTTTAAAATGATTGATAGAAGATGGGAAGTGCTATTACATCGGCCTCTACATGCAGCGGGACATTTTTTAAATCCTGAATATTTCTTCAATAACCCTGATATTGCCAAGGATAAGGAAATAGCTGATGGTCTTTATCAATGTATTGGAAGATTATCTCAAGATGTAGCTGAAGAAGATAAAACCAGTAATGAATTAAGTTTATACATTAGGGGTGAAGGACTTTTTGGTATTCCTCCAGCTGTAAGACAAAGAACTACCCGATCTCCAGGTATCATTATTTACAAAAAAATTAAGACTGATTTGTTATATAATATTGAAAAAAATCATTTCTTCCAGCTGATTGGTGGTTGACATATGGACAAGGAGCTCCCAATTTACAAAGTTTTGCTATCAAAGTCCTAAGTTTAACATGTAGTTCATCTGAATGCGAACGCAATTGGAGTATTTTTGAACATGTAAGTATTTTACAATGTATGTGTTGATTTTTTATATATGTTCATAATATAGTAATGTAATAATATTTTAATTGCAGCTTCATAGCAAACGAAGAAGCAAATTGGATCATGGTCGCTTAAAAGATTTAGTTTATGTGAAATATAATAGAGCACTGATTCGAAGATTCAATCATCGTGATGTCATTGATCATATTTCTTTGACTGAGATAGATGATGCAAATGAATGGCTAACAGGAAAATTAGATGATGAGTCTGATGAAGAAAATGACTTTATTGCTGGAGAGGAAGATTTAACTTGGACAAGTGTTGCTAAAGCTACTGGTGTTTATGATAAAAGCTATAATATTCGGGAAAGATCTAAAGGGAAAGAGAAAGAATCTTCAATTAGGCATGATGTTGCTATTGAGAATGATGATGAAGAGGGTGATGAAGAGGATTATGAAGTAGGAGACAATGTTGAAAAAGATAATGAAGCTTTTTTAACATTTGCTGATGATGATGATTCCCAAGAAGAGTAGATTAAATTCATATTTGATCTTTTAAAAAAAGATTGTAATATTTGAATTATGAGATATTTGGTTGTTACTTAGTCGAATTTATATATGTTATGGTTGTCTTTTTTATTATGATAGTTTGTCTTTCATTTTTAATAATATTTCATATTCATGCTTATTATTTTATATTTTTTATATATTTTGCGCCATGTTTAAAATAGCGCGCGCAGCGCCGTGCGCTATGTGCCAAGGCTCCAAATGGACCTTTGCGCCATGGTGCGCCATTCGCCGTTAACAGGTATGTGGCCGTAGATCGACAGCCACGTCTCTGATAAACTTTTCAAGCTTTGATGTCCCCATCATATTCGCTTTTATATTAGGAGGCTATTTTTGAAGTTAAGTTACGATTTATTGTCTAGCGAATCATTAGTTCATTATGAGAAAAAAAATTTCAACATTTGCTATTAAAATTAGGAAGCTCATGATGTAGAACGAAAAAAATACTTTGCTAGGGAGAAGGAAGAATTTGGAAATTCTCAGATTTTCTTCCCAAAATCTTTGAGAATTCTCAGAGTTTTGAGCTTAGGAAATAGGGAGAACAGATGAAGAAATAAGGCTGTAGAATTTTGGTGAATCTCGTGGTCAGCTGTGGGGAAATTAACAGCAAATCGAGGTCTTCCACAGTGCTGGGCAGCAGGGTATCTTTGCTGGCATAGGTGGACAGCAAGCTGTATGGCTTAGGTTTAAGAAAACCATTGGCTGGATATGACAGAGGAGAATTTCGGGTAGAAAAAAATTGCTGGACAGGAGTTTGATCTTTCCAAACAGCAGTTATTAGGCTTAGGATTATTGGAATTCGGTGAGAGAGAGCTAGGCCAGCGGGATTTGAATCAAGGAAAATATTTTAGAATAATTTATTTCCTAATTCCATTGCCAGAATTTAAGGAAAACTTCAATGCTTGGCTCCAAAAAATTTCGTCTGTTATAGCCTTAAAGAAAAAAGGTGATTAGAAAAAAAAAATCCTAATCTAAGCCATAGAAAAGGGAGGCAGCGGCTTTAGTGGGCCAAGGAGTTGTTAACGTGATTAATTAAGGAAACCGGATTTGGAAATTGGAATTAGGAAAGCATTGCATTAAATCCAATTTGAACTGAAAGTCTGGGTATTGGGGAGTTCGGCCACAGACAAAAGGAAGAAATAATTTAAAATATTTCTAAATGGGTTTATGAAACACTTAGGAGGGCCGGCGGCATGCATGGGCAAAGGAGGTTTTGATGAGAGTATTCAAGGCTTCATAATTTGGTTTAATGAGTTAGGAAAGTAATGACATAAATCCAATTTGAATTTAAAATTCAAATTGATTTAAATTAAGTACTTTCCTAAAATAGATGAACCAAATTAGGAAAGAATTTGAAATTTGAATTTGAATAATTTCAAATTCAAATTAATCCTTAAATTAACTCAACCAAATTAGGAAATCCAAAAGGGGGTGGAGAGGAAGGTTCGGCCGGCGGCTAATGAGGTGGAGCCGGCGACATGATGGGTGAGGTGGCCGGTGGCTTTTGGAGAGCTCGGTAAGGAGCTTGGTCTGTGAGGTTGAGGGAGGAGGAAGAATATGAAATGGCCACGGGGAGCGATAAGAAGGAAGAAAACAAAACAAAGATAAAACGAAAGATAGAAAATAAAAATGATAGAAACCGCGAGCCTTGGACTCTTCCGAAGACTGACGGGTGATTCGTTTGCCCTTCTCCAAGGGACTTCAAATCACGAGCCCGGACCCATCCTGTGGCTGGTGAAACTATCGATTTCTCTCATAGAAATCTCACTCTCGTCCTCTCTCAAGAAGAACACAAGTGTGGAAAACACAAAATTTTCATATCAAAATTAACCATCCTATTACAATAGCTAAAGGCCCTATATATAGGCCACAACATGAGAAAATAAAAAATTACAAAATTGCCCCTTGGGCCACAACACTCAAATAAATTAACCTAGGGGTAAAATAGGAAATAACATAAAATAGAAACTAAAATGCAGAAAATAATTCATAAATGACAACTTAAATCAGAGCCGTCGATTTACGACGCCTCCTGTGATAGATGCGCCAGATTTTCGTGCCGATGTCCGCATCAGCACATCATTATGGTGAATGGAGGCGCACGTTCAACCTTGTTTGTTGCCATATATTACAATGTTGAAGAATGCACGTTGGTTCGACAGGCCCACATGAAATGTGGACGACTTTATCAACAAGGGGTGGACAGCTGCGGCATTAACTGTAGGAGGAATTTGTAGGCCATGTGTGGAAGAAGAAGAACTGTTGCTGTCGGCCTGACCAAAACAGGAAACTAGTGTCCCATTGATCCATGGCTTCTTAGCAAAAATAACAGGAAAGGAAATTGGTTGCCCATATTCAAGGATCACTCAGCAAATATTTTTTTTTTCTTGTAATTATATCTTTTTGTAAAGTTGTTTAGGTTCCTAGAATGATCTAGTCAGCTCTAAGTATAAAAATTCTTTGAATGTATGACAAAACAACCAGGCTTGTAGCCATTATTCTATTTTCTAGATGGTATCTAAACTCTAGGTTAGGGTCCTAATTTCAGACCTATTTTCTTTGACTTTTCTACCTCAATTATTGTTAAATTCTTCTCCATGTCTAAGAGTTTCGACTTCCCATAAGAGAGCTAATCATCATGAATGGTGGAACCAAATCAATCCAGTCAAAGGAGAACTCTTGGGGTTATAAACGTCATATCATATGAATGAAAAAAATTATCTAAAGTAGGCCCAAATTGTAAAGACCTTTTTGAAAGGTATATATATAAAGTAGGCCCTTTTGTTACTTTTCCTCGATTTGTATTCCTATATCTCATTTATCTTTTATTAAAAAGGAGAAAAAATATCTTAAGCCTAAAGATCTTATACATGCTTTGAGGCACATATATTCTTGGATGATGGTCTCTTCGTCAGATCATCATAAGCAGGGGGATCCTCTTCATAAAAATTTCTTCAAATTCCATGTTAGATCTCTGAGCTCTCTTCCTTACCATCTAAATCAAATCCCTTGCCATAAAAAAACATTGAAATTAAACAAAGTAATAATATTTTCATGCTTAGAATATTTATTAATCTATCCTCCACGCAGTTTGCTAAGGATGATAAATTTAAATTTGAGCAATTCTCATAAAAATTTTGTATCATATCAAGTGTATCTATATGTTCACGGAAAAAAAAATCTCATGTTAGTAAGGATGTGGCATGTGCTTTTTGATGAGCTTCTTAGCTTGATTGCGATGACACCATTATGTTATAGTTATGGCCAAAGACCAGATGTTCCTTAATGGCTAAGTCTATAGGTCGTGAGCTATGAGACATTGATTGGACATGAAGCCCTCTTTTAGCTAAAATTTTAGAACCGGCCATCTCTTTAAGCACGCAACTTTGTTTTTGGGCAAGCTTTTTCTTTTCTTTCATTTTTTCCACTCGTCATTTTTAATTATGTGTTAAAATTGATATTGAGTTTTGTTAGATTTTCTAATATATGTATTGCATGAGATTTCGATTGTGTGCATTTTTAAGGCAAACGTTAATTTGTGTTTGATGGAGCCATCGTCAACTCAAAATAAAAATTAATAGTTTTTTTTAGATAAAAACAAAGTACTTCCGAGTTAGTTTTTGAGTTGAGTTGAGCTAAGTCTCATAATTTTAAATAATGTTTTCTAAATTCTTAAATGGATTTTATATGGGTATATATGTACATGTATGTAGATATTTATGAAATATAAATATATTTTTATATTGTATACTTATGTCATATTTTTGAATGTGTATATATGATGAAGACGTGCATACAAATAAGATCAAATTAATTTTGAGTCAGCCATCCTTGAGTCTACATGAATTGATTTCGAGTATGAGTCAGTTAAAATTCTAGGGATTATTGAACAAGTTTTGAGTTTCAAATAAAATTTCCACCTATATGCATGACTTTTGTGGGCATAAGTTTCCGCGTATAAATTTCTCATTGAGAGCCATAAATCTTTGGTCAAAATTGAATTTTAACTTATTTTTTAAAATTTTCATAAAAGATGGTGAATAATTATTTATGATTTTTAGTTTGCATTTAAAATTTTTTACTTGTTTGGTGCTTTGTTTTCTACATTGCTTGTTAGATTTGCATTAGAGAGCTTGACAATAAAACATCCAACTTCTTTTTTGCATTGTTTGACTATTGTCTCTCCATTATATAGGATGACCGAATTTTTTTTTCTCTTTATCTTATTTTCACCCCATCTGATTTTCTTACTCTTTTTTCTCACCCCCACTATCTTATCTCCTTGTCACTCTCTCTCTCTCTCTCTCTCCCCCCTTGTGCATTTTCCCTCTTCGCATCACTTGTTTCTCTCTACATAATTCTCGCTCAATGCCTTTTCTCTCACTCTCTCTTAGCGTCTCTCTTCCCGACCTTCTATTTATTTATGCTCATTTACCCAAAGTCCCTTTCCCTTTTTTAATCAATTTCTCTATACTCTTCTAAAATCCCGTACATCCGTACACATTGTTTGTATACATGATATTAACTGAATTGTGTTTCTCACCATCATCTCAAAAACACTTCACTCATTGATGTAAAACAATTATGGGAAGATGAGATGCTTAAAGACGTTTGCACGTTTAGTTTTAGAGAACAATAATAAGCAAGATCTCATGTTGGTTTGAACGATAAAATAAAATATTATGTGATAAATAGCGTTGGTTAAATTACGTGTATAGAAGTTAAGAGCATAAAATTCAATCAATTTAATCCACTTTTGCATTCGTGAATGGTCTCAACAATAAATCCCTTCGTTAACATTAAGACTAGCTATTACAAGGAACCCTTCACTCAACTCTTCATATTACTAGGCTTTAGCGGAGGGACCAACAACATCTTTGTGAATCAAAATATAACCCCGTTGGATAAATAAACTAAGAGGCTAAAAAAGTCGGATGTCGAGTTTACCCAAAGATAAGAGAGATGCACACTCTGACAAGATCGTTTGAATGCTGGGGAAGATGTGGGCAGCAACCAAGAGCTTTCCCGCAGCATGGAACAGCCGGGAAGTGGTGCAGAAATTCTGATCCACGTAATCTTCAATGGTGGCGTTGATCTCTATGTTGACGTCACGAAAGACGATCTCAAAACGCCCACACGTCCTTGGGAATCAAAGACTAATCTCTGATCAATAGTTGGATCCGCCATGCATAGTTGTCCAGGAGAAAATGTAGAGAGGATGAGGGGATCAGCCAATTTAAGTGGAGAAGGAGACAAAAATAAGATATGAAATTAATTTCAGATTTAGCGAATAATTAGAGATTAATCTCTTCTGAAATTTGAATTTGAAATTAGTGGAAATTAGGAGGGAAAGTGGGGAGGGGATTGAATTAATTAGATCCTTAATTTATGGGATCTAATTAATTAAATGGGGAGCTTAGGTGGCCGGCCAAAGAGGGAGAGAGGGAGGGGAGTTTAAATAAAAAAAACTTAAATTAATTTCAATTTTGAGTGAATTTGGAGGGAGACTCAATTTGAAATTGGATTTAAATTTCAAATGAAGTTATGGGGAGTTAATGGGCAATCAATGGAGGCCCACTAATAGTGGCCGGCGGCTTAGAGAGAGGGAGAGGGAGGTTATAAAATTTGAAATCCAAATCAATTGCAATTAATACATTGAATTAGCATTTATTGGCTTCCACCCTAGCATGGCCGGCGACATCAAGGAGAGGGAGAGGATTGTGGAGAGAATTTAGGGAATTTCCAAAGAGGGATTGTGGATTAGGAAAATTATTATAACCTCCAATTTGTTTGAAATTTAAATTGAAGTTTTGAATAAAATTTTCCTAAATAGGAATTTACAAAATTGGAAAGTTTTGAAATTCAAAATTTGAATTTCAAATTGGCTCCAATTTTCCCTCTCAAGTCCAACTAAATTTGGAAGATAGCATGATGATAGAGATCATCATCACAATGGAAAAGGGGTCTTGGTGGGGGCGGCGGCAAGAGGAAGATGCGGGTTTGGTTCTGGGTGGAGGTGGTTAGGAGCTAGGCCGGCGAGTGGAATTGTGGAGGGGGAATTTGGTGGGGATCAAGGGGTATTTTGATGGCGGAATGAAAGTGGAGGGAATTCGATGCAAGAAAAAAATTGAAAGAAAATGAAAGATAAGAAAACCGCGAACCTTGGAATCCACCAAGATTGACGGGTATTGCTTTTTCCCCACTTGGGCCTCTCCTCTCACTAACTCACTAAGAGATCATCCAAAGAGAGAAAACTTAGAACTTATGAAGAGATCGATAAGCACAAGCTGAAAATTTCATATTAATCATCATTAGCCCTTCTCCAAGAAGAGGAGGGACTTAAATAGACAAATACAAGAATGGAAAAATAAAAGACAACAATGCCCTCGAGGCTTACAACTAATCCCTTAAGCAAGATCATAAATGGAAAGATAGAAAATAAATAAATACATCACATATAATTGAAATAAACAAGACGTCATCATAGCCATCGATCATCGGCCACGTCCCTGAGGGAACATTAAGGGTCTGATGTCCGCATCATTCTCCCCGGCTGGGAGAAAACTCGACTCCGTCGAGTGGGTGTCTCAAAAGCTTTTGTAGAGATGCAAATCAAACTGGATCCAACTCTGTAACTCCTCTCGATCAATCCACGTATCTTCTATCTTTGGTTTACCTCGCCACGTTATCAAATAGCTTCTTCGTCCACCCTCTTTTGTGGAAATAATGTCATCACTTAGAATCAAGTTAATCACTTCCGCTATAGGTATTTTAGGAATATTTGGGAGTGGAGGTAGGCTTGGGTTCTCACAGGGTGGGGTCACACAAGACTTAATTTGAAGATGATTTGGGGCTTAAACTCTTGGCCCTCATAGGCTACTAAATCTTTAGATTAAAAGAGGAATGAACGTTGAATTCTGCAGGCAGATCCAATTATGTAAGCAGTGTCTTGGATTATAGTGACTATTATAAATGATCCAGCACTTCTAACATGTAAATTTTCGGACGAATCCGCACAATCACTGATTTACCAACCTTAATAGTTTTAAAATGTAGTTTTAGAATCAGCATGAAGTTTATACTTATTATTACTCTCTTCAGGTTGGGCGTGCAATTTCCTTATGTAAGCCATGCAGATGTAATGCAGATGTGGATGCCAGAGACTTGGTGCAATGAAGATGGGCATGAATTGTGGGATCACACAAAGTTGTAAATAGAGGAAACTTTGGAAGAAAACAAACTACAAAAACACACACAAACATACTGACTCACAAGCACACATAGATAGGAATAAAAATAGATCAGTCACAAAATGAGAGGACAAAAAGTTTCCATGTCTAAGGGAACAGGAGTAGGAGCAATAAAGACTTCTCTAGTTGCCTGGGCATTTTTATAGGTAGTTTTAGTTAGGATCGTAGGTAGTCTCCTAGTGGAAACAGTGGTGGTGAGGTAAGTCAAATCAGGAAATACACACCTTCTGCTAAATATAAATCTAAATGAACAACTCCATAAATAGACTCCAATAAAATAAGAGGAGACTTATTGTTCAAATCAGGCTCATAAACTTTCAGGCTCCTATGACTATCTTTACTAGAATCAGGTTTGATTATAACCCTAAAGATCAATGGATTTGGGGTGAACTAAGTCGGGGTCTAATTCAGGTAGCAAATTCAACTTACTCAATTCCAATTCGAGATTATCCACGTCGCTATTAGAGTCCGAAATTAAATTAGAATTATTCAGAGTCATCTTAGTAGGAGATACAATTAAATCAGATTCTTCCGACTTTAATTTCAATGTGTTCAAGGTCAGATAAGCTTCTTCCAAGATCAAATTAATATCGTCCAGGCAGACCTTATCCAAAGAGATATCCTTTATGAGATGAGGATCATGATGGGTTAAGGTATCTAGGTTTAAAGGTCCTATATCTCCTAAATTAGGGTTTAAGTCAGGAAGGGAGTCTAATTCAATCACTTCAATTTCATCCTCAAAGAAATCTTCGTTATCAGTGATATTATTAGTGTCCACGAAATTGTTGCACTCAGTCTCAGGTTCCGGGGACCTTTTCTTTTTAATATCTTTCTTTATTGTAATCATACTTGCAAGATCAAAGGGTGAGGAGGCTAAAGGTTGACGGGGATGGCTAGTAGTCAGCCCAAGTGGGGAGTCATATGAGACCGATCCAACAGAAGACCCAATAGAGGGTTGGCCTTGAAGGTTTGGTGAGGACCTATAGGGTGGGGCAGCAACCCTAATGTTACTAAAGGATGGGTGACCATAAGTAGGGGAAAGGTATTTTAATCCAAGTTCTCGTCTCATGTTTTTCCAATCGGAGGTAGGGTATTTGCCCCGAGACTCTTTGTGATCTTCTAACCTCATCCAAAATTGGAGAGCACTACCGCTTAGGTGTGACCTAGCAATGCTAAACTGGCGAGAATAAGGGATTTTATGCGATTCAAAATAGTCATCTAATTGTCTAACCCATTCCCTAAAGTAGGATGGGTCCAAGGAACCATCAAAGGTGGGTAGCCGGTCATGTGACTCTAAGTAAGGTCGTTGTGGCTTAAACTCAGGTCTAGGTTGATAAGCAGAGTGGGACACATAATTCGAGTGGGGATAGTCAACAGGTTTCTCCATCATGATTCTAGTCACAGTGCCCACTAGGTTAACGATCTCATCTAATCTCTTTTAGAGTCTTATCGGATCCATTGGGAAGCGTCAAGTGACACTCAAAGATGATTGGGTGTAAGGGACGTCATTGAGGCACTAAGTAGGCTCACTTAAATTCACTGAAGGGTGCAAAAATTGTTTGGACAACAATCTACACTAGTGGGTTAAGTAACCTAGGCACTTAGGAAGGTTGTTAGGTTGAGGACATCACCTAAACACACTGAATTGCTCACAAAAAAGGCACCAAACAGCAGCAGAAAAAGTCAGGACAGCAAACTAAACAATGGTCTAGGTTGTCTAAATGTTATAGGGATACCACTAGGGTGAGGGCAGCACCTAGACACTCTAAAACTATACTCCTAAAGGCTCCAAAGATTGCAGGAATTAATAGGGCAGCAAACTAATATGATGGACGAAGTTATCTAAGCAAATTGGGTGGACTCTAGAGTGTGGACAGCAAGTGAATACTACCTAAAACTCACCCAAAAGGCTGCAGAAATTTAGTGGACAGCAAATTAAGTCAAATGTCTAAGTGGCCTAGACTAATATGGATGTTATGGTGATGATAACAGCACTTAATCAGTGAAATATGCTTATGTAAGATGAAAAAACTACTGCAGAATTTTCTGGACAGCAAAAGGAAAACATCAAATAAACTATCTAGATGATGTTATGCATGCAAACGACTAAGGACAAGTTAAAGTAAACTCCTAGGATGCATCTAGCACATGTAAAGCATGCTAGCCATGCTCTGATACCAAGATGATGTAAACCAATCATGGGAAGATGAGATGCTTAAAGACGTTTGCACGTTTAGTTTTCGAGAGCAATAATAAGCAAGATCTCATGTTGGTTTGAACGATAAAATAAAATATTAAACTGATAAATATCGTTGGTTAAATTACGTGCATAGAAGTTAAGAGCATAAAAATCAATCAGTTTAATCCACTTTTGCATTCGTGAATGGTCTCAACAATAAATCCCTTTGTTAACATTAAGACTAGCTACTACAAGAAACCCTTCACTCAACTCTTCATATTACTAGGCTTTAGCGGAGGGACCAACAACATCTTTGTGAATCAAAATATAACCACGTTAGAGAAATAAACTAAGAGGCTAAAAGAGTCGGATGTCGAGTTTACCCAAATATAAGAGAGATGCACACTCTGACAAGATCGTTTGAATGCTGGGGAAGATGTGGGCAGCAACCAAGAGCTTTCCCGTAGCATAGAACAGCCGGGAAGTGGTGCAGAAATTCCGATCCACGTAATCTTCAATAGTGGCGTCGATCTCTATGTTGACGTCACGAAAGACGATCTCAAAACGCCCGCACGTCCTTGGGAATCTCTGATCAATAGTCGGATCGACCATGCATAGTTGTCCAGGAGAAAATGTAGAGAGGGGGAGGAGGGGATCGGCCAAGCTAAGTGGAGAAGGAGACAAAAATAAAATTTGAAATTAATTTCAGATTTAGCGAATAATTAGAGATTAATCTCTTCTGAAATTTGAATTTGAAATTAGTGGAGATTAGGAGGGAAAGTGGGGAGGGGATTGAATTAATTAGATCCTTAATTTATGGGATCTAATTAGTTAAATGGGGGAGCTTAGGTGGCAGGCCAAAGAGGGAGAGAGGGAGGGGAGTTTAAATAAAAAAAATTGAAATTAATAATTAGTTTTGAGTGAATTTGGAGGGAGACTCAATTTGAAATTGGATTTAAATTTCAAATGAGGTTATGGGGACTTAATGGGCAATCAATGGGGGCCCACTAATAGTGGCCGACGGCTTAGAGAGATAGAGAGGGAGGTTATAAAATTTAAAATCCAAATCAATTGCAATTAATACATTGAATTAGCATTAATTGGCTTCCACCCTAGCATGGCCGACGACATCAAGGAGAGGGAGAGGCTTGTGGAGAGAATTTAGGGAATTTCCAAAGAGGGATTGTGGATTAGGAAAGTTATTATAAACTCCAATTTGTTTGAAATTTAAATTGAAGCCATGAATAAAACTTTCCTAAATTGGAAAGTTTTGAAATTCAAAATTTGAATTTCAAATTGACTCCAATTTTTCCTCTCAAGCCCAACTAAATTTGGAAGAAAGCATGATGATTGTGATCATAATCACAATGGAAAAGGGGTCTTGGTGGGGGCGGTGGCAAGAGGAAGATGCGGGTTTGGTTCTGTGTGGAGGTGGCTAAGAGCTAGGCCGGCGGGTGGAATTGTGGAGGGGGAATTTGGTGGGGATCAAGGGGTATTATATCTTTATTTTGTTCCTTTGGTATTCTTTTTTATATCATTTGCATTTGGTTCTTCTATTACGGGACTTTCGATTTCCTTATGTTCTCTTTGTTTTGGGACTTCTAGATTTCCCGGTTTCGGTGATCTTTTTGTTATAATTATGTCTCATGAGGATGCTAGTAGCTTCTGTTATGGCACCGTGACTTGTGTGATTTTGTTGTTCTCTCAGCTTCCTGATAAGGCTTTTGGCTTATCTTCTTTTTGTTTTTAATTTTAAAATTATGGAGGCTTTATGATTATGATGAGTATTTGAGTTTGTGGCATGTATAACTTATTCTACTCTAATTTTACTTTTATCCAATTAATTTTTGGTTGGATTTAATTGCTTTTAACCTTCTTTTAGTGCAACGCTTGGTGTTATTATTTGATAATTTCTTAAACATATATTTTTTCTATTTCTAATTTTTGCTGTTGGTTTAAACATGATATTTAGTTATGTCAAATGTGGTACAATCTAATTTTTTATTGAGGATGTACCTTGGTGTATGCTTTTCGCTAATGATATTCTTCTTGTTGGTAAGACTAGAGAGGGAGTTGAAAGTAAACTTGAATTATGGAGGTCAACATTAGAGACTAAAGGCTTTCGCTTGAGTAGATTTAAAACGGAATATATGGAGTGTAATTTTAATAGTAATAGACCTAGTGAGGGGATTGTGACTTTGGGCGATCAAGTCATTTATAAGAGTACACGTTTTAGATATCTTGGATCTATTGTTCAGAGTGATGGTGAAATAGATGGGGATATTATCAGCAGAATTCAAGTTGGATGGTTGAAGTAAAGGAATGCATCAGGCTTGTTGTGTGATAGAAAAGTACCCCTCAAACTTCAGGGAAAATTTTATAAGATGGTAGTGAGTCTGCAATTCTTTATGGTGCTAAATGTAGGCCATTAGAAGAGAAGCATAATACTAAGTTAAGTGTGGCAGAGATGAGGATGCTTAGGTGGATGAGTGGCTTTACCCTTGGAGATAGGATACAAAATGAGCATATACGTGCAAAAGGTTGGAGTAGCTCCAGTAGAAGATAAGATTAGAGAGAGTCGCCTTAGATGGTTTGGTCACATAAAACGGCGGCCTTCCAATGACCCGGTTAGGAGAGTAGATGTATTAGATTTGACTTATGTTAAGAAAGGTAGAGGCAGACCTAAAAATACTTGGTTAGAAAATATTAGGAATGACCTTTCTTTATTTGATTTAAATGAGAATTTGATCTTTAATAGGATACAATGGAGAAAAAGGATTCATGTAGCCGACCCCACATTGTGGGATAAAGGCTTGATGTTGTTGTTGTTTGTTTTTCATGCTTATAACTTTATATTCATTTTTTTTAATTAATGCTTATGAACTTTTCCTATATGGGATTCTTCATATTTTGTGGTTTTCATCTAAAGGACGAATAGTTGTGATGTAATACATGCATGACATTACAAGAGATTAACAAGAGAATTTTTTAAAAGTTAACCATCATAACGTTATGCATCAAATCAAAGTAAGTTGTTAAAATTCGCAGTCTTCCACTTGATTAGGCAAAGAAATATATGAAGATTGACCAAGACACTTTCAATCAAATACAAAGGCGAACGTAATGTAATAGCTTATAACAAAAATCCAAAATTTAATATTGAAATGTTCACCTTGAGGATTTACTCTCTCTCTATGGTTCTAGGCTTAGCAGAGGAAGGTCTTCCACACCAGAAGTGAGGTGACCACTTGGAAGGAAGAGTCGAGGAGCTTGGTTATTAGAAAGGTAGCCGGAGGTGGAGGAGGCAAGGATCGTTCGATGAGGACCCACTGAGTTCTTGGTCGTTGAAGCTCAATAGTCTCGGCGAGTCAATAAACGATGCGGTTGACTTAGCGTTCCACTGTGCCGTCGTACTGCCAATCTGGCTCGTAGAAGGGAGAGAGTAGGATGTCGATCTTGCCTTGGGCATTGTAAGCAAAGCCGTGATCAATGGCCGGATCCGCCATTCATGATCATGTGAAGACTTTGTGTGTAGTGGGAAGTAGGGGTGGAGGAGCGGCTACGTAGGAGAGGCGGCCAAGAAGGGGAGGGGACGATGGGGGTTTCGGGTGGATTAGGGAAGAGAAGGAGGGGGGTGGCTAGGTCTAGTTAGGGTTTAAAGAAATTAAGAAAAAACTGAAATTAATTTCAGTTTAAGGGGAATCAGAAGGAAAATATTTGAGTTTGAATTTCAAATTTCAAGTGGGGATGTGATGCATTTAGATTTTTGCATTATTTTGTTTTGAACAATGTTAGTTATATTTTCTATTTTTTGTTTTATTTTTTTAAGCTATCCTATGATGGAAGGCATCTAAATATCATGGTAGGAATAGGTTTGGGTTATGCTTACCTTGGGTTTGCTGGTTTTTGGACCCATCTTGTCCTTTGGGCTGTTTCTTGGTTTCGGGTGGGCCTTGGCTGTTTTTGGTTTGGACTTTGGTTGTTGGAATTCTTGTGATGCCACGTCATTAATGTTAAGTGGGGGTTTAGCTCATTATGAGCTGTTGTTTAGTTTTGAAATTTAAATTGAGGAGAGCACATTTAGGTGGGTGGAACTTGCCCTTTACTCTCCCTTTTGTCTCTTGGTTTCCACGGGCTGTTTGCTGTAATTTCTGGGTGGCTTTTGGTTTGCTGCTGCGGTTTCCTCCCATGGTGTTGTCGACTCTTCAGTTTGCTCCCTGATTGCTATCCCGTGGTCCCCCTTTTCCAGATTTTTGTATTGGCTCTTCAGGTCCCATGCTGGGCTGCTTTCCTGTGGCTGCTGGGGGCTTTTTCCATGGCTTTGGTGCTCAGTTTCCTGTGCAGTTTTTGGGACTGCTGTGTGGTGGCTGTTGGCCTTTCATTTCCCTCATTTAATTAAGTATTTGAAGAGATTTTGGGGGTGTTTGGTTTTCCCTCTCTTGCCTATAAATATAAGATATTTTGAGATGGAAAAGGTTGGTTGATTATTGAGAGCAAAGTTGCTAAAACCTGAGGGTTCTTCTTGGAAAAGACTGAGAGCTTGTTCCATTCTCCTTCTCCTCTAGGAAAGCTTGCAAGCTTCTCCTCTTTCTTCTCGGGCTTCTAACCTCTTTCTTCTCTACGCAAGTTCCACTCCACCTGTATCTTTCTTCTGGTTCCGTTGGTAAGATTTGTTGGCTGTTTTGGAGGCATTTGCTGGAGGAGTTTTGGTAGGACGTTGGACCCTTTTGCAGTGGTGGACCCTCGGTTTGCATGCCTAAGCATTATTTTGAAATATATTCCTACTTTCGTTACATGTGAGGAGTCCTCTTGTAGGATGTTCTGAGGATAGTGTTTGTTTGGTTTTATGTTGTTTTTTTTGCTAACTTTCTTTTGTTTTGGTTTGTTGGATGATTGTGCTTTTCTAATCTGAATTTAGTCGTTTTAACTAGTCTATTTTGTTCTCCAAGTGGTGTCTTAAATTTCTAAAAGTGGGTCTTGATTCTCTTTTAAATTTGTTGTTCTCTCTTTGTGTTTTACTTCAAGTTGCATACATCAGGATGGGGGGAAATTAAGAGGGGAAATCAATTTGGATTCCCCCTATGGCCGGCGACATTAAGAGAGGGAGAGGGGTTGGGTAAGGGAGTCAAGGGTTTCCTAATTTGTCTTTGCTATTTTGGGATGACGATTTGAAATCCGATTCAATTTAAATTTAAATTGAATCTCATTTGAAACTTTCCTAATTTGGCTTTTGTCAAATTTGGAAACTTTGGAATTCAATCAATTTGAATTTCAAATTTTGAAAACAATTAGGGGAGAGGGGAGGGGCCGGCGGTTGAGGATGTGGAAAGGGTGGTGGAGGAGGGGAGGCCTGCGGCTAGGGATTTGGCAGGCGGGTTGGATCCCCTAGGTGGCCGGCGTGATGATGTAAGGGGTCTCGGGTTGAGGGGGAAAACAAGTTGGGGATTTGGGATTAGGTGAGGCCGACGGGTGCTTGGCTTGGAGAGGATGTGGGTGTGTAGGGGAAGAAGAAGAAATCGGGGCCGCGAATCTCGGAATCCACCGACGGTTGACAGATCTTGCTCTCACCCTCATTGGGCTTCTCCTCTCATGAACTCACTAAGAGATCAAAGAAGAACATAAAATATCATTCAAAATAATTTATCATCCGATACAATAGAGGAGACCCTAATATATAGGCCTAAGGAAACAAAAAGTACAGTGACTCAAATGCCCATGGGGTTACAACTCAAGACAACTAAAAGAAAGGGTACAATCATAAATAGCAATTAATACATGACATCAAAATAAAACTAAGCATCAAAATAAAGGCTATGGATCTTGACCATCGATCTGTGCCTCCTGTGCTGATATACTCGTCGAAAACGCCTGTCGATGTCCTCATCAAGTTGTCTGAATAAAGGGTTTTTGAATTGAGTATTTGAATGTGTGTGCTTGTGATTTTAAGCATCCCATTGTTTATTTGCATTAGAAAATTTAGATATGAAGATGTCCTACATCATCTTTTAGTAAATGGCTTGCTTATACTGTTATTTTTCTTCAGTTCTGTTCTTTTTTAAAAAGAGCTGTATGGTGTTTATCAAATATTTTACTATCCTATCCATTTCATTTTTTTAAGCAATTAGGGCTTATTAACATATGCTTGATAGGATATTTCTTATAGCTCTTTAAAATTGCTTTCCACTTATTGAGTTTTTCTATCATCTTATAACAGAGTCTAGACATTTTAGTAATATTTTGCCATCACTTTCAGGGCTTTAAGGGTTTTGTCCAGGGATATTGATCCCATACCTAAAGATATCCTTGAGGAGTTCAATTTGCCAAATCTTTTTGACGTAAGTTTTCTTTATTCGTTATTTTAAAGATCACAATCTTGGATGAAGCTCTGTGATACTTGTTTTTAGCCTCGTGTAGTTCCCCTTGCAAAATACTGCCCCGTACATAATGTTATGCATGAGTAGTTCAGTTTGAGAAACCTTCTTGGATGTCTTTTATGACGCTAGTTGATATTTTTTGATAGCGTTATGTATGTTCCCATTGCAAACTTTCTTAGTTTTCAAGTAGGAGGGAGAAATGGATGATCGGAGGCTTATATTTACATTGCTAGTGGTATCTAAAGCTCGAGTGGAGGATTCCTCCTTGGAGCACTGGTGCAATCTTATGTTTTTTATTACATTCATTATATTGTTTTTAAGTTTTGGCAGCTAAGATTTGGAGTTTCATCTTCCTCCCTTTTTTATATATATATTTCATCTTTGAGCAGAACAAGTCACTCTTTCATCAAATATTGACACTCACAAAGATGTACTTTCTCAAACTCACTTTTCATATTAAGGGTTAGGAATAGGACATATATAAAAATTTACTCTTACCTGAGTGAGTGCATACGTTTAACAGTGAATAAATTGTTTCATCATTCATTCATAATGAACATGGTAAATGGATTCATTACACAAAATATAGGCCACCCTTTATTGTAAAAGGATAGCAAATACATAAAATTTACAAAATATATAAGTTCATCCTTCATTGTAAATATATGACATGTACATCCAATTCACAAAAGCACAAGAGACAAGAAAAAGCAAGGAAAATAAAGTTAAGAGTTTATATATAAAGGACATAGGATGGACGCATCTACCAAGCCCAATTTTAGAATCCTCTTTTTGCAAAGCCTAAAATTTTCTTCTCCATGCATCAAGATTGACTTATAAGCAAGACTTTCAATATAAGTATCGGTGAAGTCCTTATTGGTGTAGATGGTCTAAAGCTCTATTCTTAAGATCAAAAACTCTAATCTTAAGCTTCTTTCATTTCCTTTAAGGGAGCTTCTGGAGGTTGAGTTACCTCTATGCTTTTTCTCATAATGTCATGAAGTACTTTTGTAGATTAGCATAAGGTCTCATATCACTCAGCTTAAAAATAATTAGCCCGATAAATGTAGCAGAGATGATTAAGTATAGACCTATTAAGGGAAGTTGGATTGTTAGCACGATGACCTTGCTAATATTATCTGAGTAATTGCTCGGCTTTGGCTTAACAAAAGAAAGATCATGCAGACCTTTTAGAAATGTGAAAATACTCATTCCATTGAAAGGTTAGAACTTCAGGTTGAGTCAAGAACTCAAGGCACTTGGAAGTACTCTCTCGGACATTGACCAACTTTAGATAGGTGTTATGATACGATTTGACTCAAGAGAATGAGCGTATTGGTTGGATCACTTAGGATCCTTAACCACCAATTTTTGTTGCCTCTCCAGGTCCTTTTTAATTTTGTCAGTTCAAGGCTAAATAGATGACACGATGTGTTAACACAACTTGAATACTTGAATACGAGGAATTGAATCCTCCTGGTTGGCACTAGGCACTTTGTTATTACTAGGGACTAGAAAATAATCTGTATTTAAGGAATGGAGCTCAAGATGAAGATTATATTAAAATGTAGCAATTAGAATCAAACTCGAGAGATTGTCCACTGAAACTTGAAAAGAAAAAATGATTAGTGGCATTAATCTTTGCCATAAGCTTTTTCCTCTAGAATAGCAGTTGTCAAAATGTTAATAGAGGCGTTGCCTGATGTAATGCATATTAACTAATCTCAGCGAAGAAGAAACATCTCTTCCACTTCCACCTAGGGCTGCAAATGAGTTGAGCCGAGCCGAGTATGTGCGCGTTCATGTTTTAGTTCGTTTATTATCAGCTTGTTCGAGTTCGGTTTGAGTTTAATTCGAGCTTTTTTGTTTGTGTTTAAGCTTGATTCGTTTAAATTAATGGGTGTTCATGTTTGGTTCATATTTGATTCATGTTCGGTTTGTTTCGTGCTTAGTGAGTTTTAAACAAACAAGCATTATTGACCTATAAACAAGCTCTACTTCTAGATATTCATTAACTTAATAAATAAGCCTTATCGAGCCTTCTAACAAACAATTATAACGAGCTTGTTCGTGAACATACCTAACAAAGTTTTCTAAACTATCAAACATGCTCGTTCACGAACATATCTAATTGGTATTCTTGAGTTTTCAAATGAGCAAATTTATGAACATATCTAAATAGTATTTTCGAGGTACCAAATGAGCTCATTCACGAACAAACGATCTATGATTCATCTTATATTTTTTCATGAATGTTTTAAACAAACAATCTAGCATACATGAACAAATATCTCTTGCTCATGAAATTTATAAAATTTATTAATTAACAATTGTTATATCATTATGTTATAATAAATATAAAATATTTATTTTATATATGTTTATCAATTTTATAATCAAATATTAATCGAGTTTTTAACGAGCTTATTCATGAGTTCTGAATAGAACATGAATCGAGCTTTTATCGAGCTGAATGATTAGCTTGTTCACAATCTTTAAATGATGATGTTCATAAGCATAAATGAGTTGAACTACATGCTTGTTTATTTAATAATCGAGTATTTAAAAAAATGTTCAAGTTTGTTTGTTTAGTTAATTAAACGATCACGAATGTGTACCGAGCAACGATTAGCTCGTCGAAAGCTTAGTTCACTTGCAGCCCCTGCTTCCACCTTTAATGTGAAGTTTTAAGATGGGGTTGGCCTCATATGATTGATAGTAGATTGGACCAATTGACCTTATGTGAGAAAATTAAACATAAAATAAGTTTGTTTGACCATAAAATATTACTGCTTCTACAACTGTTGTGAAAAGGCAATAGCCATCAAGATTGATTTCTACATGATTTGTGTAGGGACTAAAGAAAAATGCTTGATGACATCTACCATTGGCTTTTTGAAGAGGTGAACCAAATTCACATTTAAAATGATCAGTGTGCAAGTAAATTTCTCTCTTGCAAAAGATATTCGATAAATTGAGATTTGTGTAAACTTTTAAAATAAAATTAGTGGGAGCCATGCATAGGGTTCTTATTTTAATTGATAACTTCATCCTTTAGAAAAGAGTTGTTCATTCTGACTTTCAAAATTTATTTAGTATCTATGATGCACCGACACTTCTCCTCAAAGAGGCGTGCAGTGTCTGACACGACACTCGTCCGACACTCATTCGACACGTGTCGGACACTCCAAAAACGTGTCTGATTAAAAAATATTAAATGCAAATTTGACACGTGTCTGACACCCGTATCTTAAATATTTTATGAATTGTTTTAAAGATAATTTCTTGTATTTTGCGGGATTTAAACTAAATTTTTTATTTCCTATCCACAACACCAAATCAACGTCCGCACTTAATACTCAATCATCGAATATTCTCTTTTTCATTTCTTTTTGGCAGTGAATGTATTTTCATCTCATCTCTCGATGACTGATAAATGGCATCGACACCTGTCTCTCGATGCCTGAAATATTAATTGTTGTTTTTTGAAGCTTACTAAAAAAAGCTAATGTACATGCTCGATACCGTTAGGTATCGCTAGGTACATGCTCGGTACTGCTAGGTATCGCTAGGTACCGCTCAGTACATGCTTGGTACCGCTAGGTACAAGCTCGGTACATGCTCGGTACCGCTCGGTATCTTTCCATACAAATAACTTACAAACTTTAAAAACAAGCATAACTTCAAAATTACTCTTACCCTGGCAGGTCGAATCCCGCCGGGGGGTAGCTAAATGGTTTTTTGCTTTTATTTTTGTGGTTGTACTAGATATTTTGTACTAAACATCTTTATGCTATAAGTTAAACAAATTATCATGAAATTGATTTATTATTGCTTGTTATTTTTAATATAATGTCATCTTAATTTCTATATATTATATTAAAAATTATTATGTCGTGTCCACGCCGCACCCGTGTCTTGTATTATTAAAAAATGCTGTGTCCCGTGTCCGTGTCCGTGTCGTGTCCTTGTTGACGTGTCTGTGTCAGTGCATCATAGTGTAATATACTTGGGCAGCTAATCTTTCATTTTTGTAGGATCCATTGAAGTGCTTGATGAGTAGAAAACGGCCTAAAATCTTAATGCCAAATATAAAAGCTAATGAAGGAAGACGAAGGTTCCTTTTTGTAATTGCCTTTTATACGTTAAAAGATATGAAGCCCTAAAACTTCAGCACAGAAGGCAACAAATTGGAGAAGTAATCGTTAAACAGCATACGACACTTCAACTATCATTAGTCAATCTTCAAAGATAGAAAATAAGACAATTCTTCTTTAAACTGTCTTTTCAAATATATAAGTTTAACAAAATAAAAATTACATTCATCCTCGTTGATGGGGACATCAGAGCATGGAAGGTTTATCATAGGCGTGGTCGCCGATCTATGGCCACGAACGAGTCATTGTATTTTTGATTCATTTTTGTTGTCATGTTTTTTTCTTATTTATGTATTTTCTTATTTGTCAGTGTCGTGTATTTGTTTTATGATATTTTCAGTTGTACCCTTTTAGTGAGGCATGTCGTATGTATGCCCCGAGGGCATTTTCGTCTTTTATTTATTGAGTCTCATGTACTAGGCTATTTATAGCCCCTTGTTTTATTTTTTTAAGTAATGAATGAATGATTAAAAAATTTGCTTCCTTGCATGAGTTCTTGTGAGAGCTTGAGAGTTTGAGTGGAGAGAAATCCCTAGGAGAGGGAGATCGGATCACCCACCAACCTTGGAGACGGTCCACAAATTTTTCCCCGCAAGCCGCCGGCCACCTTACCCGAAATCCCTTCCAACCGCCGGCCCTAGCTCCCTAGCCGCCGGCCTCACCCTTCCCCCTTCCTTCTTGGGTTTCCTAATTTGAGGTGAATGAAATTTGGACTTAATTTGAAATTCAAATTATATAAATTTGAAATTCAAAATTTCTTTCCTAATTTAGTTCACCTATTTTAGGAAAGTACTTAATTTAAATCAATTTGAATTTCAAATTCAAATTGGATTTATTTCATTACTTTCATAATTCCTAAAATCAAATTTAGAAGCCTTAATTCACCCCATTTAATGCTCCCTTATTCATGCATGCCGCCGGCCCCCTATAGGGAATTTGGGGAATTAATTTCCTAAATTCTCTCTAGCCCTCGTTGGAAATATTTCCAAAATTCCCCCTCCACCTCCTTAATCGAAATTCCCTAATCCCTCTTTATTTAATTTGTTTCCAAAGTGAGATCCTTAATTTTGGAAACAAATTTAAATCCTACCCCCCCCTCCCCCACTCTCTCCATGCCCGTCCCTCTCTCTCTCTCAAGTCTTCTCTCTCTCATTAATTCTCCACTTGAATTTTAAGCATTAGCTCTTCCCTCTTATATCTCTATCTCCTAAAAGATAAAAATTTGAAATTTCTTTCAGATTTTGGAAGGGAAATTTGGTTTTCCCTCCTCACTTCAAGTTGAAGAGAACTTCTTTTCTTTTCTTCAACAACCTTCAAAAGTACTAGCCATCGTTGGAAGACTTCGTTCATTAACAACTATGAATGGACGATTCGGAAATTGAAAACGGCCTAACCTACGACGAGGACGGCTTCGTAAACATTCTCCAGTCAATTTTCTTTGATGTTAATACGAGGATTGATCACACCGTAGAAGATTACATAGAGCGTATTCTGGACATTTTGGTGGAAGCAATCGAAGAGCAGTTTGAAGGCGTTGAGTGGAGGATCTCCACCGATCTCTACTTTCCCCTTTCAACATATTTCTTGAGTTTAACTCTATCTTGTATTTGATTGTAGTCACGCAGGACGCTTCATCTTGTTTCTGCTAAGCTTAGTAAACTTAGGGTTTTGAGTGTACTTCTTTGTTTACTAATTCTCATTGTTAGATTAGGGATTCTTATTGAAACTACTCTTATGGCATAATGTTGTTTACTAATTTATTTTGAAAGTTTCAAATCTCTGGTTATGTGATTTAGCCTAAGCGGGCGTGATCTCTTTCTTGTTTTAATTCGTTGTTTTAAATGCTAGTAGTTTCTTCACTGTTGTTCTAATCAAAAGTTGTGCAAATTCTAAACAAAATCATTGCATCCTCATGTAGTCCTACGTCACTCGTCCTATTATTTTATGTAGCTTCAGTCTAGAAGTCATTGCTTAAGCTATCTCTTGCATGGGCACCAACATTTTTTCTAACTTTGGAGTCATCACGATTGGGAATTCTATTTCACGCAAATTATCACTGTCCACTTTGTTGCAATTTTTTGTTTCTTATATATATATATATATATATATATTAATTTGTTACTTCATAATTTAATAAAAAGTTAATATATCATCATTTAACATATTTTTTGAGTATTATATAAAAAAATACTTTTAACTTTTATTTTCACTTGACATAATTTTTAGATTTTGAGGTTTACGCTTTAAAAGCCTCAAGACTCAAAACGTTTAGAGGCTTACGCCTCGCCTCACGAATGAAAAGCGCTTCAATACCCAATTGCGCAATTTTAAACTTTGACAGGAACCAACCCATTCTTCTTTGAACCTTCGTATTAGGAGTGTTGAAATCCCAGCAACCTCTTTGATGTAGAACGGGCAGGAGGCTCTGCTAGGGAGAGGATCCTTTGCAGGAATTTTCAGGGCAGCAACAGTTTTGAAGCTTCAAGTTGATGAGAATCCAAGAACCACTGCAGGAATTGTCTGGCAGCAGCTTTGGAGAGCAGGAAATCCAACGTGGGATAGGGTTTGCGAGGCGTTTGTAGAGAAAAAACTGCACAGGAGCCTTGGGGAAGAGTTCGGCCAGCAGGGGAGAAAAGCCTGAGAATAAATTCAGATTTTGGAGCCAAAATCTGAGAGAAATCTCAGGATTCTGGGCTTTGGACAACTCGGCCAGCAGCAGATTGAAATTCCCAATCTTTTCCCAAAGAGGAACTAATGAAATCTGGACACATTTCAGGGAAAATCCAGGGAAGGGGGGGACGGCGGGAAGGGAGGCGTTGGAAGCAAGGGAGGTGGCTGTGGTTTTGGAGAGGGATAATAAGGTTCTGAATTTTTTCCAAGCAAGGATTTTCTTCAGGTTTTCTTATTCAAAACCTGAGAAAATTTTCAGCAGGTAATAAACAGAGGAAGGGAGACGGGTGGGATGTAGAGAGAATTGGGGAATTTTATTCCCTTATTCCACTCTCAGCCTAGGGAAGTAATTAATGGCTTGAGTTTTGAGTATCACGGCTGGTAGGAAAGAGGAAATATTTCCAAAGAAAAGTGATGGTTTTAGGAAAGAATTCCTAATCCCATCATTAGGGGGGGCCGGCTGCTTATGTAGGGAAATAGGGGTTTAATGAGTTGATTTAAAGCTCTCAGATTGGAATTTAAATTTCAATTGAATTTAGAATTCAAATGAATTTAAATTAAGAAGGAATTAATGGAATTGGATTAATGTTAGGGAAAAAGGAAAGAAATAATTAAATCCTTTTTGAATTTGAAATTCAAATAGGATTTAAAAATGGAAACTTTTTAAAGAGATGTTATGAAGCAATTAGGAAATAACTCCTAATTGGCTCATAAAGGGGCCGGTGGCTTGCATGAATAAGGGGAGCATTGAATGTTGTGATTGAGGGCTTCTAAACTTGATTTTAGGAGTTAGGAAAGTAATGAAATAAATCCAATTTGAATTTCAAATTCAAATTGATTTAAATTACATACATTCCTAAAATAGGCGAACTAATTTAGGAAATAAAATTTGAATTTCAAATTAAGTCCAAATGTCATTCTCCCCAAATTAGGAAACTCAAGAAGGAAGAGGGATTGGTGAAGCCGGCGGCTAGGGAGCCATGGTCGACAGTTGGGAGACTCTTCTGGTGAGCAGGCCGGCGGCTTATGGTGGAAAAGGAGACGACGATGGTGGACGTAGGTAGAGGATGATGACAACGGCTAGGAACAATAAGAAGGAACGAAACAAAACAAAGAAGAGATAAAAACGAAAGATACATGATAAAAACCGCGAGCCTTAGAATCTTTTGAAGACTGGCGGGTGATGCTTTGCCCTTCTCCTAGTGACTTCAATTCACGAGCCCGGACCCATCCTGCGGCTGGTGAAAACTCCGATTCCTCCCATAGAAAGCTCACGATCGTCCTTTCACAAGAGCACAATTGTTGAACACAAATTTTTTTTATATCAATAATCCATCCCCATTACAGTAGCTTAAGGACATATATATATGCCACAACATAACAACAATAACAACAAGCCTTTATCCCACTACATGGGGTCGGCTACATGAATCCTTTTTCTCCATTGTGTCCTATTAAAAGTCAAATTCACGTTTAAATCTAATAAAGAAAGGTCATTCCTAATATTTTCTAACCAAGTCTTTTTAGGTCTACCCCTACCTTTCTTAACATAAGTCAAATCTAATACCTCTACTCTCCTAACCGGGTCATCGAAAGGCCGCCGTTTTATGTGACAAAACCATCTAAGGCGACTCTCTCTAATCTTATCTTCTACTGGAGCTACTCCAACCTTTTCACGTATCTGCTCATTTTGTATCCTATCTCTAAGGGTAACGCCCCTCATCGACCTGAGCATCCTCATCTCTGCCACACTTAACTTAGTATTATGCTTCTTTTTTAATGGCCAACATTCGGCACCATAAAGCACTGCAGGCATCACTACCATCTTATAAAATTTTCCCTTAAGTTTGAGGGGTACATTTCTATTACATAACAAGCCCGATGCATTCCTCCACTTCAACCATCCAACTTGAATTCTGCTGATAATATCCCCATCTATTTCACCATCACTATGAACAATAGATCCAATATATCTAAAACGTGTACTCTTATTAATGACTTGATAACCCAAAGTCACAATCCCCTCATTAGGTCTATTACTACTAAAATTACACTCCATATATTCTGTTTTAGATCTACTCAAGCGAAAACCTTTAGACTCTAAGGTTGACCTCCATAATTCAAGTTTACCTTCAACTCCCTCTCTAGTCTTATCAATAAGAAAAATATCATCAGCAAAAAGCATACACCAAGGTACATCCTCTTGCAAATGTCTAGTTAGAACATCCATGACTAAAGCAAAAAGATATGGGCTTAAGGCTGATCCTTGATGTAACCCAACCGAATTAGGGAAATACTTGGTCAATCCACCTTGTATTTGAACACAAGTAATAGCTCCTGCATACATATATTTAATGATTTGAATATAAGCATTAATGATTCCTTTCTTTTCAAGAACTCTCCATAACACTTCTCTTGGAACTTTATCCTATGTTGCACCGATACGGATACGGCGACACGGATACGACACGATATGGATACGGAACGTTAATTCTTAAAAATACAGGATACGGGTACGACGCGGATACGACATCATAATTTATAAATCATACATAAAAATTAAGAAAACAATCAAAGCATAATATTTAAAATTAAAAAAAAAAATGACAACAACATTATTTGTAGCCTTGTAGCTTATAATATCAATATATAAGTAAGCATTAAATGTCTAGTACAACAACAAAAGCATAAACATAAATTGTTTAGCACATAAAGTTTCAACTATTCAATAGAAGGAATGATATGATTAGCTTCTTCAGTGATTTGATTCATCTAGCCCTCGTTGAACTTCTATATCATCTTCAATAAATATCATAGCTTTTAATTCAGGCTCATCAAGTGAAAGATTAGTAATTTCTAATATTCTGATATCATCAAGAGACTCAAATCCATCTCGGAAATGAGAGAACTTTGCTCGCAGCCGCGGAAGTAAATACGACACATCTTTTTTTTTTTTTTTTTTTCGGATTTCTTTTTGTTTTTCAACGGACACGTGTATCGGATACGCGTGTCCTTTTGAAATTAAATAGTATTTTAATTGGATACGTCTGTGGCGTATCCGACACGTATCGGTGGAGTATCGGAGGCGTATCCATGTATCGGTGTATCAGATACAGCACACCTTAATAAATAGGTGTATCGGTGCAACATAGACTTATCATATGCTTTTTCTAAATCAATAAATATCATATGTAGATCCTCCTTATTTTCTCTATATTTCTCCATCAAACCTCTTAATAAATGTATGGCTTCCATAGTCGACCTACCCGGCATGAATCCAAATTGATTTTGAGAAACGCTAGTATCACGCCGCAACCTATGCTCCATAACTCGCTCCCATAGTTTTAAAGTATGACACGTTAACTTAATACCTCTATAATTCGCACAATCTTGTGCATCACATTTATTCTTAAAAATAGGAATTAACAAACTCATTCTCCACTCATCTGACATCCTTTTAGTCTTCAAAATAGTATTAAAAAGTTTAGTAAGCCATGAAATTCCTTCATCTCCTAAGCATTTTCATACCTCAATTGGAATATCATCAGGTCCAACAGCTTTTCGATCCTTCATTTTCTTTAAAGCCTCTCTAACTTCAGTTTTACTAATACGCCGATAAAAACAGAAATCTTTATTTTCATTTAGGGTTCTAAGGTCACTATAGTCAATCTTATTTTCACAATCTTCATTAAAAAGTTTAGCAAAATATCTCATCCATCTTTGTTGAATATCATCTTCTAAGAAAAGTATTTTTTGATCTTCATCTTTAATACACTTCACTTGAACTAAATCCTTACTACTCCTATCTCTTTGTTTGACTAACTTATACGTGTATCTTTCTCCCTCTTTAATATCTAATATATTATATAAATTACTAGAAGCTAATGTCTTTGCATCGCATATTGCTTTCTTAGCATCCTTACGAGCCACTTTATATATTTCCCAATTATCAGAATTTTTAAAATTAAACCAATTTTTATAACAAAGCTTTTTATTTTTAATCTTTTCTTGCACATTAGGATTCCACCACCAACTATTTTTACTATTAGGAGCTTTTCCCTTTGATACTCTAAGGACATCTTTTGCAATATTCTTAATATCACTTGCCACTTTTTTCCACATAATATTAACATCCTCATGCACAGACAAAATCTTAAGATCTAAAATCTTATTTCTAAAAATATTTTTGTTAATATTCTTTAAATGCCCCCATCTAATTCTAGAAAATTGTTTTACTTTATTTTTTATTTTATGCCCTTTTATCTAAAAGTCCAAAACTAATAATCGATGTTGGGTACATAAATTTTCACTCGGAATAACTTTACAATCTTTGCAATCTAATCGATTTAATTTTCTAATAAGAAAATAGTCAATCTAGGTTGTATTATATCCATTTTTATTAGTGATGAGATGCTCATTCCTTTTCTTAAATAAGGTATTAGCAATTGAAAAATTATAAGCTGAACAAAAATCCAATATGGTCTTGCCACATTCATTCGTCATTCCAAATCCATGGCCACCATGAATGCTTTTAAATCATCTACCTCTCTACCAACATGTCCATTTAAATCTCCTCAAATAAAAACTCTTTCTTCATGCGGGCTCCAAAAATTTGGCCCCGGCCTCCCCGTCGCTTTTCTTTTATTTGGCGGGCGAGTTTTAACTGAATAAGTTCCGAGGTAAATTTTGGAAGGTAGATGGGTTTGTAGATAAGACACTACCCAAAGATTTCGCCCTCGTTTTGCGAGGACTTTATGATCTGAGTTCTGGTTTCCTATAGGCGCAAGCCCCTATAGTTAATTACCCCTCTCGATCACGAGAGAGAACTTTCGATTAAGGCTAGTCGTCAATCAGATACGTATAGAATACGTGTTATCTGGCATATAGTAGCAGCACGGGTTTGGGATTTAGAAATTGGAATTTGAATGATTGAGATTGGGATATTTGATGGTTTTGGAAGGTTTAATATTTAAAATAGAAATTTTCACCATCTTGCACTTAAAGCGGATGGTGGGGGAATGGATGATGGACCCGATCAAGATCCCATGGTTCCGTCGTCCCGGGCCATCGTGGTCCCTGGTCTACTTAGTCAGAGGAGGTAGTCGACCCAACCTGACAGAAGGATCATTGTCGGCAGCCATGGGTTGC
This sequence comes from Dendrobium huoshanense, assembly GCA_016618105.1. Lineage (NCBI taxonomy): Eukaryota > Viridiplantae > Streptophyta > Magnoliopsida > Asparagales > Orchidaceae > Dendrobium > Dendrobium huoshanense. Next base: position 87,426,784 of record CM028359.1, on the reverse strand, counting down.
TTCGTCCAAGGGAACCTTGTAGACCGGGGTTGAATGTTTGTCTAAGGGGACAAATTTGAATTCAACTTAGCTTACAGAGGGCTTTGTGCCCTATCGATCATATCCTATTGATTCATATCTCAAGGATTTAACGCCATTAAGGAGCGTATTGGCTCTGGCCATAACCGCTATCTGTGGTGCCATTTGGCGGCAAAACCACTCAGTTCAGAGGGCCCCGGGTCATAACCGTTTACCTGCAGTGCGATTTGGCGGCAAAACTGCCGGTTAGAGGACACGTACCACGTCCTTACTGGCAAGAGATTGTTTGAGAATGGATCCTAGTGATATTTTCGACTAGACATTTGGCTCTTTGTGAGCTAGAGTTTATTTGAATTTGTCCGCCTCGGCAAACTGTTGCGGAGGGCGAATGGATTTTGCTTTAACTGCGTTGGTGGATTTATTTCAATTTTAAATATTTTGAGTTTTGGGATTTTGGATTTTTGTATTTTGATAGGCATTTGGATATTTGGAGGACATTTGAAAATGTTTGGGAACCCCTACGGTTGAGATCTGCATTCAACACGGCTATCATCGGGGTGTTTGGGGGTCATTTTTTTTTATGGATTGAACCTTGTCAACTCTGTCGGGCTGTCGACAGAGGATCGGGTTTCGTAGGCTTTATGCCCTTATTAGTGAATTCATATTGTTGTAGGCCTTGAAGGCCTAATATGAATGTTTTAAAGCAAATATACCGGTCGCCACAACTTTATATTTGCTTAATGGTTCAAACCCTGTCGACTTCTATTGACTCGTATAGAAGGATCGGTTTCGAACCTGAATTCACTTGTCAACCCGCGCAACATCCCTATACGTCAAGTGTGTACCAATAACACGCTCGCCGGGGCCCATGCGGGTGTTATAATTATTTTTACCCCTTTTAGTGTACCTATGTGTATACAATTTATAGTGCACGTGCAGGGGTATCTAGAAATCATTTGTAGACGCCTTATGTCCGCTTGCATAGAAGTTGCGGATCCGGTGACGTATTGTAGCAGCTTCTGGATCAGTGGTTTGCTGCTTTGTACAGGTAGACTGTCGTGCACTACTCGTTGCTTTTTGTAGGCGGGTCATAGTGCACTAACTAATCTCCTGCCTTGGATTGTAGAAGATCATAGGAGCTTGTATTCTTTATGCATTCTGCTGTAATTTTGGTCTTTAAAATACAGCCACTACTGCTGGAAGCAGATGTATTCATCCTTAGACTGAAGCCGTCTACAGGATACTGCATTTATTGTAGTCTTTATGCATCTACCCATAGGTGGCATGTGACACATACATTCGTCTTCGTAGAGAGATCATATGTGTTGCAGATCTTTTGTATTTTTCATCCATTTCTCATATATGCTGGTCGTCATTTGAGGGAGTCTAATGTATTTATTTACACTTGAGTGATATCAGTTGTGTATGAGTCTTGATGTTCTATCCATAAACACACTAATACTCTATTATAATCAAGTTGTTTCCCCTCGATGTTTGCAAGCACGCTACACTTATCGTGTATAACAAATCATTATGCCTACTATATTTCTTAAAGGGTCTTGACATGAATAACAACATTATCATTATTTCCACTTAACATCAACATCTAGATTGTCATAATCATTGTGGACAGATTGCATTATTCATTGGGGGATTCTTTCGTTGAATGCTATCCAACTTCTTTGAATGGACTTGAGGATCCATTGACAAGGACATTAAATCATACATTGAAGATCTTTTATAATAACATCCCTTTAAGAATAGTTCATGATCTTGTAATCGTTCAAATGCTTCAATTTGATTGAATTCCATTTATGTACACTGAATATAAATCAACTTTGAGTTGAGTCTTTTGATCATTTGAATTTTGAGTTCAAATGATCCAAGTCATATCCACTTTGGTCTCAATTGGTTTGAGTCCCAGAATGAGTCTTCAACATTTTTTTCTTGTATTCAAATCATTCATTTCATGATTCATTTAGGTTGAGTGAGGTTCAAGTTCAAAGCACATGATCGAATTCTTACTTGAGTTCAAGTAACCAACTCAAGTTATCATTTTGAGTTCAAAGTGCAAATTCAAGTTCTCTTGTCGTTGTTCAAACTACAATCTCAAATCAACATTCTTATTTTGCTTGAGTCCAAATCAAGTCTGCAATTTCATGTTTGTGTTCAAGTATAGTTCAAGCTCTTGTCCACAATTGATCTAAGTTTGACTTCAGTTTAATACATTTTATTATTATTATTACTTGAGTTCAATTGCTCATTAGATCACTTAAATTTTGTTCAAGAGTCCAAGTACAAGTCATCCGTCATTTTTCTGAGTTCAAAGAGGAGCTTGAGTTCAAGTGGTCCTTGTAGTTGTCCCAAACTACAATCTCAAGTCAAAGTTCTTTGTATTTGAGTTCAATCAAGTCCAGGTCCCAAATTGTTCCAAGTCATTGTCTGTATTTCAGACAAAATTTTGGCAGCCTCCCGACGTCTCCCTCATTTAGGGGAAAAACCAAGAAGCCGCCTACCCGCCACGTCAATAAAGACGTGCACGGTTGGTGTTGGTGAGACACCGCGGCGGTTGTATTTTTTGTTTTCTCCCACCACGCGCAATAAAGGCGTGCATGAGGTTTTATAAAAAGCATTTTTGATAAGCAATTTTGATTTCCCCCCGCCCGTGGGTACTTATGAGAGACCCTGCCTCGCCGTAGGTGTCGCACCGGGGTCCCATACCACCACGCGCACTAAAGGTGTGCTTGGGGCGGTTTTCCGGTCCGCCATGAACATTGAAGTAAGGTTTTAAGTTTTAGAAAAGTTCATACCTCCGCGGGGTTGTCGTGGTTGACATGTGGATCGAGGGGTCACTCGCCTACCTCGTCGTAGGTGTCGCACCGGGTTCCCTCCTACCACGGCCAATAAAGACGTGCTTAGGTGGTTTGCCGGTCCGACGTGAATACCGAGGTAACAGAGTGGAGGGGATTTTTTTATCTTATTTATTTATTAATTAATTATTATTATAATTAGCTATTTAATTCTAATTAAATACATAAATAATAATTAGTTATAATATAAAAATAATTACTTATAATTACAATAACTAATCATAATTAATTATAATTAATAAAAATTAATTTGAATTAAAATAAATAATTATAATAAATTAACAAATTATAGTTAATTATTAATGATAATAATTAACCATAATTATAATAAATTAATCATAATTTATTTTAATTAAAACTACTTATCATTAATAATAATTAATTATAATTAGAATATTTAATTATAATTAATCATAATTAAACATAACTAATTATTATTAACAATACTTAATTATAATTAAAATAAAATTAATTTTAATAATAATAATAAACACCCTCCCTTCTCAATAGTTCGGCACCTCTAATGGATTTGGCCGAAGAACCGTGCGGAAAGGGAGAAAGTTTCCTTCGCACAGTGAGCTCCCGTTCTTGCTTCCGATCAAAAATGCCGTAACTTCCGACTCAGCAGGGAAGGAGGGAGGCGGAGTCGGCCTGTCTAGGGAAAGAGGTATGTGAATCCTTCTCTCTCTCTCTCTCTCTCTGAATTTGAAGAGATCGGGGTTGAGGAGGTCGGCGGCACAGAAGCTCTCACTATCAGAGAGCTCCGATCGTTGCTTCCTATCGGGACTTCGTGACTTCCGATCGGTTGGGAGGAAAGGACGTCGCCGGAGCGAGGTAGAGCAACACGGAGGAGGTTGGAGGTCGGAGGAGTGGGGTGGATGTTGAGAGCAGCAGGGAGCAACGAATGGGAGGAGAGTCGTGTGTCAAGCTCGATCGGGAGGAAGGGTCGTATGGGAGGAGAAGTGCAGAAGGCATCTTTTGGCCTTCTTTTTATATACGGGAATGGAGCAGCGATCGAGAGGCTGTCGCGAGATTTTGGCAGAAATCTCGGAACGGCGCTGCTGCACAGTGTCTCGGTGGGACTTCGGTAGGATTCGCGGGATTTCAGTCTGAGGTTTGCGGGATATCCGGAATTTTGGGCAGCAGCTCGATGGATACGAGGTAAGTAAATCTCTCAGATTTCTTTCTCATTTTGTTATTTATCTAGAGGTTAACACTTCAAGAGGTATATTTTGTATTAATTCTTCTAAGTCATTCCAGAAATTTAATTTAGAACTCATATCCAAACCTATTTGAGGAGCATAAGCACTTATAATATTAACAATCTTATCATCCACAACAATCTTTAAAGCTATAATTCTATCTCCAATCATATTAATTTTTATAACATTATCTTTTAAACTCTTATTTATAATAACACCTACACCATTTCTAGTACGACTCCTACCCAAATATCAAAGTTTAAATCCTAAACTATCAATTTCCTTAGCCTTCTCTCCAACCCATTTAGTTTCCTGAATGCACAAAATAGTTTACTTCCTATGAATCATAATATCTATTAATTCCATTAATTTTCCTATAAGGGAACCTATATTTCAAGTTCCTATCATAATTTTAGTTTCATGGACTAGCTTCTTTGCCCACATCCATCCTTGATGTGGGAACCCTTGCCTATTTAACACTGCACCCGGGTGCCGGTACAGTGGCCCTTGCACACTTGTCACTGTATTCAGGCCATATAGCGCGTCGCTTCCAGGCAACGTCCTAGCATTAAAACAATTTCTTAAAGGATTAATGTCATTATTGTTCGACAAGTTTTACGCTGGTTGTTGACTACCTAACGCAACCCTCCACTTTTCTCATCCAGGACTTGGGACTTGGCAACGACAGTGTTAAATACATAAGAAAACTCAAAATAAAAAATTGCCCCTTGGGCCACAACACTCACATTAACCAATCTAGGGGTAAAACATGAAATACATCAAATAAAAACTAAAATTCAGAAAAATAACTCATAATTGAAGATTTAAATTATAGCCGTCGATTTACGACGCCTCCTGTGATAGCTACGCCAAATCTTCGTACGGATGTCCGCGTCACTCTTATAGTACATTCGGAACCCATGTCTCGCAGTGCAGTGTGTGCGACCGCAACTTAGACCACCAGTGTCTTGCAACGCATATGTCAACAACAACTTCCACCCTATGTTGCACCGATACGGATACGGCGATACGGATACGACACGATACGGATACGGGACACGCCAATTCTTAAAAATACAGGATACGGATACGGCGCGGATACGGCATTATAATATATAAATAATACATAAAAATTAATAAAGTAATCAAAGTGTAATATTTGAAATGACAAAAAAATTGAAATAAAAGTAAGCATTAAGTATTGAAATGTCTAGTACAACAACAAAAATAAGAAGATAAATTGCCCAGCACAAGAAATTTCAACTATTCAATAGAAGGAATGATAGGATTAGCTTCTTCAGTGGTTTGTCTTTGAGTTTCTATATCATCTTCAATAAATATCATAGCTTCTAATTCAGGCTCATCAAGTGAAAGATTAGCAATTTCTAATATTCCCATATCCTCAAGAGATGATGAAGGATAGGAAGCATGAGTGCTTGGAAGTGGAATATGTTTTGGAAGCTCTTTTTTACTCCTTTGCTCAGCTTCACTGATTTTTCTTTGTAATTCAGCCATTTGTGATGAGCTTATCTTCGGGCAAACTTTGATTCCATAACCACTAATCTTCAACAAATGAGCTTTCACTCTATAATATGATCCTTTGTATGATGCATTACAAAAATTGCATTTGAATGCAATATTGCCTCCCCCTTCTGATGCTTTACCTATTTTTGTAACATAACCCCATAAAGGTTTGTTATCTTCAATATTAATTTCTGATGGACCATCATCAGAACCAATTCCTGCTCCACTAGAACTCATTATCCTACAAAGGATCTATACAAATTAAAACATATGAATTTGAAACATGAAAAAATTTAAGTGAAAGTGTATATATGTTGCGACTCTGCCGGGGGTCCAAGGGGGCGCTGCCCCCTGGCGGGGTTCGAAACAAATTTTTTTTGTAAGAGTAATTTTGAAGTGTTGTTTATTTTTAAAGTTGTTTTTATGGAAAGATACCGAGCGATACCGAGCATATTTTAGCTTCTCGGTGCCGCTTGGTACCATTCGGTACCCCTCCATACCGAGCAATACCGAGCGGTACCGTGTAATACCAAGTTACAGTACCGAGCGATACTGAGTTCCAATACCGAGCAGTACCGAGTTCCAATACCGAGCAGTACTGAGTTCCAATACCGCTCGATACCGAGTAGTACCGAGCAATACCGAGTTCCAATACCGAGCGGTACCGAGTTCCAATACCGAGCAGTACTAAGTTCCAATACCGCTTGGTACCGAGAAGTACCGAGCAATACCGAGTTCCAATACCGAGCAGTACCGAGTTCTTATACCGAGCAGTACTAAGTTCCAATACCGCTCAGTACCGAGTAGTACCGAGCAATACCGAGCGGTACCGAGTTCCAATACCGAGCAGTACCGAGTTCTAATACTGCTCGGTACCGAGTACCGAGCAATACCGAGTTCCAGTAACGTTCGGTACCAAGCGGTACCAAGTTTCAATACCGAGCCTATGATTAAGAAAACGAAGAACGATGAAGAAAACGAACCTACACTGTTCACGTCGCCTTCACTGTTCGCGTTGTCAAGCCGCTTCGTCGACGAAGGATGATCCTATCGACTTTAATGCTCACGTCGTCAAGCCTCTTTGTCGACAAAGGATGATCCTGTTTGCTTCTATGCTCGGGTCATCGAGCCGCTCCTTCAACTATAACGAAGAAGATGAACACGTGTGTGGAAACGAAAAACCTAGCTCTTTGAAATGTTTCAGCCGCATAAATGAATATGGATATTGAGCGGAAACGGTGGAAAGTCGAAAAGAAAAGGGTAAATCGTGGCTCAGTGTTTTTTTTAATAGGACACGCGTATCCGATACGCGTGTCCAGTCAAATTTAAATAATATTTTAATCGGACACGACAAGGCCGTATCCGACACGTATCCGTGCCGTATCGGAGGCGTATCCGTATCCGACACGTATCCGATACAGCATGCCTCGTAAATAGGAGTATCCGTGCAACATAGCTTCCACCCCAACATCTCGTAGCGCACCCGTCGGTTGAAGCTTTAACCCCAACGTCTCGCAGCGCACGCGTCAACCGTAGTTTCAACCCTAACTTTCTGCAACGCACGCATTGACCACCAGGTCCCGTAGCCCTGGCAAGCGTCCATCGATCGAGCAGTGAGCGTCGATCCCCTTGACCACCAGGTCCTGCAAACCTAGCGAGCATCCATCAATTGAGTTGTGAGCGTCGATCGCGCAACCATCAGGATGGAGAAGCCTTTAATGAATGAAATTTAGCTATTAAATATCTAGCGACATATGCTTCTTTAAATGCTTTTTTGCTTTTGGTTTTGTTTTTTTGTTTTTCTTTTGTATGCCTCTTTAATCTATGATATGTCTGTAATGAAACAATGGATTTATCTAGTAAAGCATTGGGAGAATTTTTAGTTGCCATTTTTTTTTTCATTTTCATATAATTGTCTTTGCGTAGCTACTTCAAAATTGAAAATTTCTGCATTGACATATGTAGATTGAATGTTTTTTTGCATGACTCTTTCTGGATGAACAAGCAAAATCTTAATTAACATCAGGAGTAGCTTGAGACAAAATTTGAGCCATAGAGCATCATTAATTTATTAAAGATTTTTTGATTATTTTGATCCAAGGGTACCTACATATGATTTTTATTGATTTAGAGAAATTATATGCAAATAGCTGTTATCTTCTCAAACTAAAGAAATATTATGATTAGCTTTTTAACTTAGTCACAATTATTTTAAGTGATCATAAGTTTTAAAATATGACTAAAATTTTTGAAATTAAAATAAAAAATATTATTAATTTCTTTTATTAAAGAAATGATTAATAAATTTTTTAGAAAAATTATATTTACTAAAAAATATATTTAATAAATTATTTAATTAAAAAAGACTAAAATACACCTATTTTGAACACCATTAAGTCCAACATCAATTAGTTTAGATTTTAGGATCAAATGGTACCAAGATAAGGAGTTGACGGATCAAATTGGTCCCTCAAAAAAGTTGGGGATCTTTTGGTCTCTCACAAAGCATTGAGGGATCATTTTGATCTTTTTCTCCCAAAATAATTTACCCCTCCCAAAATAATTTACCCCGTTTTTTTGCACATCTTAAAACTTCAAAATAGTATTTTATAAGATCCTCCAAGTTGTACTGACCATTTAATTATATTATGCATAAAAGACATTCTGGTGATATATGGCTATAGAAATTAAAATGCGTTTTTAATCAAATTCTTGAGTTAAGAAATTTAATACTACTGTACATTGAATTCATGCACCATAGCATCACCTAAATTTCACTAATCTATTCATGCAACGGTGGGATGTTGTGAACGGCTGTGCTGGAAAATCTGACAGAAGCAAATTGAATGGTGGGAATAGTGGAGAAATATTAAGTAATTAATAAAAAATACATAAGGGGTTAACTTCCATTTAAGTTCCGTAGTTTTAGGACTTAATTTTTTCGAGCTGGAGCATAATTCGAGCACGGGGTTAATGCTGGAAGAGGGAAAATCAGCTGGAGGACAAATTGCAGGAGAAAGGAATAAGGAAAAAAAAGGAGAAAAAAGAATAAAGACACAAGAAATGAATTATTAATTACTGACTTTTATAGTTAACTTAGATTAAATTGGGCGTAAGATTTAATTAGGATAATTAATACTTAGATGTGATTAATAATGATAAATGCTAACCCTTGCAAATTAAGCATTAATTACTTTTGTTTTCATTGTTCATTTCCAATCATGTTTTTTTTTTTGTTTTTTAAAATAAGAAATTATTAAGACATCAAACATGTTCTTGATTTTTGTGAAAAAAACAAGATCAAAACAAAATGAAAACAAAACAAATCCAAAGAATAGCTTAAACTAATCTTAACAGTGCATGCAACACTAAACAAAATTGAGTAGGAAAAATATTCGTAGATCCGACCATTAGTATTTGGAAAAGGCTGTGAGTGTTTATCTAAAATACCATTCCCACCTTCTGGTATTCGTGCAAAAATTTTATTTTCCGTATTGAAAAAATCAGGTTGCTTTTTTCATTTATTACTATCTTTTGAAGAAAAAATAATACGTTTTAAGTAAAGATTGCTAAATAGAATATGCAATATGCAACTACTTTACACTGTTGGCTCTAACCTGACATTCTAATGATTTATTTATCACATTTAAGTTAAAATAAAGCTTGAAGGGTGAAAGACTAAATATGGTTTTGTGTTTTCATTATCTTGTTTGTGTAAATTATGGTTTTATGTTGAAAATGACCTTTGGCATGGTCACCAACTTTTGTGTTCTAACTGTGTATTCTTTCTTTTTGACTGATTAGGCTTATATGGGAATCCACAGACCAAACAATCTAAATGAAGCTGATTTGGCTCGTAGAAGACTAAATTTTGACGAGTTTTTTTACATGCAGGTAAATATTAATCCATTTAAGAAAACATCGAAAAATTTTAAATTACTATTGTTTAAACATGAATATATATATATATATATATATATATATATATATATATATATATATATATATATATATATATATATATATATATATATATATATATATATAGACCATGAAATTATGCAGCAAAAAGCATGGTATTTGCGTTGTGAAAAAATCTGATCACCACTATGAGAAAATTACACTTTCTGCTTGAAAACATTCCTTTGTGATTGCTGTATTTGCATAAGATCTACAGGTTTTTTACTGATGTTAAAACATGAAATAAATTTATTCTTTTTTTCTGTTTTTTTGCAATGGATTTCATGGTTCATTAAACTTGAATTTGATCTTCATACATGACTAACCAATCTATAATTCATGCTAGATTGAATTGCCATTTTGCGGTTTATTGCATACAATATTTTTTTCAGATGGGAAAAGGGCATGTAAAATGGGTATATAACCTCTTAAGAAATGTCATTATGCCCTTGGCGTTGTTTAATGTTTCATACTTCATGGTGAATGCGCTTTTTGATACTGAGCAGCTTTAGGCTTGGAAAGTTTTTATTTTTATTTTTTATAGTAATCAAACAAGGCTTGTTTTTTCTTAGCGTACACTTCAGTCCAGTCATGATTTTTTTTTAGTTCTTCATACATTATCAATTGTGATGTCTGCCCCTTATGACGAAAAAGATTATTTCGGGGCCTAATTAATTATTTCATGTCTTTCCACTCAGCAGTTGGGGCGACTTTTTCAAATGCTTGGCTCACTAGGTACACAGATCGAGAAGAAAGAACTACTGTATAAATACAAATGCAACGGATTAAATGCTACTCCTGTGGAGGAATGGTCCACCCTTACTAAAAGCTTTTTAGAAGCTCTCCCATATTCCCTAACTCCAGGCCAGTTAAATGCTGTCTCTGAAATTATCTGGGATCTTAAAAGACCAGTCCCTATGAACAGACTTTTACAGGTATTTGCTGTCAAATTTTGTCTTATTGATGCCTATTAATTGTTTTATTTATCTTACCTCATATAAATAAGAAAAATATTTGTTTTCCTAGTCAACTCTCACATTGAATTCTATGTGATTTTTTGGAAATTTTATTTTCCATATTGAAGCTTGTGAATATTCGAAACTTTTTCATATGCTTTCTCACAAACAGTTTTAAAACCTAAACTTTGTAGGTTGGACAACAATTTGAGGCAGAACAGATTCAGCCTGTGCATAAATTAGTAGAAAGACCACAAACAAGATCCTACTGCCTTGAATGGGATTCGCGATTAGTTGTTTTTTTTTTTTTTGTGCGGTGGATATTAAACTGCTTAGCCAACTCCTTCCCATATAAGCTTTGGTTGGTTTCCCTTCTTTTAAACGCAATTTGTAGTAGTTCTTCGCAATTCTTGGGCTTGATCCCATTCTCAAGTCTCACGCAGATGAGCTCTAATTTAAGCATCTCCCTCACCAAGTGCTTTACAACATCCACGATCCCCATCGCAATCTATTGCAAACTTCCTACTTGCAATTGAAAGTCCGCTTGTCCTCTTTAAATCCTGCAATGACTACTATAAGAAGAGGCATACACGTGAACTACACAATGCACTAGTAAGTAAAAGAAGATGCAAATAGCATAGTGTGCCATCAATTGTGAGGATCTTGCGTCTGTTGTATCTTTAATTTGATTAGGGAGGTATAATCACCCATTTGAGTCTGTCGCATCTTTGATTTCACTAAGGCTGTCTTTTTTACTTGTTGATGTTGGATATTGGTTAATGGAGACTGAGTGTTGGCTAGTATGATTATATGGGGGCTCTAGTAGTGTTGACATACTTGTAACCTTTGGCTTGATCACAATTGGTGTTTTGGATAAGTTTTCAATTTATGTGATAGAAAGTCGAGGTTGAAGGGGCTTTTTGGTGGAGTAGATGTAGGAGGTCTAGAGGAGTGATTTTCGTGAAGCGAGATGTAAGATTTGAGGTGTAGATAGGGAGAGATAAAAAAATTAGGGTTAGGGTTAGGTTTGAGGAAGATGATGGTGAGGAAGAAGATGGAGGAGAAGAATAGAGGAATAATGAGAGAAGAAAACAGAGAGAAATGAAGGAAGAAGGAAGAAGAAAGAAAGTGGAAGAAGAAGGGAAGGAGGATTTTATCTTGGGTAGTGGCCGATTGGAGGGAAGCTTAGCTGGCGGCTTGCGTGAGAGAGAATCGAGAGAGGGAGAGAAGGGGGTGGGCTCCTTGCGTGAGAATGCCATAATTGTGACGGGGGCTGGTTGGATGAGAGTTTAAGTGAGTGGGGATGACAAGAGGGGTATTTAAAGGATATTTAAGAATTTCTATTTTTTAAAAATCGCTCTCTATTATTATTTATAATCATATGAATCAAATTTTTTTAATCATGCTTTGACTCGGTTGCCATCACGTCGTTGCCGTTATATCACCATCGTCTTTCGAGCTTGTCGTTGCCTCGATTCACATGTGAAAAACTTAAAATTTTGTTGATTGATGACCCCTATCTATATGTTTGTTGATTTTAGTTGTTTCTGTTTCTCCGGACGCATTGATGCTGTCTGTTGCACAAATGGAGGTTATTTCGATGATTTTGATTTTCATTCAATGTACATCGGGTGAGTTTAGCATGATTTTGAGCTCTTTCTCTTTCTAACCTCACCTTGTGTTGTCGACTCGACCGTGACACTAGTATTGATGTCAACATATATATTTCGTCCTTCTTTGGATCTAATCTATTATATAAATCACTAAAAGCTAAATTATTTGTGTCACATATTGCTTTCTTAAACTCCCTATAGACCGCTCTATATCTTTAACATTGGATTTTTACATATAAATCAATTTTTATAACAAAGCGTCTTGTTTTTAATCTTTTCTTGCATATTTTGGTTCCAACACTAGCTATTTTTATTATTAGGTGCATTTCCTTTTTATTCTCCAAGCATATGTTTTGTAACATTCTTAATTTATTTTTACCAATATTGAATCTTCCTCTCAATAATATTTTTATTAGTATTCTTTAAATACTCCCATTTAATCTTAGGATAATATTGTACTTTATTTTTATATTTCACTTCTTTATCTAAAAATTCAAAACTAATACATGATGTTAGGTACATAAAATTTCACTTGGAATAACTTTATAATATTTGTAATCTAGATAATCTATTTTTCTTCTATGAAAATAATTAATATGAGTTTTACTATGTCGATTCTTTAAGTAATGAGATGCTCCCATCTTTTTTTAATTTAAATATTTAAATATTTTATCTCTCTACCAACTTGTCCATTTAAATCTACTTTAATAAAAAAATTTCTTCAAGAGATATTATTTGTATTAATTACTCTAAATTATTTCAAAATTTTAATTTTAAATATATCTTCAAGCCTATTTGAGGAGCATAAGCATCTATGATATTAATAATTTTAGCATAATAATAATCTTTAAAGTATAATTTTATCTCCAATTCTATTAATTTATATAACATTATCCTTCAAATTTTTATTTATAATCACACTTATATCATTTGTAGTACGACTCCTACCTGAATAATATAGTTTAAATCTTAAACTATCAATATCCTTGACTTTTTCTCTGACCCATTTAATTTTTTGAATACATATTATATTTATCCTTATTGATGAATTTGAATTGAAACTAGTTTGCAAAAGAATTTGAGAGTATTTTGAAAATAGTGCCCCTTCGTTTGAGATTTTCATTCAAAGCGGGCATCATCAAAAGAGAATGATTTGAATCATCTATATTTCGAATTAAGAGTTTGATTTTTAAAAGCAGACCCTCTCCCCTTATGATGCCTATCATAAGGGTTTTTACATTTTTAAATTTTGCTACTTAGCATTTTTAACTCTACTTGCTTGTTCATAGAGGATTTATCATGAAAATTAACTTTATTAATCTATCACATAAACAAGGTGTCGTTGATTGTTTACATTTTATAATGAATTTATTCTTATAAGAGGCTTTGAAGGCCTAATGTGAATGCGGAATGAAACTTCTTCGTGGATTTTCATAATTAAATGAGAGCATGATTTTACAATGATTTTTTTATCTTAACATGTTCAAAATTTATTGCTCGAATATCCTGCATGGGGTTCACGTCTAGTCAATTCCAATCCTTTCAAAGAGTAAAATTGAATTTGAAATGTGATACTTATGACCTTGTCTATAGATAGGGCAACTTGCTTGAGAGTATGCTTGTATGTTGATGAATTTAAGTTTGAAAGAAAGAGTTTGAAGTTTCAAAAAATTTTGCACAATTTTTTATGCAATTGCAGGCTTTCCAAGATGGAGTTCACATTTATTTTATTTTCTATTCACACAATATTCACAGACTTTAAATTTATACATTTAACATATTTATGGAAGCATATGTGGATGTACTTTCACATTTCTAAGTATGCCTATATGACACACTTGCACACTTACATAATTGTCAGTGCATTTGCATAGTGCGTTTACACATTCTTTTTCCATTTGGGTGTTATACACTTTTTTCACTACATTTGTGGTAGTGCGTTAACACATTTTTTGGTACCTTTGCACCATACTCTTGGAGAACATGCGTACAAAATTTTGTGTGTGACACATGATATACACTCTATCAAAATAGTCATATCACCTGTAATTTGCAAGAATGTACTATTTTGTCTCATGAAAATTTTTTATTTTGGGTTCATACGATTCGTTCTTGGGACATACTATTCATTCACGGGTTGAGTACAAATAACTTTTGTTGATTATACACTTCGCTTGTGGCACTTGTGCAACTCATGGCATTCACAGCATGGACCACTCTATTTTGTTTGAAAGCCATTCACGCGAATCAATGCCAATAAGCAATCAATAGATTTAATTGAATCCTTCAAATTGGAGTGATATTATTTGTTTCCATGTTGGGAAGGATTTTCATGAGTTGGCCATTATAGCTTTTGGGTGAATTTTCATGGCGGGATTTTTGTGTATTTCCTTGTGTGTTTTCCCCCTTTCTACAATGCTTCATGCCTAATTTATACTTCTTGATTTAATGAAAAACACAGCTTTTATCTTTTGAAAAATCTTGTGTCTATAAGAAGTTAGTTATGCCAAATTCGGATTCATTTGCAGATAAATTACAGTTAAAGTTTGCGAACTCCAACATTTCCTGCTATCTCTGTAAACTTGTTTCCCACATCCCCATCATCTTACTATGGATTCAAACCACCTCATCTTAAAAAATTAAAACATGTTATTCTCATCAAAACACAACTCAAGCTGCCCACTTGTAACTAGTCCACAATGAAACTTTAAAATTTTGTAATCACAGACCAAATCAACCTAAAATCATCACCATTAGTTAGTTAACATCCTAACTTCCGATCTGGAGTTCCTTATAATGTTCAACTAAAGGAAACTCAACTTTTCTCTACAATAAAGTTTTAGCTAGAAACTTGTTTCAAAACTCTAAAAGTAGTTACTGTATTCCTTTTCCTTCATCAATCTTAAAATTTTATCCACCACTCCAAAACTCCAAAAAATCTTTTAATCCTCTCCCTGTCACATCTCAGTATGTGTGGTAGAATATAAACTACATAAAAATTAAATTCCATCATATTGCCCACTTTACTTGCAGGGTGAAGTCATACTATTGGGCCAATTTTTGTATTTGAGTTGTTAGTCACACGTATTCTTCTAATCTCTTCCCACCTCACATCTCAGTATTTTTGTAAGACATTGCCCTTTGTACAATTCACAAATATGACAATAATCCCCATGTTATAAATTGAATTTTGGGATTTCTATTAGATTTATGATCATACTAATTGAACTTTGGGTTTCAATCGATTTTATGCTTAACTCATGAAACTAATTTTAGTTAGCACAATGCCAATGATCCTATTAAATCAAAACTCTGTTTTCGAAAGGATGTATGCTTCATCCCAGGTTAAACTTAAGATTAACCTGATGCAATCAAATTGATCTCAAATTACATACAAACTAGGAAATCCTTAAAATTACCACAAAATGACAATAGTATGAAAATAGTGACGACACATACGACTTTATAACATAAAACTTATAAAATTGCTTTTCAATCATCGAGAAGAAAGATACAAATGGAGTGGTCACTTGTGGAGAGAAGAAAGAGAGGAGAAGCCCAAGAAGAAGAGAAAGGGGTACATAGCTCGCAAGCTATCAAAGAAGGACCCTCAGGTTTTCTTTCCAAAAATCATCACATAACCTTCTTTTTTTAATACAAAACATCACATATTTATAGGAGAAAATGGGCAACCAAACAGCCCAAAATACCTCCAACCAAACCTATCAAAACAAGGAATACAGAAGGCCAGCAGGCGGTCCAGGAGAAGCAGTCGAAGGGCCACATAGGGAATCAGAACAGGCAGCCATGGGGAGACAGGAACGAACGCACAAAGGGAACCAGAACAGGCAGCCAGGGGAGAAGAACCAGCCACGGGACAGGAGCCAGGCGGGGAGGGAACCAAAGGGCCAACAGAGGGGGAAAGAAAGGGGAATGTTCCTAATTTACTCCAATTTATGAGCTGAAAAAGCAGCAGCCAGCTTTAATGAGCTGATTTTAGTAGATGACATAGCAGCTCAGCCCAAAAATACTACCCAAAATCAATTGCCCCCCCCCCCCCCCCCCCCCCCCTCCCCCCCCCCCCCCCCCCCCCCCCCCCCCCCCCCCCTTGCTTGCATCAGATTCTTCCCCGGTTGAAAGAGCTCTATCTCCTGGTGAGGATGTTTTAGATTTTTTTAGACGAGACGAAGGATCCGCATATGGTGTGCGCTATTTTGTTTACATGTTATAAAATTCAAATTATAAATTGTAATAAAATTTTTAATGTTTATATATTAATATCATAATTAATTATTAATGGATTAAACATTGGATTAATCAAATATAAAAAAATTTAAGAGATTTAAGATTTTTGTAGGATTTAAAACTGTCATTTTTTCTATTTGGCGGATTTAGGCTAAATTATGTTTAAATCCGGCTCAAATCTATTGATGTAATTTTTTGCAGGATTTAAAGTTGTCGTTTTTGCTATTTGGTAGTATATTTATGCTTATATTTTGCTATAATCAATCTATTATTAGCTATTTAATGGTATTTAATATTAATAACTATACATTTTTTAATTATTTGATATTGAGTGTTATGCTTAAAATAGTGTGCGTCATGGCTTCACAGGGAACTTTGCACCTTGGTGTACCATTTGCTGTTGACAAGTATGATTCTAACTGATAGGGCACTGATGGAGGATAATCACTGTGGTTAATTCTTCTCCATATAGATCAGCATCATGTGCCTATTTGGTTTCTATGCATGTTTTAATTTTGTTTAATGTTATAAATATTTAATAGGATACATTATTTCTTCTGATAATAATTAGAGATAGTTTTAGTGCATGTTTAGGATCTTATTTTATATAAAGGGTGCCTTAGTTTTGTACGAACGCGATTATGAATTATTTAAGTAGATACTGCTTCCCCTTATTTTTCTCTTCCTCTCGTACACTATGGATTCTGATTCCCCCCTTCTTTCTTGCAATCAGATATGCTTCTTCTATATGAGACAACAGCTAATAGATCTTTAGATCAGTCATTTGACAATCTTCTGTCATAATGCCTGTAAGTTGAGAATTTGGATTAAACAAGAATTTGCACCTTAGTCATCTCAAACTCTAAATTTGCCTGATACCTGAATTTAGTGTGATTTTCCGGGAATTAATTTCTTGTTTCCAATCTTGTATCCATTTTATCTACTACCTTGCCTGTTTTATGCTGGATATTTTATTCATACCTGCCCTTGTCTCTGGAAAACTAAGACTCGTTGAATACGACGGTAATTTTGCTCTCTTAAATTGAGCATTTGAAATTTAGTCTAGTTTTAATGCCAAAGGTACTGATTATTCATCTTTTTTGAAGTGACTAATTTTCTTCTATGCATGTTTCATGTGTTGTCTAGCCATACATAGAACAAAATTATAAATGTCATTATGATGATTTTGGTTAATTGCAGGGTGATGTTGGCTGTGGGAAAACAGTTGTTGCTTTCCTTGCTTGTCTGGAGGTTATTGCATCAGGTTTTCAGGTTCGTTTAGCTGTTGTTTTTATTATTCTCAATGCTTGGTATACTCTATATTCGAGTAATTATTTTTACCCTTAAGTACTTTAACCTTTAATGAGTTATAGTATTGCGTGGTCATGTTCTAGGCTGCTCTCATGGTACCAACCGAGCTAGTTGCCATTCAGCATTATGATCATTTAAGTTCATTGTTGGAGAATATGAAGGAGGACCACTGCAGACTTTCTATCGTTTTACTAACTGGTTCTACTCCTTCAAAGCAGTCAAAGATGATTCTTAAGGCATGTACATATTTGTCCTGGCACGCATAATTTTAATGTTCACTGATTCTTGTTAATCAACAGGGCCTTCAGAATGGTGATATTAATATGGTCATTGGGACACATAGCTTAATTGCTGAAAAGGTGGAGTTTTCAGCTTTACGTTTTACTGTCATTGATGAGCAGCATCGCTTTGGTGTTATCCAGAGGGGAAGTTTTAACAGTAAGGTATATTGATGTATAACAGTAAAAGCAACTTGGCTTCTTCAATTTGATTTTAAATGCATTTGTGCAAGCTTTAAAAGTGCCCGAAGATTTTTTTTTTCTTTCTATTCTCCAACTTTGTTATTTGGGTGCTTATAATGGTTTTTCACTGGGGTATTGGCAAAATTAAGATGCAACTACGTCTTCGTATCTGTCGGGATTTTCTACTGATGGTGTATTAGATTTTCTATACACTTTTTACGTGTGAATGTACAAATAATTTTAGGGGCTCACTTGGTTTCTTGAAGTTAGAAACCATGTTTTGAAAACCGTTGAAGTTTGTTAAATTTATCATTTGTTTGGATGTATTCATACATTAGTATTTATTTCAAACTCCACAAATTTTTACAAAAAATCCATAAAAATATGAACTCATTTTCAGTCTCAAGATGAGTGAAAAACAAAATTATTAGTGTTTAAATAATGATTTCCATTTACAAAATATCAAATTAGCTGTAAAGTCAATCCTGTAACATTTGATGAAAACAATAGTAAATAGAAGGTAAACACAATATAAGGTTATCAAACAAAGAATCCTCCAACTTTTGATGCAGAATCCTCAAGGCCAAGGACATTTGAAAGCCAAGCATGGGTTACTGTAACTTTAAAAATTTTAATAATCCAAGACTAATTCCATATGTATTTTCTAGGTCCTATTCTTGGAAAAACTAAAACTTAATTAAAGATAAACAATGTTTATTTCTATCTATTCAAATTAATTTTAAAGAATAAAACAGCATATAAAAAAAATTAATAGTGGGCCAAAAACTCTTTTGGTTCAACCCTTTAGGTTTGACTTAGAGAAACTGAGTTCATATGAACCAATGAATTTGATGAGGACATCGGAGATCAATGGCTACGATCTTGAGTTATTTATTTATATGTTCTATGTACTAGTTTATTTTATATTGTTGTTTTTCCTTTTATATCTTTACGGGTGGTCATGTAGTGTTGTAGCCCTAAGGGCATTAGCCTCTCTTTTTTTTTTTTTCTTTTCATGAGGCCTATTTATAGGCTAGTTGTTTTGTATTTTGGGATGATGAAATCTTATGTGTTTTTTTTCTTCTTCTTCTTCTTGTGAGTGCACTAGAGAGAAGGGAGAGAGCTCAAGGTGAGCAAGCACAATACCCATTAGTCGTTGGAAGAGTCCGCGACTCGTGGTTTTAATTTATCTTCTTCTTATCCTCCGTTTCCTCCACCCCACTCGCCGACTTCTCCTAGCCTTGACCGCCGGCCATCTTCCCTGCCCAATCACCCCACAACTCCATCACCTCAGGCCCACCCGCTACCATAGCTTCTTCCAACCCAACACCTAGCCGCCTCCCTCCTCTTCATGTTGCCGACCTCCCCTCTTCCCCCATTCCATTATGATGATTCCAATTGTCATAATTCCCCTCTTAAATTAACTCCAAGAGGAAAGGAAAGAAATTAATTTTATTTGAAATTTGAAATTCAAATTTCAAATAATTTTTTTATTTGCAAATCATAATTAGGAAAGTGCATAAAATCAATCCTATTTGAAACTCAAATTAGATTGGATTTCTTAATGTCTTTCCTAATTCCCATGAGTTATTTTAGAAACCCTTAAATTCCTCCCCACATTCCATTATATATATATAGCATGTGCATGTTGATTGATTGAGTAAATCTCTTATGGTACTTGTTGGGAATGTAATATACCCACATGCATGAAATGGAAATAGCTTTGAAAAAGGAATGAAAATGAAAGTACCTTAATTGATATTATTTAGTCAGGGTCTTCTATGATGGTAGTAATAATTATAGAAAATGACTGATGTAGACAACTAGAAAGAAAAAAGCCACAACGGGAGAACACCAGGGCAAGTAAAACATTTCTCGATTCAAACTTAGAATGCCAACATCAAACAAACTTAAAAACAAACGAAAACTAAATTAAAAATAAAAACAACTATCCTCAGAACAACCGACTAGCGATCACCTCACATGCAACGAAAATAGTGGGTAGTATAAAAGATGTGCTTAAGGGCATGCAAACCAAGGGTCCACCACAGCTACTTGAGCCAACGTCCACCGAAACTCCTCCGGCAAATGCTACCAAACCAGCCAACCAACACCTCCAATGGCTCAAGAAGATAGATAGAAGTGGAGTGGAACTTGCGGAGAGAAGAAAGGGATAAGAAGCCAAAGACGAAATTGTAGAGAGGAGATGAGAATTTGAACAAGCTCGCAAGCATTCCAAAGAAGAAACCCTCAGATTTTTTAAGAGAACT
The DNA here is from genome assembly GCA_016618105.1 of Dendrobium huoshanense. Classification (NCBI taxonomy): domain Eukaryota; kingdom Viridiplantae; phylum Streptophyta; class Magnoliopsida; order Asparagales; family Orchidaceae; genus Dendrobium; species Dendrobium huoshanense. The sequence continues at coordinate 87,406,354 of CM028359.1, read as the reverse complement.
TAGCTCAATATTCAACAACCTTTGATGCACTAAAATATCTCATATATATAGGAGAAAAGGGGCAGCTAAACAACCCAAAACCACCTCCAACCGATCCAATCAGAACAGGGGTAATGGAAGGCCAACAGACGGTCCAGAAGCAGCACCTGAAGAGCCACAAGGGGGATAGGAACGGGCAGCCAGGGGAACCAGAATACGCAACCAGGGGAGAAGAACCCGCCATGGGATAGGAGCCAGGCAGGGGAAATCGAAGGGCCACAGGGAAGGGGAAAGAGCAAAGACCACTCCACATAATGAGCTAATAAATGAGATGAATTTCCAAAAGAAATGAGCTGAAAAAACAACAGCTCAACATTAATGAGCTGGAGCATAGCATCTCCCAAAACACAGCAAAAAGCCGAGCAGCCAAGCCCAAACCGAGAACCCACCAGTAGCCCAAGAGCCAAGGCACCAAAGTAACTAGCACACCCAAAGTTTGCCAAGCACAATGCACAACCTACTCATGATCATTGGTTGCCTTCCATCATAAGGTAGCACAAAAAAAATTCAAAAATAATTATAGCATTCAAATTACAATAAGAATTAAAATAAAAATTGAAATTTGCATGCATCAATGACAATACATGATATGGGTTATATATGAATATGCATAACATTTATGGTCATTCTCAAAATAAATTTTGAATAGAGCTACTTTAATTATAGAAAATACTGAGGACAATTTATCCTCGCGTGTGAAATGAAAAAGGTTTTGGTAATTGTATTGTAAATGAAAATGGAAATGCCTTAATTGGTACCATTTAGATGATGTCTCTAGTGACGATTGTATTAATTATGCAAAATGATAAAACAAGATATATGAGCCATATATGGTGTTTTCTTGTGTAGCTTTTGAAGTATTCAATTTGTTTTTTATTGAATGGACTTAAGGTTAGATGATGTTGGAGGCGATAGTGTTGCTGTGAATTCATGATTTATTGTTGCCTTAGATCTGTAGTTAAAAGTTTTTTCCTACATCTTCCAACAGCTGTTACTAATGTATCTCGTCTTATGATAATGACTGCACCAAAGTCTATTCATCTCCTTGCGTCTAGTACGTCCATTGTTGAATTGGGTTCCATGTACTGTAAAGTCAAGGTCACCAAGATATAAGGATTAATCTTAAGTCCTAAGGTGCGCCTCACAATCAAAATTAAATAAAGTTGTCTTGTATTCAAGAGGAAAAAGTTCATATGTAAAAATTGTAAGCAGAAACATATAAATGTAAGTATAAGGTAATGAATAATATTCCATTGCATTAACTTAGTTTTTTAACAATACTTCAACATGGATAGCATATGCAACTAATAAAAGAGAAATGAATGAAATAACTTTGTAAGCAACAACTATCAAAACCCATAAAATATTTATAATTTAAACCCAAATATCAAATCTATAAAATAATTACTGTTGAGTTTGCTCTTCTAGTGATGGTCTAGCATACAACCTGGTAGAATTTGTTAAAATAATACTTTTATCATTAATAAATTTGACATTAAAACTTAGTAGATAATTTTAATTTATTAAATTATAAATCACAATATATAGAGTATGCATTATGAATAATAAAATAGGCTCAGTTTGCAAGTAATAATATAATAGATGACATCAAATCACTAGATTAAAATAATAATTTATGACAAGAATGACTATAAGTATCAATTTCTTGAAGAAGATTTTCAATATGGGATGTTCTTGATCATTCATATAAGAGTAGTCGTGATGTAGACAAATAAGAGAAAAACTGACACAATGAGTAGAATTTAAAACAAACTTTATTAAATAAACGCAAACGACCCAAAACTTGACAAACACAACAAAGATGCTAAGAGATTTTAAAGAAATAAAGAAATTTAAAAAGACGCTATCCTCAGACAACCGTCAGAGCGGGTTCCTCACATGCATCGAATTTGTAGGTTAAATAAGTAAAGTGCATAAAACTAGCAAACCGATGGTCCACCACTGCAAGATTGTCCAATTTCTTTAATAGATGCTTCAAGTCAACTCTGATATGACACCCTAAAGTTGCTTTACTTTGAGAAGAAGGATACAGATGGAGTTGCACTTGCTGAGAGACGAAGAGATTAGAAGCCCGAGAAGAAAGGGTGGAAAGAGCCCGCAAGATTTCCGGAGAGGATGAGAAAAGAAGGTTGGAAAGAGCCCGCAGGATTTCCGAATAAACCCACAGGTTAATAGCAAATATGCTCACAAATATCAATCCCTTTCTTCATAACATCTTCTCATATTTATAGGCAAGAGAGAGGAATGCCAAGAGCCACATGTCTTTAATTTCCATTAGAACCAAAGCATAATAAGCATAGAAATCTCCCCCCAAAGCTCACGGATAAACACCCAAACCAGGAACCAAAGAGACAGCCACGGGAGACGAGGGAACCGCACGGACCGAGAGCCACAGCCACGGGAAACGAGGGACGGTCACGGAATAAGGAGCCAGCCATGAGATCCCAAGAGGTAAAGCACAAAAATCATTAACTTCCCAATGAATTCAAAGCATAGAATTCAGCCCCCAATTAATACAAGCCACGGAATCCCAAGAGACAAGAAGAAAAGGGGAAGGGGAAGGGGAAGGGACAAGGCCACTCCAAAAGTAAACTTCATAATGAGGTACCTTTTTGGATATTAATGAGCTACTAAACTTCAGCTCAAGCAACTTAGAGAACCAGCTCAATAACGAATGCTCCAAAATAGCCAACCGAGAACCACCAGCAGCTACGGACCAATCAAGCCAGCAAACCAAAGGTCTACCAAGCCATATGCACTATCTACCATGTTCATTGGATGCTTTCCCATCATTGGATAGCTAAAAAAAGAAAAGAAAACAAAATATACTATTGTTCAAAATAAAATAAAAAGTACATAATTTTTTGATAGCATCAATTCTCCCCTGGTGGAAAATTCTCATCTCCTGATGAGAACGTATCAGCAACTCTTTCATAAAGTTCCAAATTTTTCTTTTTTAGCTCAACAACATCAATCTAGGTACAATCAGTCATTGGTCGATTGCTCCATTTGACCAAAAACTTTTTATGTTCTCCATTCCTTGTTTTAGTGACTTTCACATCAATAACATCTTCGATTTGATCTTCAGACTTTACCAAAGGAGCAGAGAGTGGTAAAGTTTCAATATCTACAAAATCGTCAGAATCTCCTTCATACAAAGACAGGTCAGAAACATTAAAAACAGGAGAAGTGCCAACAATATTTGGTAAATCTAGCAAATAAGCATTAGCACCTAATTTCCGAATCACACGAAAGGGGCCAAATTTCTTTCGACTTAGCTTTTTAAAAGTACCAACAGGAAACCTTTGGCGACAAAAATAAGCCATCACTAAGTCACCTTCATTGAAATCTACTTCTTTTCGATGTTTATCAGCAGCAGATTTATATTTAGCAGTAACCTTCTTAAGTTTTTCAAAAACCTGTTGTTGGACAGTTTTTATATGGTCAAATATTTCAAAAGCTTCAGCACTAGTTTTTTTAGGAAGAAATAAAGAATTTCTATCCAGAATGTGAGGAATAGGTTGCCCATAAATAATTTCAAATGGAGTTTTACCTATAGAACGATTAACAGAATTATTATATGAAAACTCAGCTTGAGGCAACACTAAATCTCATTCAGATGGTTTTTTTCCAGCAAGACATCTTAACAAATTTCCCAAGCTTCGATTTACTACCTCAGTCTGTCCATCAGTTTGAGGATGGTATGCACTGCTAAACTGAAGAGTAGTTCCAAGTTTTGCCCATAAAGTTCTCCAAAAATGACTTAAAAATCTAGTGTCACGATCAGAAGTAAAAGTACGGGGAATACCATGCAGACGAACGATTTCTTTAAAAAACAAATCAGCAATGTAAGAAGCATCAGAAGTTTTCTTGCAAGGAATAAAATGTGCCATTTTACTGAATCGATCCACTACCACAAAAACTGAATCATATTTTCGAAAAGTCACCGGCAAACCCAAAATAAAATCCATTGAAATATCCTCCCAAGGTTTATTAGGAATAGGTAAAGGAGTATACAAACCAGAATTTTGTGTAGTTCCTTTAAAAGCTTGACATACCTTGCATTGTTTTACTAATTTAGCAATGTCTTTTCTCATGTGAGGCCAGAAATATTTTTCTTCAACTAAAGCAATTGTTTTCCCTTGCCCAAAATGTCCTCCCAAACCTCCACTATGCAATTCTTTCACAAGTTGTTCTCTCAAAGAACTTTTTGATATGCAAAGTCTAGTTCCCTTAAATAAGAAACCTTGATGTATAACAAATTGAGCAGAAGGATTTGTTCCAGAAGCATAACAAGCATTCCAAATGTTTTTAAAATCAGAATCATTTGCATAAGTGTCCTTTAAGAAATCAAAAGAAGTAACAGTCGGAAAAACAATTATTAACAAATGAGATCTTCGGCTTAAAGCATCAGCAACTTTATTCAAAACTCCAGTTTTATGTTTGATATGAAAAGTGTATTCTTGTAAAAAAGAAACCCATTTGGCGTGTCTTTTGTTCAGATTTTTTTGTGATCCCAAAAATCGTAAAGCCTCGTGATTAGTATTCATAATAAATTCTCGTTGAATCAGATATCATCTCCAGAATTTCAAAGCTTGAACAATGGCATAAAATTCCAAGTCATAAGTAGAATATCGAGATCGAACATCATTCAGTTTTTCACTAAAATATGCAATAGACTTTCCTTCTTGACTTAAAATAGCACCAATACCAACATGTGAAGCATCGCAATCAACTTCAAAAACTTTTTCAAAATTTGGTAAGCTCAGAATAGGAGTTTGACTCATTTTTGATTTGATCAATTGAAAAGTAGAATCAGCTTCAGGGGTCCATTTAAAAGTTTCTTTTTTCAAACAGTCAGTGATAAGAGCAATAACAGTACTGAAGTTTTTAACGAATCGTCGATATAAAGATGCTAAACCATGAAACCCTCTTCCTCTCTGATATTCTTAGGAACATGCCAACTTTTTATTGCCTCAATTTTCACAGGATCTACTTTGATTCCTTTGGCAGATACAATGTAACCCAAAAATGTTAAACTCGGAAGTCATAAAAGAGCATTTTTTCAAATTGATGTATAACTTATGTTCTCTCAAAGTTTTCAGAATCTCTTTAACATGAAAAAGGTGTTCAGATGGATGAATGCTATAAATCAGAATGTCATCAAAATATACAACCACAAATTTTCCAATAAAAGATCGTAAAACATGATTCATTGTTCGCATGAAAGTACTCGGAGCGTTAGACAAACCAAAAGGCATAACAAGCCATTCATATAAGCCCTCTTTAGTTTTAAAAGCAGTTTTCCACTCATCTCCAGGTCTAATTCTTATCTGATGATACCCACTTTTCAAATCAATTTTTGAGAAAATCTTAGCATCGCTTAACATATCCAGCATGTCATCTAGTATAGGAATTGGAAATTGGTATTTGATGGTTATTTTATTTATAGCTCGACTATCCACACACATTCTCCAAGTTCCATCTTTTTTAGGAGTAAGCAAAGCAGGTACAGCACAAGGACTTAGACTTTCTTGAATCAAACCCTTTTCTAGAAGTTCAGACACTTGTTTTGAAAGTTCTTGATGTTCATTTGGACTCATTCTATAATGTGATCGATTAGGCAATATTGTTCCAGGAATCAAATCAATATGATGTTGAATGTCTGTCATCGGGGGTAATCCAGCTGGTAATTCATCAAGTATCAATTCAGAAAATTCATCCAGCAATGATTGTATTTCCTTAGGAATCTCAATATCTAAATCAGACTCTTTTCCAAATAACAGATATATCACATCAGATTTTGTTAACTCACTTGTATTCAGAAGCAATTCAGAAGTGACAGATTTCGAAATTTTTTTGTTTTTTATTACCGGATCAGGAATGTTCTTTTGAGGAAAGAGTGTGAATTCTTTGTTATCTTTAATGAAAGAATATGTATTCTTTTCTCCATTGTGGATAGTTTTATGATCATATTTCCAGGGACGACCTAAAAGGATGTGACATACTTCCAAAGGCACAACATCACAAACAATTTGATCTTTATAAGTTCCTCCAATCGTTAAGTTCACAGTGCATTGTTTATTTATAGGAACCTCACTTCCCTCTTTGAACCAAGATATTTTATACGACTTATCAAGAGGTTTCGTTTTCAGCTTTAGTTTCTTCACCATATGTTGTGATACAAAGTTTCCTGAACTTCCACTATCAATCATTAAAGTGCAAACTTTTCCTTCAACAGTACAAGTAGTTCTAAAAATGTTCCTCCTAAGCCATTTATCTTCCTTTTCAATTTGAGCAGTTAAGACTTGTCGAATTACTAACAATGGTTCTCCTTCATCACCTTCTAAGTCAAATTTTTCTAACTCAGCTTCATTTTCAGATTCTGTTTCATCTCCTTCCTCTTCTTCTATTTCATTTTCACCTTCTATGAAATTAGATCGCGGAGGATTATTCTTTCTGCAAGTAGCTGACAATTGACCATATAACCCACATTTGTAACAAGGCCCAATTTGCTTAAGTTGTTCAGACGATTTATTTCTTGCTACCCCTTTTCCTTTTTCTTGATTTTGACTTTCTACAGGTTTAACTTTTGCACTCGAAGTCCCCACAGAAGTTTGAGTTTTAGTCCCACTCGTTTGCTTTCGTTTATATGTTTTAGTGATTTTATTGCTTCCCCGCAAATGTTGTTTTTCAATTTTCAAAGACATTCGATAAGCTTCATCTAATTTAACCACATGATGTAGGTTGAGTTGATCCTGAATTGTCCATTTTAACCCATTGAGATATCTTGTTACAGTTTTCTCTTCAGACTCATCCAAAGCATTTCTAGCTTGCAACTTGTAAAAGTTTTCAGTGTATTCCTCTACAGTTTGATTACCTTGACGCAAATTGTTAAACTCCTGAAAAATAGTTCTCGAGTGATCACAAGGTAAAAATTTTCCTTTCATCTTTTCTTTCATTCTATCCCATGTTTGAATTTTTTCTTTGCCTCTTCTTAGTCTGTTGTTTTGTAAATTTTTCCACCAAGTTAATGCATGTCCTGTTAGTTTCAAACTTGCAAATTTAACCTTTCGATTATCCGGAATGTTTTTCCATTCAAAAAACTGATCCATTTTTTCTACCCATTCTATGAATTGTTCAGGTTGTAATTTTCCTTTGAAATTATGAACATTGATTTTAATTCCGTGATCCCAATTTATTTGTCGCCTATTTCGATTTCTAGGTTCTTTCTCTTCACTCACAGAAGATATTATGCTAGGATTAGCATTAGCTTGATTGACATTTAGATTAGCAATGACTTCAGCTATCGTATTAATTTGATGTTGCAAATCATTCAATTGTTGCATCATTTGTTGCCAACCTCCTTGTTCATTAGCCTTTTTTTTGACCCGAAATAGAAAGACTCCTAAAAATAAAAAAAAAAAGACGAACTTGCTCTGATACCAAATTGATGTAGACTAACAAGAGAAAAACTGACACAATGAGTAGAACTTAAAACAAACTTTAAACAAACTTTATTAAATAAACGCAAACGACTCAAAACTTGACAAACACAACAAAGATGCTAAGAGATTTTAAATAAATAAAGAAATTTAAAAAGACGCTATCCTCAGACAACCGTCAGAGCGGGTTCATCACATGCATCGAATTTGTAGGTTAAATAAGTAAAGTGCATAGAATTAGCAAACCGATGGTCCACCACTGCAAGATTGTCCAATTTCTTTAATAGATGCTTCAAGTCAACTCTGATACGACACCCTAAAGTTGCTTTACTTTGAGAAGAAGGATACAGATGGAGTGGCACTTGCGGAGAGACGAAGAGATTAGAAGCCCGAGAAGAAAGGGTGGAAAGAGCCTGCGGCATTTCCGGAGGGGATGAGAAAAGAAGGTTGGAAAGAGCCCGCAGGATTTCCGAATAAACCCGCAGGTTAATAGCAAATATGCTCACAAATATCAACTCCCTTTCTTCATAACATCTTCTCATATTTATAGGCAAGAGAGAGGAATGCCAAGAGTCACATGTCTTTAATTTCCATTACAACCAAAGCATAATAAGCATAGAAATCTCCCCCCAAAGCTCACGGATAAACACCCAAACCAGGAACCAAAGAGACAGCTACGGGAGACGAGGGAACCGCACGGACCGAGAGCCATAGCCACGGGAAACGAGGGACGGTCACGGAATAAGGAGCCAGCCGTGAGATCCCAAGAGGTAAAGCACAAAAATCATTAACTTCCCAATGAATTCAAAGCATAGAATTCAGCCCCCAATTAATACAAGCCACGGAATCCCAAGAGATAAGAAGAAAAGGGGAAGGGACAAGGCCACTCCAAAAGTAAACTTCATAATGAGGTACCTTTTTGGATATTAATGAGCTACTAAACTTCAACTCAAGCAACTTAGAGAACCAGCTCAATAACGAATGCTCCAAAACAGCCAACCGAGAACCACCAGCAGCTACGGACCAATCAAGCCAGCAAACCAAAGGTCTACCAAGCCATATGCACTACCTACCATGTTCATTGGATGCTTTCCCATCATTGGATAGCTAAAAAAAGAAAAGAAAACAAAATATACTATTGTTCAAAATAAAATAAAAAGTACAGAATTTCTTGATAGCATCAATTCTCCCCTGGTGGAAAATTCTCATCTCCTTATGAGAACGTATCAGCAACTCTTTCATAAAGTTCCAAATTTTTCTTTTTTAGCTCAGCAGCATCAATTGGGAGCATTTAATGAAAGTGGAGAGAGAGAGGGGGAGGGCCGGCCATATGGGAGCTAATTTGGGATTTGATTTAAGATATGTGGGCCTAAGGAATTTAGCTAATTGGAATAAATCAAATCTGAATTTAAATTCAATTTTGGTTAAATTATGGAGGGAGATATTTGAAATTCAAAAATATGAATTGAATTCAATTAAATACCCTTTCCTAATTGAGGGAAGTTATTTCAGGAAGGTATTTGTGGGCTTTGGGATTTGAATTTCATGATTCCATGGGAGAGGGAGAGGTGGCCGGTGGCATGGGGGTGGAGATGGGTCGGGTCGTGGTGGTGACAGTGGCTTTGGGAGTGGCGGCCGGTGGCTGGGTAGGCCAAGGCAGTCGGCGGGTTGGGGGAAGCAAGGGTTTGGTTTAGGGGGGTGCAGGCCGACGGGTTTTGGGGTGTTGGGAAAAGGGGGAGAGGTCGGAGGAGATGCGAGGAACAAAAAGTAGAGCCACGAACCTTGGACCCTTCCAAAGGTTGACGGGTATTGCGATTGCCTACACCTTGAGTCTTCCTTCTTCTCTCAAACACTCAACATTGAGAGAGACAAAGAGAAATATGAATTTTCATTAATCAATCATCACCCCAAATTACGAGTGAGCTAGTTTATAAATAGGTCTCATGAAAAGAAAAGAAACAAAGTCTAAAACGTCATTCGGGCTACAACACCATATGATCACCCCTAGGGGTGGGAAAACACAAAAATTAAAATAAACTAGTACATAAGACATAGCCGTTGATCTTCCGATGTCCTCATCAATTATGCTTCTCTTTTAATGGCCAACATTTGGCACCATAAAGCATTGTAGGTCTCATCACCATCTTATAGAATTTTCCCTTAAGTTTGAGGGAGACTTTTCTATCGCACTACAAGCCCGATGCATTCCTCCTCTTCAACCATCCAACTTGAATTCTGCTGATAATACTAGAATCAATTTGACTATCACTCTGAACAATAAATTCAAGATATCTAAAACGTGCAAAATTAAAAAAGACTTGGAAACTAGCAGAGTTCTTTTATTTTGTTGCTTGGTTCTCTTCTTTGGTTTTATATGTGAAAATTTGAGTTATAATCAACCAGTTGTCTTTCGGCATCAGTTTATGGGGCTTTGTACATAGCACATCCTAAAATGTTTTTGCAAATAATTTGATGTAGAACAAAAAAGGGCCAAGCGTGCGATGTTTCTTTAAGTTGCATTGGTTATAGTCATTTTATTATGTCTTAATGTTTATGCCGAAGTCCTTGAAGTTTCTTGATAAATAGATAATGGCCTTAATTTTTTAATTTGCATTTTCTATTTGTAGCAGGGTTATACAAAACCTTGTGAGCAAAGTTAGAATCTTAGCCTCCTATTAGGTATTGATAGATGTCTATGGCTTCATTTTATGATTATGAATGTGAAAAGTATGAGTTTTCAAGCCCCTTGGATCTCTCTCTTATTCTCCTCTGCGTGTGAGTGGTTATGAGTTAGGATTAAAATGAAAGTCTTATGTTATGTGCTGTAATAATTTCCCTTGAATATCTATAAAGTTATGCTCTTCCATCCTTTCTCCCTTCTTCGCTTCTTCACTATTTTTCTCCATCGTATTTTTCCATGAATGTAGCAAATTCAATTAGATGATTCTTGCTTGCCATTTTTATCTGGATCTGTACATGTATGGTTTGGGCTATATTCATCTGCTCTATTGGTTACGTTTACCCGTATTTGTATTCCTGTACTTCCTCTTGAGGACATATTTATGAGTTTATATGTCAGCAGTTATATTCTGCGTCACCTTGCTTAAGAATGAGTAATACAACACGGGACGACTCAAGTGAAGATAAGGTTTTTATGGCTCCTCATATTCTTACCATGTCAGCAACTCCAATTCCACGAACTTTGGCTTTGGCCATATATGGCGATATGTCTCTAACTCAGGTATCTTGAATTACAATTGACATGTTGCTGTACAAAGAAGTATTTATTATATTGTTTATTCCTTTTCTCTTTCACTTGCATCAGATAGATTACCACATGATATTATGTGAACATTGGAAAATTGTCTAAATTTTTAGGTTTAACCTTTTTTTGGGCGGATTGTTTTTTTATCTGCAAAAACGGGAGGAAATTATTATTTTCCCAGAACATCTTTCATTTCTCAAATTTCCCTTTTCCCATTGAACTTTTTGCTGAAACCCTCACTACGACAGCAAACCTAAGAAAGAACTCTAGAGGCTATGAAGCTCATATTATTTGAAGAGAAGCAACTATCTTAAGTGGTACAAAATTGTGATGACCTTTTTGAGAAGGAAAGTGAAAGATCCATCACCTTATGGATCTACTTCCCGAGTCGAATGACCTAATGTTTGTACTTTGGGATTGATGTAGGCAAAGGGGGGCGGGGGGGGGGGGGGGTCAAAACATTTTGAATTATAAATTTGGTGAGCTTCTAGGTCCTTTACTAGAAGAAGCTCATTAATGTCTAGTAGAGAGCCTTTTTAGCTCATAAATTGAGGTTCATTTCCCCATTTGTTGTCCTTTTGGTTCCCGTGGATGGCTCCTTGGTTCCCGTGGATGGCCCTTTGGTTTTCCATGCTTGGGCTCCTTGGTTTCCCCGGTTGGCTGCTGGTTTTCCGTGCTGGGTGGCCTTTCCCGTGCCTTGGTACTTCGGTTTCGTGCGGGCCTCCTTGACTTTTGCGGCTGCCACTTCGGGGTCCGCCTGGGCTGCTTTCCCGTGGCTTTTGGGTGGTTTTCCCGTGGCTTGTGATGCTTTGTTTCTAGTGTAGAATTATGTGTTGATTGTTGGCTTTTCATTTACTTAGAATATGAAGAGTTTTGGACTGTTTGTATTCCACTCTCATGCCTATATATAGAGTTGTTTGTGGTTGTTTTAAAAATGTTATATGAATGATTTTTGGAAATGTAAACTTGCGGGTTTTGTTGGAAAAGCTTGTGAGCTTGTTCCATTCTCCTCATCTCTTCTAGGAAAGACTTGCGAGTTCTTTCCACCCTTCGTCTTGGCTTCTAACCTCTTTCGTCTCTCCGCAAGTACCACCTCAACTGAATCCTTCTTCTTTTGGAAAGCAAGTTTAGGGTGTCTTGTTTGAGTCAAGTTTGTAAGAGTCCTTGTTTGTAAGTCCTTTTATAATATTAAAGTTGTGTTTTGTTTTGTGATGTAAACAAGTAGAGCAAAGCACAAGAGAAAATAACAAAGAGATTCAAATCATACTTTCATAAATTAAAACATAACTTAAAGAACAAAAGGGGTTAGAGAAAACAACTAACTTTAGAAAACAAAAAGAGACAACTTCCAACAACTAAAACAAGAGAAGACCAACAAAGAAACAATATTTAAAAAAAAAAAAAAACTATCCTCAGAACATCCTACAAGAGGACTCCTCACATGTACCGATTATAGGAATATAATTTAAAATGAGGTTTAGATATGCAAACCAAGGGTCCACCACTGCTAGGGTATCCAGAGTCCTTTCAACTTCTCCAAACAGCCAACAACCTTGCTAAAACAGCCAGCAAAAACAGCCCACGGCTTCACCAAAACAGCCAACAATCTTCCCTAAAACAGCCAACAAAAACAGCCAACAACTTCACCCAATGGAATGTTATGCCGGTCCACCTTGGACCGGCTCAACCTGGACCGGCCCAGCCGGTCCGGGTATTCTCCAGGAGGCGGAGACGGGCCAGAGGCCAGGCGGAAAACGCAAAGGGGGCTGGGGTGGGGTCCGCTTGGAATTCAAACATGGTTTAAGTATTTTTGGAGGGAGAAGGAAGGGTAGAGTAGTCCTTTTGCTTTTATTTTGAATTAGATTGTATTAAGAGGGTGGAATGAGAGGAGGAGGGGATTATCTTGCTTTTGGAAATTACTTTGGTTTCTAGTTTTTCTTGCTTGGGCTCTCGGCGTTGCCGGAGATTGTAGGAGAGTTGTTCTTCCTCTCGAATTGAAGAACATTGTATCGGGCTTTGGTTTTGATTGCTTACTAGTGGAATACAATCGTCGCTAGTGTTTTCCTACAAGTTCTTCCTTATTTCCGCTGTTTTTGCGCTATTTGTGTGCCGATTTGGGTTAGGTTTGCTTGCGAACTCAAGTATTACCTTAGGGTTACTTGCGAACTCAAGTATTTCCTATCAAATTGGTATCAGAGCGAGATCCGGGCGGTGGAGGGTGGTTTCTATCAATTATTCGCTGCAGATTTTGCTGATTTTGGGGAGAATCCGGAGGCATCTCGTCATTTCCCATGGCATCTAAACGAGTAGAAGTCTTGGAGACCGAGATGGGGCAACTTAAAGCGGATCTGGAGGAGAAGATGGCCACATTGAGCGAGAATGTGGAAGGGAAATTCGTGGCGTTGGAAGAGATGATGAAGAAGTTGTTGGAAGGGCAAGCAAGGGCTGTGCCGGGGGAGGAAAGAGGAGAAGGGAGTGGGAGCAGGGGGAAGGAGAAGGTGAATCCAGACGAGGAAGAGGAGGTGGGACTGTTTAACAGCAGCGGGAGGATGCCACCTCGGGAGTCCATCAGGCGAGAAGAGCATGAAAGAAGGAGAGACTTCAGGGAAGAAAGAGAAGATGATTGGCGTCGCCGGCGGCCCGATCCAGTGGACCGGCCATGGGGAATCCAGAATCACCATGGCGGAACGCGAGGGGAAGATGGCTATCGGCGGCCGAGGAGGGATGATGAGCCCCGATATGGAGAGAGGGGAACTTGGGAAGACCCCATTGCATGGGACAGAGGAGGCCATGGGGGGAATAGGGCATACGGTGTGGACACGAGAGCCAGAAAGTTGAAAATGCCCGTGTTCGAAGAAGGAAATGTGGATGAATGGATCCACAAGGTAGAGAGGTATTTTGCAGTAAATAGCCTGATGGAGGAGGAGAGATTGTTGGCGGCTAGCATGTGCTTGGAAGGGGCGGCTTTTTCATGGTTCAAATACATGGAGAAGTGGGATCCGGTGAGGACTTGGAGGGACTTAAAGGAGGCGATCAGGGAGAGATTCAGGGGGGGCAGCCCATGGGAGATATCAGAACAGTTCTACGCCCTCACTCAAGAGGGAACAGTGGAAGAGTACCGGAAGAAATTTGAGAGTCTGGTGGGTGACATGGAGGGATTATCGAACAGCACTCTGGGGGGAAACTTTATGAAGGGCCTTAAGCCAGAAATTAGAGATGCGATGAAGGTAATGAGACCGAGGGACTTGAGGGAGGCCATGGAGTTGGCTCAACTGGTGGAGAACCAGAAGACCAACGCCCGAAGTTGGCGGAACAACCACTCAGGGGGTCCTACCAGGACAACTACCACTTACTTGGCTCCAAAAGGGCCAACCCCTAGTGTCCTTAGAGAAAGTGGGAAGGAGAAGAGCGGGGTGACCAGATCAGCTGGGAGTTTCAAGAGATTGACCGAGGAGGAGATGCAGGAGAAGAGGGCCAAGGGCCTTTGTTTCAGATGCGAGGAGAAGTTTGTTCCAGGGCACAGGTGCAAGGATCGCGCTCTTCGGGCTCTCACCGTCTATATAGACGAGGCGCCTGAGGAGGGTGATGCTTCTGATGAGGAGCAGATTGATCCCCAGTTGGAGGTAGCCGAGGTATCCCTAAATTCTGTGATGGGATTCACTCCTAGCCATACGATGAAGGTGAAAGGGAAAATCCTTGGGAGGGAGGTAGTAGTGTTGATCGACAGTGGAGCCACCCACAATTTCATATCCGCTCAGGTGGCGGAGGAGCTGGGAATGGAGCCTACTGAGACAGGCAATTATGGGGTGATGATGGGGACAGGGAAGATTGAGTCCAGCACTGGGATCTGCAAGGGGGTGGAGATGAGACTACAGGAGATAAGGGTGGTGGAGGACTTCCTACCCCTGAGGTTGGGTAGCACAGACGTCATTTTGGGCATGAAGTGGCTACAGACCTTGGGTGAAACCAAGGTAAACTGGGGAACCATGGTGATGGAACTGATGGTAGAGGGAAAGAGGGTGAAGCTGAAAGGGGAACCAGGATTATCCAGAGCTGGAGTGTCTCTCAGGTCGATGGTAAAGATGATCCATGAGGAAGGAGGAGGTTTCCTAGTGGAGTTGCAGAGCTTGGAAGATCATCAGGAGGAGGAAGACAAACACATTCCTGTGTTAGTTCAGCCCTTTTTGAAGGAATTTGAGGATGTGTTCCAAACTCCGGTGGGACTACCACCTGACAGAGAACGGGAGCACCAGATTATACTGAAAGAGGGGGTATCCCCTATCAGTGTGAGACCTTACAGATACCCTCAGGTGCAGAAAAATGAGATTGAAAAGTTGGTGGGAGAAATGCTAGAAGGAGGGATCATTCAACCCAGTGTGAGTCCTTTCTCTAGCCCCGTTCTGCTGGTAAAAAAGAAGGATGAGAGTTGGAGGTTTTGTGTTGATTACAGAGCCCTAAACAAGGAGACAGTGCCTGACAAGTTTCCCATCCCTGTGATTGATGAATTGATGGATGAGCTACATGGAGCCGTTTTATTCACCAAGATTGATCTAAAGTCAGGCTATCACCAGATCAGGATGAGGAAGGAAGATGTGCAGAAGACAGCCTTCAGGACTCATGAGGGCCACTACGAGTTCCTGGTGATGCCTTTTGGCCTCACCAATGCACCAGCCACATTCCAGGCATTGATGAACCGGATCTTCAAGTCACACCTTCGCAGGTTTGTGTTGGTGTTTTTTGATGACATTCTCATCTATAGCAGGACTGAGGAGGAACACCTAGAGCACCTGAGAGTGGTGTTGGGGGTGCTGAGGGAGCATCAGCTGAAGGCCAATTTCAAGAAGTGTGACTTCGCTCAGGCACAAGTGGAGTACCTGGGGCACGTGATATCTCAGGAGGGAGTGGCTGCGGATCAGTCCAAAATAGAGGCAATGTTGGCTTGGCCTCAACCTAAAACCTTGAAGGGGCTCAGAGGATTTTTGGGACTGACCGGCTACTACAGGAGGTTCGTAAGAGGATACAGCACCATAGCAGGACCACTGACAGAGCTGCTGAAGAAGGATAATTTTTTATGGGGGGAAGCAGCTTCTGAGGCTTTTGAGAAGCTGAAGAAGGCCATGACGACGGTGCCCGTACTTGCTCTGCCAGATTTCAATCAGGTGTTTGTGTTGGAGACAGATGCTTCAGGCTATGGATTGGGAGCAGTGTTGATGCAGAACCATAGAGCCATAGCTTACTTCAGTCAGATACTGTCGTCCCGGGCTAGGCTGAAGTCAGTATATGAGAGAGAGCTGATGGCTATTGTACTGGCCATCCAAAAGTGGAGACCTTATTTATTGGGCAGACACTTTATTGTCAGAACTGATCAGAGAAGCCTGAAGTACTTGTTGGAACAAAGGATGGTCACAGAGGAGCATCAGAGGTGGTTATCCAAGCTGCTGGGATATGATTTTGAGATCCACTATCGACCAGGACTAGAGAATAAGGCAGCGGATGCCTTATCACGCTGTATGGAGGAGCTCCAGGGGATAGCAGTATCAGTACCTGTTCTGATAGATTGGGGAGCCATCAAAGAGGAGAGCATCCAGAATGAGGAACTAAGGAGAATCAAAGAAGATGTGCTATCAGATGAAAACAGCCACCCAGGCTACTCAGTGGAGGGAGAAAGACTGTACTATCAGGGAAGGAGTGTGATCCCTAGGACTTCCATTCATATTCCTCAACTGCTACAGGAGTTTCATGGGAGTGCCATAGGAGGGCACTCAGGAGTACAGAAAACTTATAGCCGGTTAGCTGCTGAATTGTACTGGAAGGGGATGAGGAAGGACATAGAGGAGATGGTGGCTAAGTGTGATACCTGCCAGCGGAACAAGTACATGACGATGGCACCAGGAGGATTACTACAGCCCTTGGCCCTACCAGAGAAAGTTTGGGAGGAGATTACTATGGATTTCATTGATGGGCTCCCAAAATCAGAGGGGTTTACGGTTATATTTGTAGTGGTCGACAGGCTAAGCAAATATGCTCATTTCATTCCCTTAAGGCACCCGTATACAGCAGTGTCTGTAGCAGCAGCTTTTGTGAGGGAGATAGTCCGCCTGCATGGGGTACCAGAGTCCATTATTTCTGACAGGGACAAGGTATTCATGAGTCACTTTTGGAGGGAGCTATTTAGGATGCAGGGCACCGTATTGAAGAGGAGCACAGCCTACCATCCACAGACTGATGGACAAACAGAGGTGGTGAATAAGAGCTTAGAGACATATTTGAGATGCTTTGTGTCTGATACACCAAAGCAGTGGGCCAAATGGCTAGCCTGGGCAGAATACTGGTACAACACTTCTTTTCACTCGGCTACCAAGATGACACCTTTTAAGGTGTTATATGGTAGGGATCCCCCACATCTGGTATACTACAGCCATAAGAGTACGCCTGTATCGGCAGTGGATCAGCATTTGGAGGAAAGAGACCAAGTGTTGGATGAGCTCAAGAGGCATTTACTCAGAGCCCAACAGATTATGAAGAAGCAAGCGGACAGCAAAAGGAGGGATATACAATTTGGAGTTGGAGACAAGGTCTATTTGAAGCTCCGACCATACCGACAGAGGACTATAGCCCAAAGGAGAAACGAGAAGCTCGCAGCGAGATATTTTGGCCCTTTTGAAGTGGAGGAGAAAATCGGGGAGGTGGCATATAGATTGAGGCTTCCTCCAACAGCCAGAATACACCACGTTTTTCATGTCTCACAATTGAGGAAAGTGGTGGGGGAGCATGCAGTAAGTCCAGAGCTGCCCAACACATTGAGGGAAGACATGGAAGTGACCCTGGAGCCTATAGCGGTAGAAGGAGTGCGCATCAGTGAGAAGGGGGAAAAGGAAGTGAAGATTAGGTGGAGCGGCCTCCCAGACTATGAGGCCACATGGGAGCCACTGGAAAGGATTGCAGAGCAGTTTCCTACCTTCCACCTTGAGGACAAGGTGGTACTTTGGGAGGGGGGTAATGTTATGCCGGTCCACCTTGGACCGGCTCAACCTGGACCGGCCCAGCCGGTCCGGGTATTCTCCAGGAGGCGGAGACGGGCCAGAGGCCAGGCGGAAAACGCAAAGGGGGCTGGGGTGGGGTCCGCTTGGAATTCAAACATGGTTTAAGTATTTTTGGAGGGAGAAGGAAGGGTAGAGTAGTCCTTTTGCTTTTATTTTGAATTAGATTGTATTAAGAGGGTGGAATGAGAGGAGGAGGGGATTATCTTGCTTTTGGAAATTACTTTGGTTTCTAGTTTTTCTTGCTTGGGCTCTCGGCGTTGCCGGAGATTGTAGGAGAGTTGTTCTTCCTCTCGAATTGAAGAACATTGTATCGGGCTTTGGTTTTGATTGCTTACTAGTGGAATACAATCGTCGCTAGTGTTTTCCTACAAGTTCTTCCTTATTTCCGCTGTTTTTGCGCTATTTGTGTGCCGATTTGGGTTAGGTTTGCTTACGAACTCAAGTATTACCTTAGGGTTACTTGCGAACTCAAGTATTTCCTATCATGGAACTAGAAGAAAGATACAGGTGGAGTGGAACTTGCGTAGAGAAGAAAGAGGGTAGAAGCCGAGACGAAAGAGGAGAAGCTCGCAAGCTTTCCAGAGGGGAGAAAGAGAAGGTGGACAAAGCTCTCAAGCTTTTCCAAGAAGAACCCGCAGGTTTAGCACTTTGCTCTCAAATATTCACTAACTCTTTCTTGTCAAAATACCTCATATATATAGGCCTAAGAGGGGGAACTTAACAGCCAAAAGTTCCCAAGTTTCTATGAAGAAATGAAAAGCCAAGAGGCACTTCTGCATAATCAAAAATCCATGAACAAAGCCACGGAACCAGCCAGGGACAGCACAAACCGTGGAATCAGCACAGGAAGCCAGGCGGCAGGTTTTAATGCTCGGTCAACAGAGGGAATGCCAAGGCGGTAAAGAAGACAGCACCCGAAGAGGCTCCACACGCCCAAAGCAGCAGCCGTGAGGGATTTTCCCAAAGAAGAAAAGGCTGCAGTAAATGTGAAAGAGCAAATTCCACCCACCAATTCTCTTTCCTCAATATAATAGCAAGTCATTAGCTCATAATGAGCTACTTCTCCACTAGATATTAATGAGCTTGGCACAACTAAAGTTTTAACTTCTTAAGCTCAAACCGAAACAACCAATGCTATCAAAAATCCAAAGGACAAATGGACCCCAAGCCGGCAAACCCAAGGAAGCAAAATCCAAACCTCTTCCTACCATGATCATTGGATTTTCCACCATCATTGGATAGTATAAAATTAAAAAAAAAGAAAATATAACTAATATAGTTCATAACAAAAAAATAGAGCAGGAAATCTAAATGCATCATTTTGTTAGTTATATTTTGTCAAGTTTTGAGTATTTTATATCTTTCTATCATCCTAGAAAGAGTATTGTTTTTGTGTAAAAATTTTGGGGCCCTCTCCCAAATTTTTGATTGCATTAATTTGGTATCAGAGCAAGTTAGGAAGTCCTAGGTTTATGAGTCAGTTTGTTAAGTTGTATGTCTTGGTGTCAAGTAAGTCTTTGTGAGTAATAGCAAGTTTTGTGAGTCTTGGTGTCATGTTAGTTGTCATGTAATTTTTGTTTTTTGAGTCATGAGTAATAATTCATGCAATCAATCTTCGGAAACCTCAGGACATGATTCAAAGCAAACTCAAGCTTCATCAGGAGATGAATTCTTTCAACCGGAGGAGAATTGATGTAGGCAAAGGGGGGGTCAAAACATTTTGAATTATAAATTTGTTGAGCTTCTAGGTCTTCTACTAGAATCAGCTCATTAATGTATAGTAGAGAGCCTTTTTAGCTCATAAATTGAGGTTCATTTCGTCATTTGTTGTCCCTTTGGTTCTCGTGGATGGCTCCTTGGTTCCGTGGATGGCACTTTGGTTTTCCGTGCTTGGGCTCCTTGGTTTCCCCGGTTGGCTGCTGGTTTTCCGTGCTGGGTGGCCTTTCCCGTGCCTTGGTGCTTCGGTTCCATGCGGGCCTCCTTGGCTTTTGCGGCTACCACTTCGGGTTCCACCTGAGCTGCTTTCCCGTGGCTTTTGGGGTGCTCTTCCCGTGGCTTGTGATGCTTTGTTTCTAGTGTAGAATTATGTGTTGATTGTTGGCTTTTCATTTACTTAGAATATGAAGAGTTTTGGGCTGTTTGTATTATATAGAGTTGTTTGTGGCTGTTTTAAAAATGTTATATGAATGATTTTTGGAAATGTAAACCTGCTGGTTTTATTGGAAAAGGTTGCGAGCTTGTTCCATTCTCCTTCTCATCTCCTCTAGGAAAGACTTGCGAGTTCTTTCCACCCTTCGTCTTGGCTTTTAACCTCTTTCGTCTCTTCGCAAGTACCATCTCACCTATATCCTTCTTCTTTTGGAAAGCAAGTTTAGGGTGTCTTATTTGAGTCAAGTTTGTAAGAGTCCTTGTTTGTAAGTCCTTTTATAATATTAAAGTTGTGTTTTGTTTTGTTAGTTATATTTTGTCAAGTTTTGAGTATTTTTTGTTTTTCTATCATACTAGAAAGAGTATTGTTTTTGTGATAAAAAATTTGGGGCCCTCTCTCAAATTTTTGATTGCATTAGGGATGAAGTTGATTCCACGATCAAGACGTGGCTGTGGAGTGCCATGATGCTTGAAATATGTGAACCGTATATATTATTGTATACAACAAAAAACGTTTGGGAAGCTGTCAAACAAATGTATTAAAAAAGAAAGAATCGTGCTCCCATCTATTTTATCAAAACTAAGATCTAGACAACTAAACAAGGTGACTTTTCTTTTAGTAAGTTCTTTAATCCACACCTTTTCTTTAAGTAAGTTCTTTAATCCAATGAAGGTTTATTGGTTTGAACTAGATGAATTATAATTAGGGTGTCATGTTGCCTTTTATATGATTAGAGAAATAAGAAAAATCGCAACACTCAGGAAAAAGGAGAAGTTTCAGAGTTAGAATGAACCTAATGGAGTGGAATCATGACAGCTGAAGTCCATCAATCTGTGTGTTTGATTAGAAAGCTTTACTTTATGCTTTTTTCTTGAAGCTAAGCACATTTCTTTCTCTTGAATTGGCTTTTAATGAGATTTCTCTTCTTCATTTTGCTCTTATGTAAAATGTTTTCTTTGTGGGCTCTCTCCAATTATAATGTTTCAAAAGCATAATATTTCCATCCTGATGTATTTTCTGTAGTACTTGAATTTTGTTTTACTTGAATCATGTTCACATTGTTTTATATGATGATATGGAGTTGTTGCTGCAGTTGTGAGTGGTCACTGGTCAGTTTGCTACTTCTTAACGGTGATTGACTTTTTTTTGGTTGCATGTGGTTTAGTAGATAACAGATTTGCCCCCAGGAAGAATGACCGTTGATACATTTGTTTTTGAAGGGAATGAAATTGGTTTTCAACATGTTTTCCAGGTGACCAATAATGAATTCTTGATTCTTTTTTTCCTTGAGGAGTTTGTTTGGTAGATTACTCAGCATGCATTTATTTTATCAAGCTGCAATCATTCGTTTCATACCTAGCAAAATACTACCTTTGGATGTATCTCTTAAAAGCGGATGTTACTCATCTTTTCATGCTTGTTTTGTGAATTAGAAAAAGTTTTACTGGAGTAACTTCAAATTTCATTTTTAAGAAGTGACATCAATATGAGTGCTCTTTGGGCCGAGTATAGCAGTGAACTTTTCATATCAACTTTGATTTTCTGTTGAATACAAATTGAATGTGTACCACTAGAAATGGACTCCATGATTCTAGAAATTAGTGATAGTTTCATGTCCCTATCTACTATAAAGAACATATGGGATGTCGCTAGGTAAACCTTCTCAAAATCTTGGGATGCTACTCGAGTCTTTGAAATTAAGGTCAAGGTGGGAATCACAAAACAAGGAAGCAAAACCGTGACTGAATATGCCACTCTCCTTCAAGGCTTATGATAAGAACTTGATCATTTTAGATGTATAGAGACAAAGTGTCTAGAAGATGTTGCTATCCTGACAAGCTTTATTGAGAAAAATAGAGTGCATGACTTTCTTGTAGGATTAAATAAGAAGTTTGACCTGACTAGAGTTCAAATCCTTGGCAAAGAGGAGACACCTTCATTATATAAGACTATTTCTCTCATTCGTGTTGAGAAAAGCTGACGAGGGGTAATGCTTGAACCAAAGGTTGTTGCAGTTTAGCAATTATGACCACCAAAGAGGAACTATGAAAGGAAAGAGGTAAGGATTCCTCAAAACTTAAAGACAATAAAAACTCGTTATGTGCAACTATTCCAAGAAATCAAGAAATACAAAAGAGACCTGTTGGAAGTTATATGGAAAGCCCCCAAGTAAGGAGTTGAATAAAAAAAAGTCGACAAAACAAAAATTATTACAAGCTAATACTACAACAAGTCAGCCCAGCCCAAAAACACAATCCAATTTCAGAGAGCTCAACGAAGAAGATATTGATATGATAAAATAACTCTTGGTATCCCTTGAAAAATACCTGCATTTTCTTATCTTGTACTTTTAGGTAAGTTTCCTATATATATATATATATATATATATATATATATATATATATATATATATATATATATATATATATATATATTAGATTAAGTGTCTCTAGAAAACATTTGAAAAGTTTATGAATCATTAACTCAAGAGCCACATATCGCATGATACATTCTATTAACCACTTCATCAACTATACTCCTAGCCCGAATGATAAGAAAATCATCACTCATGATGGTTCTCTTACCACAGTAGCATACCAAGGAGATATACCCTTATCTCCCTTTCTCATTCTCAAAATTGTGCTCTATGTTTCTCAAATTTTCATAAATTTAATCTCCATACAAAAATTTATCAGTGACCATAAGTGTCATTCCCTATTTAATCCTACTTGTTTATTTCAGAACCAAAGATCGAGGAAGAAGATTGAGCTAGCTAAGGAGAAAGATAGAGTATACTATTTGGAAGAGCTGAATAAATCCTCTATTATTAATAATATATATTCTATGCTATCCCTATTTAATAAAAATCTACTATTTGACTTCATCATTTTAGATTAGGACATCCATCTTGTGTGTCTTAAAAATATGTATCCAAAAGAAAACTAAATCATTTCATTGTGAAATCTGTGAGTTAGCCAAGTATATGTGAGTTTATTTCTCAAATTAAATGAGAGATGTCATATGTCCTTCTACCTTATTCATAGTGATATATGAGGATCCTAAAAAATTTCCAGCATGAAGGGGCTCGATGGTTTGTATCCTTCATTGACGACTGCACTCGAGCCTCTTGGATTTTTCTCCTAAAATAATAAATCTGATGTTAGCACTATCCTTCCCATTTTCACACTATGATCCATAGCTAATTCAAAAAAAAAAAAAAATTATTCTAACAATACCAAAGATTACTTTAAGCAAGCCTTATCCTCCTTTCTAAAAGATGTTACCATTCATGAATCTTCCTGCATTCACTCCCTTCAATAAAATAGAGTTGTAGACAGAAAAAATGGCAATCTTTTTGCCTCCACCAGTCTACTTTTATTTCACCACAATGTATTCAAATCTACTGAGTGGAAGCCTTATGACTACCACATATCTTATAAACTACCTACCTTCAAAAACATTGGTACTTAAAACACCAATAAATATCCTGTCCTCTTTTTACCCTGAAGTTTTAACTCATTACATCCTCACATTCAAAATCTTTGGGTGCACTGTTTATATTCACATTCACAGCCAAAATAGAGGAAAATTAGATCGTTCACCCAAAGAGGTTGTAAGTGTTATCACCCTTCCACTAAGAAAACCCTTGCATCTATTGATGTTATTTTTTACGCCAAACCTCATTTTCAAGGGGAGACTGAAACTAAGGAAGATTAGGAAAGTGAGCTTGCCACTGTTGATCTTCCAACTCTACCACAAATTGATCTACCTGAACCTAAAACCAAAGCCAGGGAAACTGAGGATAAATCTATTATGGATAACATGAGGTTTGGAAAAGTATATTTCAGGCATACAATTCCCAATTGTGTTCCAGAGTATATTCAAGAATCTGAACCGTCTCCTACAATTGAGATAAAAATAAGTTAACTTAAAAAACCACTAGTGTTTCTCGTAACCAACTTTGTATCCTTTCATAATTTCTCACATTCACACAAATTTTTTGGTTACACTAAATTATATTCATATTCCTAATAATATTTCTGAAGTCTTATCTGATGACAATTGGAAAAGTATCATGAAAGATGAAATACAAGCCCCAGAGAAGAACAATATCTGAGAGATCATTGACCTACCGCAGGAAAAAGACCGGTTGGCTGCAAATGGTTGTTCTCTGTGTAATACAAAGTCGATGGTACGCTGAAAAGATACAAGACAAGAGTGGTAGCGAAAGGGTATACTCTGACATATGACATTGACTACAAGGAAATTTTTTCACATGTGGCCAAGATGAATATTATTGGGGTCATACTCTCCTTAGCAGCTGATTATAACTGGCATCTAGAACAGCTGGATGTCAAATATGCATTCCTACACGGGGGCTTGGAGGAAGAAATATTTATGCAGATTCCACCTAGATTTAAGGAGGGTTTTGGGGGTGTCAAATTGTGTAGGTTAAAAAATGTTCTATGTACGTTTGGAAGATTTATGCATGCTGCTCAATGGATATCGACAAAGCAAAGGGTACCACACACTACTCTTCAAACACTCATACACAGGGGGAGTCATCGTTTCGTTAGTTTATGTGGATGATATCATCTTGATTGAGAATGATGAAAAAGATAAAGTGATTCTAAGGAAATGTCTTACTAATGAATTTAAGATCAAAGAACTTGGTAGATTGTAATATTTCTTAGGAATTAAAATAGCCTACTCCAGCAAAGAAATCTTCATTTCATAACAGAAATACATTAATGATCTTCTTAAAGAAATAAATAAACTAGCTTTTAAATTGGTACCAATACCATGGGGAAGCTAAAAAGGATCTAGGCATATGTAAGGCAGCTTACCAGAGATTTCTACAGAAATTGATCTACCTTTTTCACACCATATTAGATATAGCCTTTGTTGTAAGCATGGTCAGCCAGTTCATATAGAATCCAAAGAAGACTCACATAAAGTAGTAGAAAGAGTATTTGATGTAAAAAAAGGGGGGGGGGGGGTCAACTCATGTCCAAAATAAATCAATTTTGGCCTCCCTCGAGTTTACAAGCTCAATCAAAATTGAGCTGAAATTTTAGCTCATTTATAAGCTGATCTTTAGTTCACTTATTGAACTAAGGGTTAGCTCATTATTAGCTAACATTTTAGTTCATAGTTATCTTTTTATTAAATGTAATTTTTATAGTTTTTTAATGTTTTTATTTAAGTTGTCTCTTGGGTTCCAAAAGGGCTTTTGGAATCCCAAGAAAGTTGTTTCGTTTTCCCATGCCGTGGCACTTGGCTTCCACCATGGGCTGCTATTTTCCGTGCCTTTGCCCCTTGGATTTCCGGCCGGCTGCTGGTTTTCCGAGCCTGGGAGTTTTCCCGTGGCTTTGGCGCCTTGGTTCCGTGCGGCCTCCTTGGCTCCTGTGGTTGCTCCTTCGGTTCCTGGGCTTGGGCTGTTTTTCCGTAAAAAGCAATAGGGTTTTATGGTTTGTTATGTTTGGAATTCCAATGAGAATTCAATGTTTGTGTCTTTTGGTATTCCCCTTTCATACCTATAAATATGAAGGGCTTGTAATGTTTAAAAATAGTGAATGAAATGTTATTTTTGGAAAAGCTATAACCTACGGGTTTGCTTGGAAAAGCTTGCGAGCTTTGTCCGTCTTCTTTCCCATCCCCTCCGGAAATCTTGCGAGCTCTTTCCAACCTTTCTTCTCGACTTCTAATCTCTTTCGTCTCTCCGCAAGTGCCACTCCACCTGTATCCCTCTTCTAATTGTGAAGCAATTTTAGGATGTCATTTTGTTTATTTGTCGTTTAAATTTTAAAGAGTTGTAAGTCTTTTATTTCTAAGTTTATTTTAGGTTTGAAATGTAAGAGTTTGTTCTAATATCTCTAAGTGATTCCTGTGACAACCGGTTCTTCCGGCCGGTTCAACCGAACCGGCCGGCTCACCCTTTTAATACCGCGGAACAGACAGTTCGCGGAACAGAACTGTTCGCGCGAACAAAGAAGGGCGGACGGTCGGGACTTCACGCGAGAGCAAGGTAGGATTCGTTTTCTTCCAATTTTAGCAAATGATTACCTTCTAGGATAAGAAATAACGATTCATTTTCATTCTTATCGTTATCAGAGTGTTATTTTGGGAGAAATTGAAGAACAAGAGAAACGGACGAGAAGGATTAAGAGAAGGTTTGTTGAATTTTCTTTCGGATTTTTCCTATAAATTTCTTCTTCTACTTCATTTAAAGTGAACAATTTATTTCTTGAAGGTTAGGGAAGAGATTGTAGCGAAGAAAAAGGAAATTGGGAGAGAAAGGAAATTTCGAGAAGAAGGATTTTGAGAGTTTTGAGAAGTCTCCATTCAAAAGTGTAAGTGAATTCCTTTCAATTTCAATTTTAATGATATTTAGAATTTAAATCAAAATATTATATTGATAGAAGCTATTGTTTGAAATTATGGTTTTTGAAAGTGAAAGATCAAGTCATAAGTGTTGATCCCGCGAGGATTTAACAAGAAGAGAAATTGATTCAAGAATAGATCAAACATCGACGACCTGAAAAGTTCAAAGTGGGTATTTATAAAAGCTTAAATTTCTTTATTTCAATTCTATTTTCGTTTAGAAAGAAGTATATGCGAAATTGATTAGATTTATGATTTCTCCTACTTTTGGAGAAATGATTAACTAAAATAAGCAACGACATGTATGAGTACAATTATAGAAAAGAAAAAGGATATGTTATGAGTATATCAAAGAAATAGAAAGTAAAGTTTAGAAAGAAAACATACACATGTACATGATTCGTATATGCAAATGATAAGTAATATTTATAGAGATACAAGTAAGATATGTTGTATGCAATATCAATAATGATGAAAATGAGAAAAGAAAAGAAAAGAAAAGAAAGGAAAAGAAAAGAATAAAGGAAAAGGGTATTGAAAACGACAAGAGTCACCCCCTTATGGTACTGGCTGGGGACGCCGTACTCGTACACGAAAAAGGAAAAGGAAATTTCTACGGAAATGGGGAAAAGGAAATTAAATGGAAAAGGTTGTACCTTTAGGTACTTTGAGACGGTGCTCCTGTTTAAATTAAACGTGAAAAGGAAATATAAATGAAATATTAAAGATAACAAATGCTTCAAATTATTTTAAATGAAAATATTCAAAGAAGTATTAAGTTAATGAATTGAAATAAACAAGATTAAGAAAGGAAAGAATATATGTTAATTTATATTTTTATATAAATTTATATAGTTACCCACTTAGTTTACTTAGTAAACTCAAACCACGAGTTTAAATGTTTCAGGTAACTTCTAAGAAAAGAAATGACTGAAAGAGAAGAACATGTTTACAGAAGACGAGGAGCAAATGATAACAGGTAAAATATTTTTGAGTTTAGTGGCTCTTCAGTTTATAGAAAAGTTTTGATGATGAGTTATTTTATACTTTTGGAAATGTACTATCGTCCGACTTTTCGTACCCGCCTCGTTAGATCGAGCATCCGGGACGGGTTGTGACAATTCCCTTCTATCTTAGTGCTTCGCTTCCTCTTCTTTTGTGGGTTCAAGAGATATAGGCTCCCCTATATTTTTTTCCCGCATCATTTGGTATCAGAGCAAGTTAGGAAACCCTAGGTTTGTGAGTTTGTCAAGTCAGTCATGTGTGAGTCTTGTAAGTCTTGTCGTGAGTCTTATTGTGAGTCTAAGTTTAGGTTGAGTCTTTTGAGTCTTTCTTTGAGTCTTGTTTTTTGAGTCTTGTTTCAGTCGTAAAAAAAAAAAAAAGACAGAAGAAAGCAAACCTGAAGAAATTGAATATCCTATGAATAGGTGGATTCCATCAAAAACAACAAATCCTCTGGAGTATGAACTATACAAACTTCAATCATGGATGCACATACGTACAGAAAGGTACTTCAAGAAAAAGTAGCGTTTGCAAGATCGATTTCTGAAAGAACGAGATGAGATCATGCAGAAGTATGAAGATTTGATCAATGAATTGTATGCACAGTATTCACCTCCTCAAGAGAAACCAAAGCTAACTCATCGGGAGATGAGTTCTCAAGAAGGGGAGTCTGATGTAGACAAAGGGGGGTCAACTCATGTCCAAAATAAATCAATTTTGGACTCCCTCGAGTTTACAAGCTCAATCAAAATTGACCTGAAATTTTAGCTCATTCATGAGCTGATCTTTTATTCACTTATTGAACTAAGGGTTAGCTCATTATTAGCTAACATTTTAGTTCATAGTTATCTTTTTATTAAATGTAATTTTTATAGTTTTTTAATGTCTTAATTTAAGTTGTTTCTTGGGTTCCAAAAGGGCTTTTGGAATCCCAGTTGTTTTGTTTTCCCATGTCGTGGCTCCTTGGCTTCCACCATGGGTTACTGTTTTCCGTGCCTTTGCCCCTTGGATTTCCGGCCTGCTGCTGGTTTTTCAAGCCTGGGAGTTTTCCCGTGGCTTTGGCGCCTTGGTTCCGTGCGGCCTCCTTGGCTCCCATGGTTGCTCCTTCGGTTCCTGGGCTTGGGTTGTTTTTCCGTAAAAAGTAATAGGGTTTTATGGTTTGTGATGTTTGGAATTACAATGAGAATTCAATGTTTTTGTCTTTTGGTATTCCCCTTTCATACCTATAAATATTTGGGGCTTGTAATGTTTAAAAATAGTAAATGAAATTGAAATGTTATTTTTGGAAAAGCTATAACCTACAGGTTTGCTTGGAAAAGCTTGCAAGTTTTGTCCGTCTTCTTTCTCATCCCATCCGGAAATCTTGCGAGCTCTTTCCGACCTTTCTTTTCGGCTTCTAATCTCTTTCGTCTCTTCGCAAGTGCCACTCCACTTGTATCCCTCTTCTAATTGTGAAGCAATTTTAGGGTGTCATTTTGTTTGTTAGTCGTTTAAATTTTAAAGAGTTGCAAGTCTTTTATTTCTAAGTTTATTTTAGGTTTGAAATGTAAGAGTTTGTTCTAATATCTCTAAGTGATTCCCTTCTATCTTGGTGCTTCGCTTCCTCTTCTTTTGTAGTTTCAAGAGATATAGGCTCCCCTATATTTTTTGCCCTCATCAGTATTGCACAAACTCAAGGAAAATCCATGAAAGAGATTCTCTTTAGAAGAGAATGTGGAATAATCCCAAAAGCTTATACTGACGCAGTTTACGCAGGATTACCAGTTGATAAACGATCTACCTTAGAATATTGCACATTCTTTGAAGGAAGCCTAGTTACATGGAGGACCAAGAAACAGAATGTGGTGGTAAGGTCTAATGCAGAGGTAGAGTACAAAGCTATGACCTAAGGTATATGTGAGCTACTATGAATTAAGATGATTCTAGAAGACCTAAGGATAAAGTGGGAAGGACTCATAAAGCTACACTATGACAACAAATTAGCAATCAACATAGCTCACAATCCAATTCAGCATTACATGAACAAGCACATTGAAGTGGACTGACCTTGTATAAAGGAGAAATTGGACGGTGAAATTATTTGTATTTACCATGTCTCATCAAAAGTTCAGCTTGCTGACATTCTTACCAAGGTACTTGATAACTTTACCTTTCTGAGACTGATTACTAAGCAGGGAATTACAGATATGTGTTCCCCATCTTGAGAGGGAGTGTCAAATATCATCCCAGCAATCCCTTCCCTCTTGATCCCATGGCCACCATGGGGATCCATGGGATGCTCGCTTGGATTACACCAATCTCCTTCCATATTTGGGTGGCTGATTTAGGAAGGATTATATTAGTACAATTATATGATATTTCTCTATTAGATTTAAACGAGAATTTGAATTTTAACATAACACAATGGAGAAAAAGGATTCATGTTGCTGACCCCACGTAGTGGGACAACGGCTTGATGTTATTGAATTATGCATTATTATGTAAATATTTGTTTCCTTATTAAGATATCTCGTGTAGATCTATAAATAGGAGAGCTTTATGCAATAAAATTAAGCTTTTTCTCTCTCCAATTCTCTGAATTTAACAATAATAAACATAAGTCTAAGCATACATAGAGAAGAGCAGAAGCACTATTAACAAAGAGGGATAGTGTTAAACATGAAAAGTCAAGGAAAATGTTTTTAAACAAAATGTTGTCATGCCTATATCCTACATTCATAACAGTTTATGTTGAGAAACAATGTGAAGAATAAAATCTTGTTTCATATTTTTTTTAAATCACATTGCTAGCTAAATCTATACAAAATTATGCTTTAAGTCATCGTTTGCTTTATCCATATTTAGCAGACCAATCATCAACAGCTAGGACACCTTTTCTCTAGAGGGAAAATGCTTTATCCATATTTAGCATACCAATCATCAACAGCTAGGACACCTTTTCTCTAGAGGAAAACTCATTTTCATTGAAATTGCTTATGTTTTTAATTTTCTTTCTTGTGTTGTCACCTAATGTGATATGTTTTCTATGCCTTTGTTCCATTCATGCAATTTTTTTATTGATTTATAATCATGTGCCTTAAGCATCCCTATCACATTTCTCCATCAATCTTGCTGTGAAGGCATGCTTACAAAAAGGAAATTATTCCTTCGACTTTTTTTACTTGTACAAAGTTGGGTCCCATAACATTAGTAGCAATGTGTGTTGCATGTGTAGTAATAGACGTGCTTTTTTGGTGCCTATACAAAAATTGATCTAGCATTTGCATGTTTTCTTTTCTACTAGAACGTGCATATGATACATGCCCAATTTTATTCCAATAGTGACGAGGATTTGTGTATGGCATCTCTAGAACTGTTCTATGTTTGCGTCCTTTCTAGGAATGAATCTTGAGGTTTTCACAAGTGAGTAAGAAAATTCTAGGTAAATATGTGGTAGTGCAGTAAAAATTGACTCTTTTTTAAGAATATATCTCGTGGAAATGCAGGCTTCTTTTTTGAATTTTTACTGATGGGATTCCAGGTAAATATAGATGGATTTCTGCTGATAGTTATGCTTTTAAGTAAATTTTCATCTCACTGACCTTATTGATAAACAATAGAAAAGATGAAGTCATTCTTGTTCTCTTCATATATTAGGTTGATCGCATGAGCTTCTTTTTGGTAGATGATGCACAGTCCTGTCCTTCAGTGAACTTGGCACTTATTATGCTTTACCTGCGCTAGCATCTCATTTAGTTTTTGAGTTCATAGAAGATTTGTCGGCTGAGGATCTTAAATTTGCTTGCAGATGATGCATGATGAGCTGACTTCTGGGGGGAAAGTATATCTTGTTTACCCAGTTATAGAAGAATCAAAGCAGTTGCCACAGCTTCATGCTGCTAGAAGAGATTTTGAATCGATATCAAACAAATTTGATAGCTATACTTGTGGGCTGCTGCATGGCCGCATGAACAGTGAAGAGAAATATGAAGCCCTGAAAAAATTTAAATCTGGAGAAACACGTGTTCTTCTTGCAACTCAAGTGATTGAGATTGGTGTTGATGTTCCTGATGCCTCCATGATGGTTGTCATGAATGCTGAGAGATTTGGAATTGCTCAGCTGCATCAACTTAGAGGACGTGTTGGAAGAGGAATGCGGAAGTCAAAATGTGTTTTCTGCTCTTCAAATTCTGGGGCACTAAACCGATTGAAAATACTTGAACAGTCATCAGACGGATTTAATCTGGCTATTGCAGACCTCCTTGTACGTGGGCCTGGCAATTTACTTGGTAAGAAGCAGTCTGGACACCTCCCAGATTTTCCCATAGCTAGATTGGAGCGTGATGGAAATATTCTAAGAGAAGCTCACCTTGCCGCACTGGTATGTACGATCACCTTGAATTGTTTTATATTATTTCATAAGATATTATTACTCAGCCTTTGTGATGATTACAATATAACACTGCCTGTTTAGAAGTTTCCCTTCTCTTGGAATATTATGCTTCATCATGTCCATCTGATTTTTGAAGTCCTTTTAAATTTGCTTTTCAACTAGGCATATATCTTCTATTCTTCGGACATCTATTTGTTAATTTTCTGCGCATTATAATGGTGATATGTTTCTTTTATTGGATTGGTTAGTAGAAAGGTTAGATTTTATAGAAACACGCAAGGAGCATCCATGGTCATCAGGACCTTGGTTCTTGGAATCACTACAAGAAAAAATTACATGCTTTAGGGTAACGATCATTCGCATTCTTCATCAATAAAAGCATGGCTCATTGCTTGAATGGCACCAGCTGCCTCAGATATCTCCCAACTTTGGTTGAATTGTGATGGGTCCAGCTCACCCAGAAAGGGGGAGGGAGGGAAGAAAAATGTTGGCATCGCTTGAGTCTTCTAGTGAACTGAATGAACTCGGTTGGGAGCTTTTATGAGTTTGTGAGGAGCTATTAGTGTAACCAGCTGCCTCAGATATCTCGTTGATTGCTTGAAGTGAAGAGAAGGGTGTATCCTTTGACAAGGGTGTGCGGCTTTCAGTATAATTACTTGTCCTAGATGTATATAAAAAAAGAAGGTACCCTCAATTGTCCTAAAGATGAGGTATTTATAGTGGTTTGACTGCTATGAATCATAGTTTGTATTAATAAAGATCTAATGGAGCTAGGGCAGAAATAGCACAGATATCATGTGGCATTTTAATGAAGAACCAATGGGATTAGTGTACGTTGATGTATGAGGTAGAACTAAACTTGGAGCTTCTAGCACGTCATAGTATATGTCTATAATGAATCTGAGGGGCATTGGATGAACTGTCATCCTAGAGTAGGTGCCGAGAATGCATGCAATAAATAGGTAAGGAATTCTACTCATAAAAATTATGAAAATCTCAACACATTTAAATTTAATTAAAAAAAATCAAAATTGAAACTCCGGTCAAAATCATCATACTTTGGCCAAATTCTAGAAATCACATTTTCTTCTTGTCCTCTTTTCATAGTATGTTCTATTCGGCGTTGTGATGACAAAAAAAAAGCAGAAAATCATTGGTCTGTCTCCTTTGTAGCTCTCTCATTTTCAATCTCTTGCTCCATGCCCGCACATTATGCCTCACTTCCTTACTCACATGTCGCATGTCTAAGCTGCATGCTACTATTGCTAAACGCCATCTCTATCCCTCATCCCAAATTTGTCATCTTCAATTACAAAATATTTCCTAATTAATCCCCTCTAAATCAGCTCCAAAATTCGCCTTTTTCAATTAGAAAATATTTCTTAATTAATCAGCCCCCAAATCAGCTCTATTCAATTAGGAAATATTTCCTAATTAATCCCCAAATATGTCTTCTTCAATTTGAAAATATTTCTTAATTAATCCCCTCCAAATCAGCCCCCAAGAGCCAATCCAGGAGGGACCCGATCTAACAATACTCTCCTCCCATAGACCCACCTTGTCTGCAAGGTGGAAAAACGGCTCCCTCCTCAATTTTCTTGTCATTACAAACGGTAATAACCTGAAGAGTATGGCCCTTACACTTTTGCTCTGGTGTATACCTCTCCTCACATCTGAAACACAACCCCTTTGCCCTCTTCTCTTGTAGCTCCATTTCTGTGAGTTTCTTGAAGTTTTCTTCATGTCTTCCTCGTACAATCTTTTCTTTTGGAATCTACCTAAGAGTACCCAGTGTCGGCTCCTTGGATGCCAAAAATGTTGTGGTCATTCTGTACGAACCTCTTGAGCTGCTACCTCCAGCCCCTCTCTCCAGATGCCTCTGATCCTCCACTAACTGGGCTAGTTCCATAGCCTCTCCCAAATCACAATGTCTCATCACTCTAATAGTCGTCCAAATCTCTAGTTGAGGCTTTCATAAAATTTTCCTCCAGCACAATTCTTCGAAAGTCGGTCCAGTTGGTTGGCTAGGTGCTCAAATTGCTCACGGTACTTCACAATTGTTCCCTCCTTCGTTAGAGCAAATAACTGCTCATAGAAATCCCCTCCCCTGCTGGTTCAGAAACGTTCCAACAAGTAATTCTTAAACTCCATCCAAGTCCGTATGGGTCGCCTTATATCCCTCCACTTGTACCATGCGTTGGCTTTCCCCTCCAAGCACATCTGGGTCGTCATCAGTCTCTCCTCCTCCGTCAATCTATTGACAGTAAAGGACATTTCCACCCTATATATCCACCCATGTGCATCATCTCCTTAAAAAACATGCATCTTAAGCTTCTTTACCCTCAGATCTCCTTCATTCCCCCTGTTTTCTCCATAATTTTTCATTACCCAAGGAGGTGGTTCCCCCCAAGTGTCCCAATAATCTCTTCTAAGCTCATATGCAAACCTTTCATCAAATTACCACATTCTCCTTTCAAATTTAGCACCCCTTCGATCATAATCAGTCTCTCTCCTTTCAAATTCAGCACCCATTCGATCATAGATAGCTCCTCCTCTTTCAAATTTTGTCCCTCTCCTCTCAATGCAGTACCCCTTCTTTCTTGCATAACCTCCTTGCGCCTATCCCATACCCTCTACTCAGCTCCTCCTTAGGAATAGGTTCTAGGGAAGGGCATTCTATCTTTTCCCCCAAGAATCTTCACCTCCTGATCTTTCCTTCGCATCATCAGATTAGGGTTTGCCCCACTTTCTTGGTTGTCGGTGGCTTCCCTCACCTCCGACGACACCGTTTTGGGTTGGCCCTCGAGCAACTTCTTCAACTTCTCCTCCAAAATAAAACATTTTTTATCAATTTTCTCGTGGACGGCTAAAATTTGACTTTTAAAATCTAAAAGTTAAATTTGGATATCGGAAATTTCATATTTCAGTTGTCCGATTTCGCCTTCCAATACTTATACCTTTCTTCCTATCATAGGTAGCCAGATTTAGTCAATACTAGCAAAAAATAACAACTTTGATATGAATCTGGCCTCCAAATAGCAAAAAAATAGCAGATTGAAGAGGAAATGTAGCCAAAATCAGCGATGAAGACTTTTCTTTCAGTCTAGGAAACTGCTCTGATACCAATTTAATAGGAAGTGCTTGCAGAAATTTTGGAAAAGCCTTGGCTGAAATCTGATTTTAGCAATTTCAGAAAACCAACGACAAGAAAATAAGGAATAAAACACACAAGAATATTTTTTTACTAAAAGCGTTATGAAAGAAAAAATAAGATACAAGTGGATCTTCAATTAGAGAGGAAGATCCGACTCTCCCAAATCTTTAGCTGTTGGCTAGAGCCCAAACACCCCTAAGAATAATCTAATTTCAGCAAACATCACATGCCCCTAACCCTAGGGAAAACCCCCCTACTTAAAGCATACAATAAGCATCAAATACCCAAATAACCCTCCCCCAATTTCCTCCCAAATTTATCTTATTTCCTTAATTATTTCCCTCACAAATCAGCCCTCAAATCAACTCCAAAATCTGCTCCATTCAATTACGAAACATTTCCTAATTAGTCTCCTCCAAAACAGCTCCAAAATATGCCCTCTTCAATTAGAAAATATTTCATAATTAATCACCTCCAAATTAGTCCTAAAACCTGCCCTATTCAATTAAGAAATATTTCCTAATTAATCCCTTCCAAACCATTCCCCAAATCAGCCACCAAATTTTGTCTTTTTCAATTAGAAAATATTTCTTAATTAATGTCATCCAAATAAGCCCCCACGAGCCGGTCAAGGAAAGGATCGGCAGGGTCAGTCAAGGAGGGACCCGATCTAATAGAATGCTTGGATGATAAATCCATTGCATAATGCATTGTTGCTAATCAGACTCTCAAAGTCAAGGACAAAATACAAATGCCTTTGGACTATTAAATTTTTGTCTGCTAGGAGACTTGTATTTTGTTTTTTAAGAAAAGGATAGAAATATATCCCATGTATTTTAGAAAATGGGTACATGATAAGTTAGAAATTTTAGGAAGAGTCAGTAAAGGGAACAAACTCCTGATACAAGAGACAAATGAAATGCACATTTGATTTTGTTTCCCAAAAGGGGGGGTGTCAATGTGACGAGTAGAGATTAAACCTATAACATAGTTGGAAGTTGAGGTATGAACCATTAGGTCAAGCCCAATGCAATTTGGGAGATAATGGAACCTTTAGATCTTGTACGGTTTGCCACCAACACGCACGTATTTCTCAGGGCACAAAAATATTAATCAAAACAAAAATATGGGCAGATATTCCGAGCTTAAAGATCAATATAAAATCTCGCAACATCTATAATCTAGAGTTTTTTATTGAAATCAGAAGTAATTAACCATCGAGAAGTTTTATTTATGAGAATGCATTACAGTGAACCATCTGGATTTGAAGCATACCGAAACTGAGAATTTATCTTAATGCAGCATCTGTTCAATGGCTTAAAAGCAAGCAAGAAACTTTTTATTATTTGCGAACTTAGGTGGTCCAACGCAGCAGTGTTTTGGAGTGCTTTATAAATTCCTTGCCCCTGTTCCCCTGCAATGAAGACATTTTATCGTACACCTCTCTCTTTAATCGAACAAGCTATATTTAATTGTACATATATCTTGCCAGTTATTAGCTGCCGGTCTTGATGCAATCTGGTATAGCAGATCCCAGTGGTTATGATTGAATTCAATTTTCAGATATGTAGGTGCTGCTCATTTTCCATTTGTTTTTTTCATTTCTACCCCAGAAGGCTGTGTTTGGTATGAAGGAATTGAAAGAGAAAATAAAATGAA
Organism: Dendrobium huoshanense; assembly: GCA_016618105.1. Classification (NCBI taxonomy): domain Eukaryota; kingdom Viridiplantae; phylum Streptophyta; class Magnoliopsida; order Asparagales; family Orchidaceae; genus Dendrobium; species Dendrobium huoshanense. The sequence goes on along the minus strand of CM028359.1, from coordinate 87,369,821 downwards.
GTAGAAATGAAAATTTTAAAACAAATTTAGTTGAAATTAGTTTTCGCCTACTTGTTTCGTTGAGGAATTGAGTGAAAAAATAAATCTTTTTATTGCTTAATTGATGAGAAATCATTTGCTCGTTTTTTCTTAGTAGGGAATATATGAGTTACAATGATGACCTAATAAAATTTTCTTATATTTCACTAGGGTTGAGTAAGAATTTGCCAATGAAAAAATATTTGTCTATATTTCTACAATAATCCAATTTCTTATGAATAACATTGAAACCAAGCATCAAAGGTGAAATTACGAAGCAAAATAAATTTACATCTACCCCTATTTTTTCAAATGATTCATACCCTAAATGAGAGTTGTATTTGCAAAGCATGATTGCAGTTATCTAAATTCATGTGCTTGGTAACCCATGTGGCATTGTTCTCTACCTTCCAAGTAGAGGAGAAAGTCCAAATTCTATAAAAAATATATTAGAAATTTTCCCGTGCAACTTTTTTGTTCCAATCATAATACCTTTCTGAGTATTTTATTATTGCAGAAAATTTTGAGTATTTCACATGATCTGTCCTCCTTCCCAAAGCTCCAAGCCGAGCTCAGCATGCGGAAGCCGCTGTGCATTTTGGGTGATTAAGACATGCAAATCAAATGGATCCAGCAATTCATAAAGGCTGAAAATTGATAGTAAGGCTCTTAAAATATGCCATAATTTAGAGGCATGTATAGGTACGCTTCTATCTAATTTATCTCCTGTTGGGTGACCTCTTTATTTTTAATAGGTCTCAACTAGAAGTTTTTTATATGAAATTTTCACTGTATATTCCATTTTCATAAATTAATTAACAATATAGGAATGTGTTGGTGATAAACATCCCAGAATTAATTAAACCTTTTAATAAAATATCAAAAAACAAATTTAATAGGATTTAAGGTTTTATTTTTCATCTCCATTTCTTCATTGTTGGTTCGGCTTTGTGTGTCATGTGAAGTAGAGTTTTGAAAGAGTTACTCCATGAAGTTTCTTCGCCTCCTTTGACAATGATAGAACAAGTCTTCTGCTAGGGTGCTTGAGTGAAAGTAACAATCTCTTTTCCCCCCTTTCACGTGCTTCTTTGGCTAAATTGCACTAAAGTAAAGCTGAGAAGGAATGTGATTTAACTTTTTGTAGAATTTAAAGTTGCCATTTTTTTCTATTTGGCATTATTTATGCTAAATTATGTTTAAATCTTGCTCAAATTTATCAATGTAAGTTTTTTTAGGATTTAAAGTTGTCATTTTTGTTGTTTGACAAGATATTTATGCTTAAATCTTGATCAAGTCAACATATTATTTATTATTTTATGGTATTATATATATATATATATATATATATATATATATATATAGGGTCATGTACAAAATGTCGCACATCGCTCCATGCGCTATGCCCCATGGTTCCACGAGTAATTTTGTGCAGTGGTGCGCCATTTACCATTAACAAATATGATTATTGGTGGAAGTCGAGGTCGAAGTTGCGGTTGTAGCTCAGTGGGGAAGGAAGCAATATTGCAGCTCGATTTTTCAAGAAAAAAATTAAGGTTGATGTAGCAAAGTTGCTTTAATGCAGGAAGTGATACATGCGTAGCTATAATGACGGCAGTATTTAATGGTATATGTAACATTTGTTTTTATAAAGACCTGAAATAGTACTCTAAATTTTATCTTAAAGATATGAGCTGGCTCATGAGCCCATGAGCTAAGTTGTCCGTGGCCAGGTGGATACTAGACTTGCTCGAGATTGCTGACACATTCCTTTCTTAAAAAATAAAAAATAACCATTCTTATCACCACTAGTTCCTCTTGGTCGTCCAACCTCCTCCAGCATGGGTGGCTACATAGTGATTCCATATGAGGGCGAGTTGGCAGTGTTGGACTGATTATATTGAGAAGTCCGATTGTGCCATCTCATGAACAGTGCTTGCCAAGGCTAGGACCTGATGATAAATTTCATGCAGCGACTCATCTAGCTTGCCTTTCAACAAGGGGCACATCATCAGAAGTCTATGATGAGCTGCCTTCGCATTATTTGGCTCAACCTTCGCCGCCTAAATCGGATACTATTGCCTTTTTTATCTTCTCAACAACTTGGCTAGACTTCGACCTTTCATCTTCTATTGCTTTGAATTTGTGGAGCAGGGCCTTCTATAACTTCTGACTATTCACATCAGCATTCTTTGTAGGGCTTGACTAAGCTATCTATCATGTGACCTAAAAGTATTAAGTCATGGTAAAGGAAAGGAGCAAGTGTGGCCCTCTCACTACACTTCATTTATAGCCAGAGATGGTACATAAGTTAAATCAACGTCATTATGAGAATTTTGGATGAAGGTGGTCTTTTCAAGGCAATAGTAAAAGTAGGGCATTAATATCTATTTAGTTTCTATTTGTGTTTGGTGGGAATAGTGAATGCTTCTCTTCTTAATTCTCTTGTGTTTTTTCACAAATCGCTTTTAAAAGGAGCAAGTGAATTAGAGAACTAAATGTATATCCGCATATGCCTACCTAAGTAGGTTGTAAGTACCAAACATCAAGCTTGAGGAACGCGGCTAGGAGAAATATTTGCCTAAAGCAAGCCTTGTCATGAGGGGAGGTCGCCATAATTAGGTTATGGACAAGCATGTATTAGCCTTAATGAAGCTTGCAACAAATAAGCTTGCCCTTGGAGGGTCAAATCAGGGGTGCGCATATTATTAACAAGTTTGACTAATGGATTCGCCTTAATAAGCCTTCATTATAAGGGGCACTCAGCCTAGGAGGGTTCAGCTTTCTAAGCAGTTCTCCTTTATTATAGCCATCCACCTTGTGTGGATATCCCAACTATGATTCATTTCCTACTCACTAACCATACTGATGTAGGACTAAGTGAAATAAGTCATGCAAATAGATATTTATGTTAAGATAACATCAAAAACAGCAAAATAAACTTCATAATACATTAAGAACAATAAGAAAATTTGAACTATTAGATCATATGATGTCAAGAAGCTAATAAGTAAAGGCTAAACAATAACAAAAGGTGAATTAATTTAGACTCGCTAACATGGATTGGCACAAGTCCAACATTTAATTAAGGGATTTGTCATTAGAGTATCCGTACACTCAAATTTAAGTAGAACTTGACAGATTAATCAACACATATGAGATGATGTTACTATAGATGAAATGAGAAGACTAATAGTTAGTTAGATGGAGAACAAGGGGAAGGTTTGATACGTAGCTCATGAATGGGAGGAATGGAGTCCTTGATGAAATGATGGCTAGTTTCTCCTTGGCTTTCCCTTGAAACCTTTGCTCTATGTTGAATCAATATCCTTATTGCATTAGTAGAAGATAAGTTTCTTTGGAAAGGTAGAATAGTGAGGAGGGAAAAGAAAGTTTCAGCTATATAAGGATTTGGAAGTGGAGAGTTCACTATTCGGGGTTTGGAGGGGTGAACTAGGCTAGTTGTTTGGGGAGGAGGGTAGAGATAATTTGGCTGATTTTAATGGCTTGGAAATGAAGAAGTTAGGTCGGGAAGTGAAGAGGTGGGGTCTGGCTACTTGGGTAAGAGAAATGGCTGATTTGGTTTGCTTGGGAAAGGGAAAAATTAGCTTAGGAGGTGAAGAAGTGGGGCTGGTTGCTTGGGGGAGAGAGAGGGCTGATGTGGCTTGCTTGGGAAGGGAATTAGTTGGCTTGGGAAAGGGAAACTTTAGCTTGGGAGGTGAAAATGTGGGGCTAGTTGCTTGGGGAAAAGACAGTGCTGGTGGCTTGCTTAGGAAGGGAAAAAGTTAAAGTGGATGTGGATCTCCAAAGGTCACAATTAATAGAGATAAATAATCAATTAATGTGAATTAATTTCAGAATTTGAGAAGCCCAAGGGTCAAGGGTGTTGGGGAGAAGGTGGAGGCGGATAAAAATGAAGAGAGGCAGGTGGTTGCTGGTTGAGGGCAGAGCAAGTTGCTGCAGTTGGGGGCTGTTTGGGCGACTAGGGAAGGAGAAAAAAAAGAGATAGAGAGGGAAGATGATACCAACCAAAGAGCTCACACGCTGTTGGGTATTTCTTTGCCATTCTCCAATGGACTTCACACACAAACTTAACTCACAAAGAGAAAAGAAAACATATAACCAGAAATTTATATCAAAATATTCAATCTCCATACAAGAAAACAATGGGCCATATATATAGGCACCAAAAACATGAAAGGAACAAAAGACAAGAAAGCCCTTGGCCAAACAGCACAAAAGCTCCCTCAAGTGAGGGTAAAAGTGTAATAAAATAAGTAACACCACTGTGGGCTCCGAAAATTCGGCCCCGGCCTCCGCTCGCTCTTCTTTTTATTCGGCGAGGGAGTTTTAACGGAATAAGTTCCGGGGTAAATTTTGGAAGGCAGATAGGTTTGTAGATAAGACACTACCCAGAGATTTCGCCCTCATTTTGTGAGGACTTTATGATCTGAGTTCTGGTTTCCTATAGGCGCAAGCCCCTATAGTTAATTACCCCTCTCGATCACGAGAGAGAACTTTCGATTAAGGCTAGTCGTCAATCAGATATATATAGAATATGTGGTATCTGGCATATAGTAGCAGCAATGGGTTTAGGATATTGATAGAAATTGGATTTGGAAATTGGGTTTGGATGTTTGAAAATTTGGGTTGGAAATGGTTTGATATTTAAAATTAGAAATTTCACCATTATACACTTAAAGCGGATGCTGGGGGAATGGATGATGGACCCGATCAAGATCCCATGGTTTCGTCGTCCCGGACCATCGTGGTCTCTAGTCTACTTAGTCAGAGGAGGTAGTCAACCCAACCTGATAGAAGGATCCTTGTCGGCAGCCATGGGTTGCTTCGTCCAAGGGGACCTTGTAGACCTGGGGTGAATATTTGTCTAAGGGGATAAATTTGAATCCACCTTAGCTTACAGAGAGCTTTGTGCCTTATCAATCATATCTTATTGATTCATATCTCAATGATTTGATGCTAATAAGGAACGTAACAACGCTGGCCATAACCGGTATTTCGTGGTGCCATTTGGCGGTAAAACCACTCGGTTCAGAGGGCCTCGGATCATAACCGTTTATCCTACGGTGCCATTTGGTGGCGAACCGCCGGTTAGAGGACACGTATCACGTTCTTATTGGCAGGAGATTGGTTGAGAATGGATCCTAGTGATATTTTCGACTAGGCATTTAGCTCAATGTGAGCTGAAGTAGTTTTTAACTTGTCCACCCTAGCAAACTGTTGCGGAGGGTAGATGAATTTTGCCTTAAATATTTTGATGATCAGTTTCAAATTTAAATATCTTAGAGCTTGATGATTTGTTTGGATTTTTCTGGAATTTGGATTTTGTAAAAATTTTAGGACATTTTGAAATATCTGAGAGATTAACCCCTCCGGTTGAGATTCACATTCAACACGGCCATCATCGGAGTGTTGGGTCATTTTCATCTGTAGTTTGAACCTTGTCAACTCTGTTTGGATGTCGACAGAGGATCCGGTTTCGTAGGCTTTATGCCTTTGTGAGTGAATTCTATTGATTTTAAGCTTTGAAGGCCTGATATGAATGTATTAAGACAAATACACCGGTCGCCACAATCGTGTATTTGTTCGAAGGTTCGAACCCTGTCGACTCCTATTGATCCGTATAGAAAGATCGAGTTCGAACTTGAATTCACTTATCGACCCGCGCAGCATCCCTAGGCGTCACGTGTGTATCAATAACACGCTCGCCGGGGCACATGCGGGTCGAGATCGTATTTTCCCCTTTAGTGTACCTATGTGTATACAAACTACGGTGTAGGTGCAGGGGGATTTTGAAATATGTTAGTTGTGCATGTAATTGCAATTTGAATGCACAAAATATTTCATTTGAGAGATTATGTACGCATTCTGTCTGCTTGTACGAGTGTTGCAGATCCGGTGGCGGGTTGTAGCAGCTTGTGGATTGAATTGTTTGCTATTTTGTATAAGTAGACTGTCGTGCACTACTTGCATGATTTGTGCAGATAGATTGTAGTGCACTAACTAATCTCCTGCCTTTGCTCGTAGGCGATTTACTTTTCAGTGGTGATGCGCCTATATTAATTAGGGGTCGTACAACCCGTGACACATAAAAGTGTGTTATTTTGTTTCTTTTTGAAGACATATGATCACGGGCTGTACGAGCTGCCTAACTTTAACAGCTGGTGCGCACACCACTTAGAGCGCCTGTGATTTGCAATACGATGGACACATTTATTACAAGGGGTTCAATAAAAAAATTACCGGGATGTGCGGGGATTCCTACGTGTCTACAATGAACACAAAAGCATTTTGTAGGAAAGGTAATTTTTCTTTTTACTTTTACTTTTTACCTTTACCCCCCTCCCTTATGATAATTACTAATCGTATTCACTTATATTTACTTTCGTATTTACGCACGTATTTACGTTCGTATTTCACTTGCTAGTGAATACTCTAGGAATCCGATGCCAGAGCCTCGTAATGGCATCTTAGGATCCTAAGTGGATGGGGCCCGCAGGTGTATCTTCTCTGTCCTTTAGCAAAGGATCCTAGGCTGGTGGGGCTCGCGAATGATTCAAACTCAATGTTATAAATAGGAGGGATTTCAACTCATTTCTTCTCATCATATTTCTGTAAGGAGATTTTAGTGAGGGACTTAGGGGTGTACGAGTCAGGTGCTAGGAGGAAGAGGCTTATTTCCTACCTATTGACGAACAACTAATTCTCTTGAAGACTCACTGTATGTTGCATTTCACATTGATTTATATTTCTTTTGCATTTGTTTTTTTTCAGTGTCGGGAGCCTAGGGTGTCGTATATTTTATTTTTGGTTAACTTAAAACATTTAAGTGGATTTTTAATCTTTTTTTTTTAATTTTCTAAGTTATAGATTTTCGCTGAAAATTTTGGCAGCACTCTGGCGTCGTCCTCGCGTAGGGGGCTACCTCGGAGTGTGTAAGGCCTTCCCGCCTGCCAAGAAAGGCAGTCACGGTAGGTGTCAGGTGACACCGCTGCCGCAGTTCCAATCCCCGCTTGCTAAAAAAAGCGGTCACGAGGTCTTTGAGCACAGATTTAAAGTATGACATTTTCCCCGCGTAAAAACAGTGACGGGTACTTAATTAAATAATTTTTTTTTTACAAATAACAAATTTCCCTGCTTGCTAAGAAAAGCAGTCACGGGTACTTATATTTTCATGCATACGAATTTCCCGCTCGCTCGGTGTGTCACGGGTACTTAAGTTTTCTTCGCCCGCTAAGAAAAGCGGTCACGAGTACTTATTTCATGCATAGAAATGTAAATACTAATTTTTACCTTGGGTGTGCAGCAATCGAGGCGGCGACGGCGGATGACGGCAACGTAGGAACCTGCGATGCATAATTTCAAATTTTTTTATTATTATTTGTGCAATAAAATTAATTATTTATGCTTTTCTTTTATTTAAAACAAATTGTAGAGAGAGAAAGAAAGGAAGAGAGCTATCTTTCTAGAGAGAAAGAGAGGGAAAGAGGGAAATAAAGGATTTCATGTGTTTTTTTAGTGGAATGGGCTTAGAGTGTATAGGAGATTAGGGGAGTGGGGTTAGAGAGAGAAATCTCTCTCTCTCTCTCTCTCTCTCATTTTTGGAGAGAAAGAGAGGAGGGAAATTTGTCTCTCTAGGCAAGGTATTTGGAGGTATGGTGGGAAGGGGAGACGCTTAGGATGGAAATAGAGCCGTACATGAAGGAATTTCACTCTCATTCTAGAGAGAAAATTTTCTCTCTCTAGGTTAGAGAGAGAAAATGAAGGGTGAAATTTTTTTTTTGTTGGAAGGGTGTAGGAACATTTTTTATGAAGGGATTTAGGTGGTTTGGTGAGTGGAAGTGAGGAAAAAAAAAGATTAGGGTTTAGGGTTTTGTAGGTTTTGAGAAAGAGGGTTGGAGGAGGAAGAGGAAGAAGAAGATGAAGGAAAGGAAGGAGAAGGGAGTAGAGGGAGAAAATAGAAGAAAATGGTGGGAAACTTGGAGGGAAGATGAGGGTTGATGAAAAATAGGGAAGGGAAGAAGAGGGAAGGAAGAAGAAGAAGAAGAAGAATGGAGAATGGAGGAAGAAGAAGAAGAAGAAGAAGAAGAAAGAGAGGAAGAAGGAGAGGTTTACCTTGCTTGGAGGGAGGGAGGCCGGCCTTGGAGTCGTGAGAGAGACGTGGGGGCGGCTTCCTTGCGTGAGAAATGGCGTGAGTGGGGAGAGGGATCGGTTAGGAGAGTTATGAGGGTTTAGTGGGGGGTAGTTTAGGTATTTTTATGATTTTATATTAAAAGAAAATTCATTTTCTTATTTAAAAAGCTCCATTTCTCTCCCTCTTTTCAAAATTTTATTTTAATTTTATTGCACCAAAATAAAAATAAATTTTTAATCTTATATCAAGTTGGTCGTCGCGTCGCCGCTCGCACATGTCGTCGTCTCGATTCGCACGCCCAAAAATTAAAATTTTCGCCGACCCCCACCAATATGGGTGTCGATCTTAGCTGTTTCCATTTCTCCGGACGCATCGGCGCTGTCCGTTTCGCGAACGGAGGTCGTTTCGGCGATTTTTCGGTTTTGGGTCGACATACGTCGGGTGAATTATGCGCGATTTCATGCTTTTTTTTATTTCGAAATTCACCTTGCGCGGTCGACTCGAACCCGACACTAGTATTAGGGTCAACAACCACATAAATCTTCTACAACACATGAAAACTAAAAATATAAAGACTCAATCAACGTCGTATATCTCTAGCCTCTACAGTGATAAACCCTCCAAGCTCTGATGTCCCCATCACATACTCACTTTGAAGATCCGTCACTCGTCTCGAGGGACTCACTGCTCAGTTAGGGGACTCGCTTGCATAACACTGATTCATGAGGACTCGCCTAGGGAACTCTTCATGGGCATTCCAAACCACGTCAAAGGCAAAGGGGCCATGTGTGAACCTTTCAGCTTAGTTCACATGTCTATCTCAATCTATATTTTTTATATCATGTAATATTTTTCTATTTCTTCAAGTATAGTTTTTCCCTATAGTTTATTAATCATATAAATAAATAGTCAAGAGGTATATTTTAAACTTTAGACTATTTTTATTGTTCACAGAGATCACTTAGCCTCTCATTTGCTATCCATACTTGTTGATATCCTTATCTTGCTCTATTGTTGTATATAGCTAATTGTATCAGTAGAGTTAGGTGTTACCCATGAACAAATTTGGATCCAGCATAAAGAAACCATCATTTGTCAAACACTATCATTAATCACTTTTCTTTCAATCTCTCCCATTCACTTTATATGATCATCTATGGGTTTTTTTATTTGAGAACCAAAACTTAATTAGATTATAGAATAATAAGCTAGAAGAGCAAGAAAATAAGGTATATGAAATGATAAAGATGCGAAAATAAAAAATGAAAATGGTTCAATAGACTTGAAAGTGGCCATATAGCATTAGGGACCAGCATATGACCCATGCAAAACTAAGAGTGCATTTGAGAGGTTTAACCAAAAACTTACAGAAATTAGGGGTTGAGAAGACAAAACTTACAGATGCAAATATCTTAAGCCAATTCCTTATTGCCTTGAAGCTTATTCAACGAGCAACATTTTTATGCTAAGTGACAATCATAGGCAACTAAATATCAAAATATATACCATAAAGGCACAGAGCATCTCTTGTTGTTTATGAGGATTCCTATTTATGCGAACCCTATGGTGGTGGAGAGGGTAATTAGGAGAGGTTGTGGACCTCTTTATGCTTATATTTGACTATGTCAGTGAATTTTGGATCTAAATATGTTAATAATGCTTCTCATATCAAACAATCGATGGCTCTTGACCTGTCGATTGTGAGCATCTTTGGATAGCCTTCAGAAGATTTTACTTTGGTCAGCCAAAAACTCTTCATGTTTCTTTTGTGATAAATGTTTTCACTTGTAACATGTATGTCTATTAATTATAATATTATTCAAAACTTTAAATAAACTTTTGATGCAAGAGCACCATGTCCAATTACTAAAGATTAAGTAGTCTTAGTAGAGGGCTTTAACTCTTTTTTAATTCTCAATTAATTTTGTGGGATTTTTTTTTAGTTGACGACATATTCAGTTGCACCAAACCCAATTGGGTACATTGGTAAAATTCCAATTTAAAAAAAAAAAAATTATTTTTCTCATCAATTTTCTCTTTTTTGAATAAAAATAAAAGTTTATATTTTTCAAAAGATATGTTTATGGTTAGTATGAGAGCAAGGCAGGGGGCAGTACCAAAAATGGGGTTGAGGCCACAAGTGGGTGGTATAGGTAAATAGTGGCAGTACTAGTGACTTTGCCACTAGCCATGAACTCTGCCACCCAATCGCTATCATCTACTTCAACTTTTAGAAGGAGCCCGAAACTTATTCTTATGTTGTCTACATTTGTTTGGTGTGATTTCAGTTTGACTTTATTTATATGTTACTTGCTTTGTCAACTAGCTTTAGTTGAATACTAAGTTGTGTGATAGAAAGGTTGTGGAGGATAAACGATTAAAATTTTCACGTTTATATTGAAAATTTTCTTTTATTATGGCTAGTAGAAAATGATAAGATTCAAGGCCTATTTATAAAGCTTATGGAGGGTTCTAAATTCAATTTAATACAATTTTCAACTACTTCATATCATCTAATTTATTAATTGAACGTCACGAAATTTATATACTAATCTTCATACTAGAATTTCCTAGGTGGTTTGACGATGAACTGTTTATTTAGTTATTTTTTAAGTGTGTTCCAACTTGCAAGTGATACGTTTCTCCTATTGGTGAGACTGGAAGACACGTACAACCTATTATAGAAATTATCAATGCTCTTCTTTGATAAAATTATCAAAATTAGCTTTCATATGTAACAAGATTCCTTGATATGAACGCAGGCAATTATTCTTTACAACTTTGATCATGTAAAAATATAATGATGAGAAATAGATGAAATACCCACTGTCTATTGTTTGATGGAATGATAAACCTCCAACAACAAACCCCTAAATCGCCCAACATCAATATTGACCTTCTGTTTGTCTAGAAAGATAGACCATAACTGATTCCAACCTTGCCTATGGATTGAAAAAGGATCCTTGAAGACTGCATGATCTCTTGGGTACTGTTTTATTAATGAACTTTCATTATCTGTAATCTCATATTCCAAATACTTAATCCCCATATCCGGAGCAGGCTCACCATAGTCATGTCTACACGCCCATGTTAAACCTCCCAATGGAATTATTTGAATCACTGTTGATTTCTCTGGCAGGAACACCATATTAGCTAACCCAGCCCCATGAACTCCCATCATCACATCACATGAATTCACAATATCAGCAAACTTTGGCAATTCCTTCATCTCTTCTGGTCTTGCAGTGATCACCTTGTAACCAATTCTTCGAGCCATCATGATTACTTCTTTTTCATTCATTATTGATCTTGATCCTTTTCTTAGCATCATCAGTAATCTTGGCTTTCGCCTTGATCTTTTCTGAACTATAGAAATCCTTTTAAGTGAAAAGATTTCTCTGAGAAACTTTTTGAAGTCAAACATAGTATAGCCTTTTGGAGTCTTCGAAGGATCGATACCAAGGACTTTGTGGCTTTTTAGACCAACATGAACGTAAGGGAAGCAATGGATAATCTTCTCTATGTCCATATTAATGATCTCAAAGCGAGAAAGGCCTTGTAGAATTGGTTTGTACTTATTGATCCACTTAGCATTGAAGTCAGTTACAAGGAACTGAACATTCCCATTGAATTGGCGAGAGGTGACAAAGAGTGGGATCAGAACATCAGTGAAGTCGTGGAAGAAATTGCCTAGAAATCCACCTGTAGAGAAGATGATGGCAGGAACTGCGTGGTTTATATTACAAGTGAGATTTTGTTGATGGCCTGTTAATGTTTTTAGCCTTAATTCTTTGATGTTCTTCATTGACTGTGGTTCCCATTTCCTGGCATAAGGTTTTATAGTGTGCGTATAGTTTTCCAAGGGAAAGGGAGATTGAGAGGACATAGCTACAAAGATGGTGAAGGAACTACTAAGCACTCTTATATCACCAAACATGGAACAGGTATCAGATCTGGCTTCTGAAAAATCACAGATTATCTTGCCTTCTTGACCAATATCACCTACATATATTGAATATAAAAGGTTCTGCTTAGATGCTGAAATCAAATTAGTTAAAGTTGGGCTTCCTCTCATATGTATTGTAAGGTTACATTTAAGTTCAAATCTTATGCTTCGTTTCGGACAGCTTTCTTACTGCTTTATGAAGCAGTTTTTTAGCACAAATTTTTTTTTTTTTAATGTGAAATTTTTGTAGTAAAAAACTGCTTTATAAAATAATAAGAAAGATGACTTCAAACAAAACATTAATATATATAATGAGATTCAGCTTAGCCACTTTTATATGTATTGAACTCCAAGAGAGTTTGCTTACTTCTGATTTTGTGCTGTGGATAGTTCTTTTGTGATGTGTATTTACTTCCACTCAGTTTATTCTTCTCTTGATCACTGCTTGAAATTATGTAGTTTTGCTCCTCAGATCTGCTTGCAAAGGTGTGAACCTTCTCTTGCTTCTGATTTGCAATTTGATGTACTTCTATCACCTTAATATTTACATTAACTGCAAAAATAGAGTATTTGATTCAAGATCTATTCATTTTTTATGAAGAAATAGTTGTTAGATTATTGTAATTGTATAAATATATGATTTCTTTTGTAGAGAATGGACATACCTTGATTATTTTCTTCCAGATCTAGTGATAAGGTTTCAGTTTCATTGCCTGTTTGGATTAACTTTAAAGAGCTTAATAAATCACACACCCTTGTATGTATGTATGCATATTATATATACCAAATATACACACCGACCTTGTAGCATCTGTTCTCCCATGGAGTTCTTTGGATAAGTGACTTGTTTTGACACTATACTTTCATTGCCTGCACTATGAAACATGAGAGTGAGCTATTGGTTCATTTTACAAGAACATAAATTCCTTAAAATGGATCAACTATTTAATTATAGAATTCGAATAATTTCTTTTCTTTTCTCTATCCGTAAAAAAATTGGTATACTATGATTACTTTCTACTCATAATTCAAAAAAATGGATCAACTGATTTTTCTTTTTTTAATGAAAAGACAAAAATCATGAAACCATACCTAGTTCAAATTATTTTACTTGTATAAACCAGTGATTAAAATGATCCACCCTTCTACATTGTGGGCTATTAGTTTTTCCTATATTTTCCTGATTTGAGCATATTTCAATTTCATCAAAAATAAGCAAAGTGGTTGATTATAAATTTCTAGTGCAAATATTTTGTATTTGATTTATTTCAACCTGTTATTGTTTCCTTAATTTGAATGCCTCTGGCCATATTTCTTGAAGGTGGAACTCGGCCAAAATATTTCTTTGTGCAATACAAAAGATATTATAATATTTAACTAGATATATTTGATGTATTGGCAGTTTCTTCAATGTTAAATTTTTTTAACCGTTGTGTGGCCTTATGTGAAATGTTGATTTCTGCTCATCTAATTTGCTTGTCTTCAGCAATACAAAATGAAACGAGTGATTTTCTTGTTGGAAACTACAAAGCCAAGCAAAGGATATTGTAGACCTGATAATGCATTTGGGAGGCCAGCTTGCCTCCATTTGTAGGGGTAAGTGTTGAATTACTTAGGAGATTATCAAAGTTAAAATTAAATGAGGCCTCCATTATGCACAAAGAATTAGTGGAGCTTCTTTTGTGCTTCTTCTTTTTTTTTTTTTATGTTTTTTACGTTGTAAAATTTTGACCAACTAAAAAGGTGAACGAAGAATCTAATCAGGTTGTTGGGACAACCGAACACTAAATAATCGGATAGTGCGGTATCATAACATGTTTGACATTGGGATTGTAATTAGAAAAGTCAAGGTTTTTTTTTTTTTTTTTTTGCTTTTATGATTTTTCATTTTTCATCTATCCTAATAATTTTGCATGAGATATGATGCACGTTATTTGGCTGGTTTATTTATTCAGGAAGATTTTAAATTCATATTTTTTTAGAGTATAAGGAATGAATATTTTCTAAGATTACGTAAAGCAATTTTTTTGTACAAAAAATTTTTTAGTTCTTGGTGTATCATCAAAAATTATCTTGATCAGGCGCGAATCTCAAGGAGTTCGAAACTTCCAAAATTAAAATTGGGATCATACGAATTTTTATCTCAGTGAACTTACAGTCGAATTGAATGTCTCGAAAATACGAACCCAACGACACCAAATTCAACTCAATTCGAATCAAGAGCCCGAAGCGTTGTTGGAAGGTTCAAACCACAATTTGGATTACCAAACGGTTTCCAAACGTGACATGCTTATAGTCGAATCGACCACCTTGACAAGATGAATCCAACGAGCCCTAGCTCAAGAAATATTGTCATTATTAAGACCTTCAAATATTTAGCGAATGGTCCACGATTAAGGGATTCAACATCACTCGTCCATCTAAACTATTCATTTACCCCTTATCTTCCTCCTATTTACAGGTCATGTCACTCTAGGAGATTTATAAATAGACCATCCTCCCTATTGAAAAGGGTGCCCTAAGCCTAAGGAAACAAGAGAAAGATCGGAGATCGCTCTTGCCTCCTTGCCTCCTCAACCATCGCTCGTTGTTTCGCCGGACCACCACCTAACGCCGTTGTTTCGCCGGACCACCACCTGATGCCCAGAGTTCTGTCAAAACACCACCTAACGTCAATGTTTTTTCCAGATCACCACCTGATGCCCGGAGTTCCGCTGGACCACCACCTGACGTCGTTGTTCCGCCGGACAACCATCTTACTCTCGGAGTTTCGCTAACCACCACCCGACGTCGTGTTTCGTCGGACCATCACCTTACGCTGTTGTTCTGCTGGACCAACACTTGATGCCTCGAGTTATGTTGGACCACAACATAACTCCTGGAGTTCTGTCAGATAACCACCTGACGTCATTGTTCTATCGGACCACCACCTGACGTCATTGTTCTGTCGGACCACCACCTGACGCCTAGAGTTTCGTTGGACCACCACCTGATGTCGTTGTTTCGCTGGTCCATTACCTGAGGACCGGACTGTTGTCGGATCACCACCTGAGGCCAGGACTGTTGTCGGACCACTACCTGATGCCCGGAGTTCTGACGGACCACCTCATAACGCTCGGAGTTCTGTTGAACCACCACTTGACACCCAGAGTTCTTCCGGACCTCTACTTGACGCCAGAGTTCTGACAAGTCATTGCCCGACGTCGAAGTTCTGCCAAACCACCGACTAGCTACCTAAATTTTCAAGTAATGTCAAACTTCAGCCAGTCCATCAAGTGACGCTGAACTTTCATCCCCATTTGTCATTAGATTTCAACCATACGGTTGATATTTGTAATCTAATCGCCCTCAGGGACGAGCCAACTCACTATAATCTACCCAAACACTAGTGGAATCATTTCAACTGGGTAGACATCATGGTTTTTCCTCTTTCAAGGGCTTTCCACATAAAAAATATTGTGTTCTATGTATGTGAGCTAGATGTCCATACAACGCTAAGACGCAATATTATAACTCTATCGGCGTGTATATTCTAGCCAGTAAGAGTTCTAAAAATTTTGTACTAAAAATATGTATCAAGTTCTTAAAACATTTCAAACTTTTCATTATGGAAAGTTATTCAATTGTCTCAGTGGCCCTTTAGTTATGTTCAACATGACTTGCAATTTTTTTAATGACTTATATGCACTAATGAGTTATATGTTAATTTATCTATTAAATTTTGAATATGAAGTGAAGCTCCATGAAGATGCCTTAAGAACTATCTCAAGGATGCCTCCTTAAAGGTAATGAAGAGGAGCCATTACTTGAATATGTCATTGATTACCAGCAAAGAGGTAATACAATTTCTTAAAGGATTCAGGTCATTATTGTTCGACAAATTTTACTCTACGATAGGTAGTGCACCCAAATTGAAGGAAATGGTTGGGTGGATCAAACTTGCTCTACTATGAGTCCAATACCAACCTATTCAACTTTGACAAAATAAATTTTTGTAATCCAAAGAGATAAAGCATTAATTATGTGAAATCCCTTAAGAAAATAGCATATAAGAATATACTAATATTGTCGGTATAGTCGTCGTGCCGTACAATCTATGATATCTACTAGTTGCAATCATAATTGTCACCATTGGTTTTGTTTTTAGCTTGAACCATCTTCCATGGTCATTGCCCTTAAAATAAATTTTGGATTCAAACAGTTTTAATGAAAAATAATAATAATAATAAAATTTGAACCTCACATGAAATTGTTAAATAAGTAAATTGACCATATCTAGTAAAAACAAAGAATATGTATGAACCCTTCATTAGGCATTTGTAAGAACATGAACAGTTTGAAGCGCTGCATTACTCTTTTTATAGTATGTTGTTGTGTTTTAAGAGAAATTATTCTGTGTGGACACCGGATTGTTCAGAGGCGAATTAAAATACGCCATGTCATCCGGTACACAGCAAATGGATGATGTGGTGCGTTCTAATTCATCTCCGGACGGCGTTTGTACCCTCGTAGAATCATTTCATGTGTTTTAATGACTCTTAACTGTTACGATTGACCTTGTCCAAACACATGGGATTACAGTGGAGCAAGCAAATATAAGAGCTCAATGAACAGGTAAGAGAAGCTTCCTTCTAAATTCCAAAGTCAATTATATAGCTAGCAGTCAAGCATTTGATATTTTGGTCAAAACACTCTCTTGCGTATTAAAATAACATATCATCATCTTTAAACAAATAAATTTGATGTGTTTACAATTTCATTATTGTTAATTGAGAACGATCAAAAGTGGCCCATTGATTATTTATGGTAGGATCACAATAATTCAGGACTATTTAAAAGTTTCATTTTAGTTCTTTGACTTATTAAATAGAGATCTAATAATTTCACGAATGATTAATTTGATTCTTATTTTAAAAAATTTAGGAACCGATTTGATATTGTTATATAGTCGATGTCTATTATCAATCCAGTCTTTTTCTCATTGTTAATTTGGGTTTTGTTTGGGACTGCTTTCTTATTGCTTTTTAAAGCAGCTTACTAGTATAAAAATTAAAATTTGTACTAGAAAGTTGTTTTAAGAAGCAGCTTCTTAGTATAAAAAAGAAAGGTGTTCTAAATAAAGTCTTAGGTTTCGTTTGTGATTGCTTTCTTATTGCTTTTTAAAGCAACTTTCTAATATAAAACTTTTAATTTTTGTAATAAAAAGCTGCTTTAAGAAGCAATACGAAAGCCGTTCTAAACGAAGCCTTAGTTAACCATTTTGTTCGTGAATCATTTTATTTTAATAGATTTAGATACCACACACTTGTTGTATTTTGGGCTGATATGAAACGTTCCTTTCTAAATTCTATGTCCGTTACAGCTGTGGTCTAACTTTTTTGTCTTCATCAATTTTGTCATTGAAGAACAAAAGCCAAACAGAGGATAGTACACTTGAAAAACCCAATGGGAAGCCGGCTTTCCTGCCTTGTGAAGTTAATGAAGGCTGTGGGTTTTTTTGAGCCTCCCATTATGCAAAAGCAAAGAGTAGAATTTCTTGTGTGCTTCTCTTTGTTAATGGCTTCACTTTATAAAGGTTATTGTTTAAAAAGATAGAATGAAATTATGAAGCCATATAGACCTCATTTGGGACAACTTTTTAAAGCTGAATTTTAATTAAAAAAATTTTGAATTAAAATTTTTTGTGCTAAAAATTTGTTTTAAAAAGTAATTAGAAAATTTTTGTTAAATAAAATCATAATTTGATATAATGATTAATATGTTTGACATTTGCATTATGATTAACTCGAAGTTATGATTGCATTTTCCATCTTTTTTATGTTATTTTTAGGTTTATTTTTTCTTTTCATAAAATTTTTATACTTATTTTATTTGCTCATTTAATTTATTTCTAATTTTCAATATATGTGGTATTATTAAATTTATTTTTTAAGTAGCTTTTATTTTATAAATTCTATTCAAATCATCTCTTGTATATATTTTTTGTTTAATTATCTCTATTAATTTTTTCACACATTCAACTTGGCATTTATAATTTTGATTGATCTTAATTTAGCTATTAAGGAATTTTTTACTATTAATGTGCTCAATATTTTCTTCTAATTTTAAATTATGTATATTGCTGAGAGATTACGGCTTCGTTTGGGATGACTTTCTTACTGCTTCTTAAAATGGCTTTCTAGTATAAAAATTAAAATTTTTGTTCTAAAAAGTCACTTTAAGAAGCAAGAAGAAAGTTGTCCCAAACGAAGCCTAAATTGGAGTAATATAATACTCTGAGATTAAATTAATCATATAAGAGTAATCGCATGTCTATTTTGAAGTTTCAATAATTGCTTATCAATCTTAAAAAAAAAAAGGTTGTAATTGCTTAAAAGAGAAGATAATATATATAGATTTTTCAAAGCCAAATAAAAGAATAATTTGTGGGAGGGAATTAAAGAAAAGTATGCCTCAACCAAACACTTTCCCCCTGTCATATCTCAAAAATATACAAGACATGGCATCTTTAGGTGTAACGTCACAATCTTAAAATGGACCATTATTTGTTAAGATGCTACCATGAAGATAATGAACATGACATTAGTTCCCTTAGCAAGTTCCTACATATTTTGTGCACCCTTCCTTTCCCTTTCTAGTGTAACAATCATTCATAATCAGCCCATTAATTACTTTAATACACAAAGACTTTCTATGAGATAAATAGCAATATTTTAAACTATAAGGTTTTAACTACTTGTGATTGTCTTTAAACTTTCTTATAGAAATCTTTATTAATGATGAAGATGTATGCTTAATTTGCATATTATAGTAAACCTTCATGAAGATTATGATATATTATAAGTAATATTACAAAAAGAACTAAGGTTTTGTTTGACATGACTTTCTGACTGCTTCTCTAAACAGTTTTATAGTATAAATATTTTATTTTATTTGTTAAAAATTTACTTTAAAAAGCAGTAAAAAAGCTGTCCCAAACAGGCTTTGCAATTTCTACAATAGGATTATCTAATCTCTCCTACTCAACTTCTTCACGCTTGTTGCTTTTGCTCTTTTAGCATCCACGCTATTGACAATTAAATTTATTTATTCAAAGCTGAAAATGTTATTGCATATGAGCCAAATTAATCAAACCATTTTACAAGTCTGAAACTAAGTCAATTAGTCATCATTAACACACAGAAAAAACTGTCAAAAGCCTTAATTTCTCAAAAATATTATTCAAATATTTGAATTTGATCTTTTTTATTGTATTAAATATTAATTTAAACTTATAAATAGAGGATATGAGGATGAGCTTAACAGATTATGTTCGACTCTTATTACATTAATTTGAACTTTTTTATAATGAAATCCTCATCTTCTTTATTCTCTTTCTTTAAACAATTCTTAAGGTACAATAATGATTTTATATCCCGCACACATAGTTCCAAATACAATCACTCAAGATTTTTTTAATGTAATGATTGAATTTTCATTAAGAAACTTCAAAGTTAAGCTTGATCATGCTAAGAGCAATTCTATGATGGGTGACCTCCAGAAAGATTACACCAACGGAACAAAACCGTGAGTAAGATCATTAGGCCAAAGCGAACAATATCTTGATAGTCTAGTTAAATTTATAGGCCATTAACATTTGTTCATAGAAAAGTTTCTTTTCCAGATTAAGTGCTAATAGTTAATTAGAAAAGGGATTATCACTAACCTTGTATCTTAGTAAAGCTTCCTAATTGAAATTCCTTCACCTTCGAACAAGGCACGTTGGTCCTCACCGATAGCTGCAAACTTGCTGAAAATAATTAAACACAACTTAGTTTCTTCATCAATCAAACTCCCATATATAGAGCAATCAAATTATAGCAAATTAAGATGACTAAAACAGATCAAATCTATCCGTTGGATATTATTTATTCCAATTGTCTACAAAACTTTCATGGAACATCTGATGTAACAGTACAGTACTCATCGTATGATCTCACTAACTATTTTCAAGCTCAAATTCAAATTTTCATCTTTGAAACTGCTCTCAGAAACCATTCGATCTGTACGTTAATTGCCAATCCAAATCTTAAAAAGAGAACTGTATTACTTACATAACGGTAAGGGATGAGAGCTTTGCTTAATTATAGCGATGAAGAAGACAGTAATAAGAAAGCAAGTACAGACAGCAGAACGGCCGAGCTTCTCCGCCTTGATCCGGCGAAAGCTGCTATATGACGTTTGCTTCATTTCTCTTTTAGCTTTCTCTTTCTTCTACTTGGCCGAGCTCTCTGTGCTAATTAAGTTCTATTTATATCTGTGTGTGAGAGTAGGAAAGTTGAGAGGTTCTGAAGGCATTATAAGGTTCTTGATTGCCTCACGCCATCCGGATGCTAACGTTTTCAAATGATAGGGGACAACGCATGGTGGACTAAGCAACCAAAATAATCTTCTCTCGCTTTTTCTTCTCTCTCTCACTCTCTCTTTTTTGGGGATACATACATATATCTAAAACTTTAATATTTCATATCTATCACCAAATATAAAATAACTATAGGTGGCAGGAATGAAATATTAAAGTATATAGGGTGATATCACTGATATGAATGAAATATATGAGTGACATATTAGATATTATGGGGTTTTACATACATACCACTCTATTTCATGCTATTTACATATCTAACATCAAAAATATTAATATTACATGACTACTCATAGAATAAATTTAGATATATGGAATGATATATTAAAGTTTATAAGATGATATGAATGATAGAAATGTATTATAAGAGTGGTATATATTGATATTAAAGTTGTATATGGGTGGTAGACATGTAATATTAATGTTTTGAGTGTTAGATATGTAAATAGCATGAAATAAAGTGGTATGTATGTAAATTTCCCTAGATAGTAATGTTGAAGTATGAAATATTAAAATTTTGAATGTTAGATATGTGAATAACATGATATAAAGTGGCATATATGTAAATACCCTTTTTTTATTGGAAATTTTTTTGATTAAGTATATTTGAACAAATTTTTTTATTAGAGTGAGATTGAATTCATTAAAATTGTTTTGAGATGAGTTCGACATAAATTTAAGAGCTTTACTTATGTTTATATCAAGGAATTCTTATGTATCGATGTATATATGACGCTTAAGCATTTATATTTATATGTATAGCTCTTTTAACGGCTCAATCACATCGAAATATAAGTATGAAATGATAAATTTTTTATTATTTTGATATTATATATATAAATATAAAGATTTGAATATTAAATATATAAATATCTGAGAATTATGTGATATACATGTAAATAACTCATTACCCTAAATCGATTGCACTATTCTGAGGATAAATTCAAAAGAATTTAAGACCGGTTTTGATCGATATTGTATTAGGATGTTCTTTTGTAAAATTATTTTTCTTCTTTAATTAATTATTAATTTTAATATTATGAGTAATACTTATTTTTTAAAAATAAATTCAGATTAAGGCTTCGTTTGGGACGGCTTTTTTATTGCTTTTTAAAACGGAGTTGTAGTACAGTTTTTTTAATTTTTGCACTAAAACTTTGTTTTCAGAAGCAATAAAAAAGCCGTCCCAAACAAAGCCTAAGTATGATTTTTTTTATCTTTATGTTTAACATATATGTTGGCATGATGCTTCACTTTCTTTTACGTAGTCACACTGCGGGCTGCTGACATCTTTGATGATAAAAATCTGATTTTTAAATGCAAATTTGTTTGGAAAGGAAACAATTATGTGATGAAGTAAACAAAAGTGCCGAAGAAGCCCGGGGACGGAATCTCCATTGGGCCAAGAGACGAAAGAAGGGACGCATCTCCATCGTTGTGAATAGTTGAAGGAGGGATGACATGTCTGCTGTAGCGAGGAGCTAAAGGAGGAATGACATCTCTCCATAGAGATTAGTGAATAGGAGAAGGAAAAAAGCAACATGCATGACAAAGAAAATAATTGGAATTAGTAGCAATCAGCTTCTTTGCAACTTGGAGAGAATGATGTATAAATTATAACTATCTGTAGGGGTGTCAATTTCGGGTCACGGGACGGGTTCGGGTCGAACCCGAACTGATCCGGGTGGAAAACGGGTCAACCCTAACCCGACCCGGGTAGAGAAACGGGTCGAAAATCCGAACCCGGACCCGACCCGGCGGGTTGGCGGGTTGACCCGACACGACACGGCACCGCGACGGCGGAAGCGCGCGGCAGCAGGTGTCGGCGGCAGCGCGCGGCGGCAGCGCGCGGCGGCAGCGCGCGGCAGCACGCGGCAGCACGCGGCAGCACGCGGCAGCGCGTGGCAGCGGGGCAGCGGGGCAGCGGGGCAGCGGGCAGGGGGCTGGGGCAGCGGGGCAGCGGGCAGGATTTCGAAATTTTTTTAATTAAACGGGTTGGCGGGTTGACCCGGCAACCCGCCGGGTCAACCCGAACCCGACCCGTTTTTGAAACTGGTCGATTTCTGGAACCCGAACCCGACCCGTTTTGAAATCGGGTCGGGTCCAACCCGGCGGGTCCGGTCGGGTTTTCGTGTCGTGTCAAAAATTGACACCCCTAACTATCTGCAAAGCCATCCGAACGTGAGGCAAAGGATTGCCTTTTGTTACTTAATTAAATTTCAAAAATTTTACCTATGCATGACACCGAACTGAAATTTATACAATTGCTCGAAGAGAGAACGTATACAATAATTTTATATTAATTTTCTTTTAAAGGAAGAAAAAATTAAAAAAAAATTCTCAATAGGTCGGGTTCGAATTCTATTCAAAATTGACACGCTTCAAATCAGATCAAGTTGAATCTGACTAGTTTAATAAATAGGTGAAAATGAGAACCTGAACTAGACCCAATAACCTATTTTGATTTTTTTTAATATTACTTTTTAACAATAGATTTTAAATTAATTTATAAAAAATAAGACAATTATATCAATAAATAAATAAAGAAAAATAATTTAAACAAATCCTTTCAAATTAAAAACGGGTTGACTAGTCAATTCAAATATGTCTCGTTTAATAAATGAGTTAGAATTTTAGATCTGAATAGATTCTCCTATTTATTAAACTAGTGTAACAAACCTAATTTTTTTGAATGGATTTTGGATGAACTCATGGGTTGATTTTTTTACACCCCTAACCCTAGCCCCCAAATTGCTCTCATCATTTTCAATTTGGGGGATTTACATACATATCACTTTATTTCATATTATTTACATATTTAATTCCTAACATTTTTATATTACATGTATAACACCCATAAAATAAATATGGGTGAATAAAATAAAAAATTGAAGTTAATAAGATAGTATGAGTGGTAAAAATGAAAAATATGAGTGATATATTTGATATTAAAATTTTATATGAATAGTAAGAATGTAATATTAAAATTTTAATTATTAGATATGTAAATAGCAGGAAATAAATAAAGTGATGTATATGTAAATCCCCTTCCCATCCCGTCTCTTGGTTGAATTTTTATTAAGTCTGGTGTCCTGACGTAGCTCTACGTTCGGACGCTAGTAAAATGGTGCCACGTGCTCTTACTCTTTACCGTGCGGCCCGACAACCGGACCCGGACCGGACCCGAGATTGCTATATATTGATTGATTTGTGCAAGCTGGGGTATTGCTAGGTATTGCTCGATATTGCTCGGCAATAACGATAAATATCATCCTGTCAAGATCAATACCTAGCAATATCCCGATTTTGCTATGTATTGCTCGATATTGTTTGATATTGTTAGGTATTGGTCTTGACATAACGGTATTTCTCGTGATTGTCTAACAATACCTAGTAATATCAAGCAATACGCGAATATAGCAATATCGGATTCCGATTCGGGTCGGGTCGTCGGGCCGCGCAGTAAAGAGTAAGAGCACCTGACGATAAATTATTGAACTCAAGATGTAAAGCGGACCTAATAATTGTTCCTCTTGGTTCTCTCTCTTGCTTGCGTCCGCTCGTCCACTCCTACCCGGTTTCCTGAAACTACTTACTGACAACAAAGAAGTATGAAGTCGCGACATAAGATCATGGAGAAGGCTTCGACGACCCCAATGGCTTACGAAGAGGCAGGGAAATCGCGCTGGAGTTTGCAGCAGAAGGCTTCGATGAGTTCAGTGATGTGAAGGAGGAGGTTGCTCGCTACGAGAGAGCCTCGATGCGGTCATGGCGTGTGAAGGAAGAAGATTTGAGAGGGGGTTGGAAGGCCATTCAAGATATAAATGATAATATCTTCTGTGTCGATTTGAGAGCCCGATGCCGCGATGTTGTCTACTAGGTTCTTGATCTGCATCAGATATTGCTGCATAGAGGAATTGTTCATCTTGATGTTATGCAGTTCGTTCTTGAGTTGTATAATAAGTGTTAACGGCTACCTTTACTTTCTCAGGACATTCTTGTTATTATTAGCAGGCTTCTCATTTTCTTTACTTCTATATATATCATGCTGTACACATTACTTTAATATATACAGAATTATATTTTCTTCTCCTAGCTCTGTTCGTATTTCCTTCTCCTCCTCTATTCCTGTCATGGTATCAGAGCCAAGTCGGCTCCATGGCTGATCAATAATCAACTGTTTCTCCCACCTCCGCCCCCGGTTTTCACTCCAGCAACACCTCCGATTACACAGTTCCGACGCCCTTGAAGTTTCTGATTTCCAACCTCAAAACACTCGTCCCTAACTCTCTGTCAATAGAAAACTATCACATATGGCGTATCCAGATCTTGCAGCATTTCTCGGCGAATGGATTCGATGGCTTCCTGACCGGAACTTCTTCTTGTCCCTCCGACCAATCCAGTGAAGCCTTCTTCACCTGGACCTTGATTGACCGAAATCTGATTTCCGCGCTGTTCTCTACAATTTCTCATGCTATTATCCCTTACGTTCTGACGGCCTCAACTGCTCATAATGTCTGGCAAATTCTTGAACGAAGGATGTAACCCAATATTCGTTCTCGAGTTATACAACTCAAGAACGAACTGCATAACATCAAGATGAACAATTCCTCTATGTAGCAATATCTGATGCAGATCAAGAACCTAGTAGACAACATCGCGGCATCGGGCTCTCAAATCGACACAGAAGATATTATCATTTATATCTTGAATGGCCTTCCATCCTCCTATAACTCATTCAAAACCTCCATTCGCACATCCTTACACCCTATTGATCTCGACACACTTTACTCGTTGCTGTGCAGCGAGGAAATTGCAATACAGCGAGAACATGCCGCCGGCACAACCACGGACATTCCGGTTTTTACACGTCTCGGACAAGTTTCAATCGAGGCAATGGTGCACATCGCAACTTCAAGAATCGAAAAAATGATAGTCGTTCAGCATCCGATTATGTCTCCTCTTCACAAACGAACCAGCCCACATCCAAGACCGATCGTCCAACATGTCAAATCTGTGGCAAACTAGGTCACATTGCGCTGAACTGTTGGCACCGTCACAATCCGAAATATGCCCCGACCACCTCTGCTCCTCAACGTGCACTACTCTCTCAACAAAATTCGGTCTCCACAAAGAACTGGATTCTTGATTCTGGTGCATCCAGCCATTTGACACCTGATTTTAGCAATCTTCACCAAGGAACTACCTACCAAGGTCCGGATACCATTTCCACTGCCAATGGAGCGTCTCTACCCATACAGCATTCTGGTCAAGGCCTTCTTCCTCTTCCTGATTCGGCTCGTAAGCTTCACTTACGCAATCTACTTCATGTTCCTACTCTTACTCATAATCTTATATCTATTTCAAAACTAACCAAAGACAATAAAGTCTCTATTTCGTTTGACGAACATGGCTTTGTTATAAAGGATGGTCAGGATCACCGCCCGCTTCTGCTTGGTCAACTTCATAACGGTCTCTACCACCTACAGAACATGCCACTGGATCGTCCCTCAGCTCACCTTGCTCGGCAGACATCCACCCTCCTCTGGCATGCAAGATTGGGTCACCCTCACCCAGACGTTCTCCGGAGGCTTCATCCTTTAATTCCGTCGCTCGATCTCAATACTACTAATTTTCATTGCAATTCTTGTAGTATGGCTAAATACCATAAACTTCCTTTTAATAAACGTACTTCTAATTCTTCGCAAGCATTTCAATTGATTCATTCAGACGTTTGGGGCCCTGCTCCTACGCAATCGTTAAACGGATTCAAATACTATGTAATTTTCGTTGACGATTTTTCAAAATTTACATGGCTCTATTTGATGCATTCCAAGGGTGAAACCTTTTCTAAATTCACTCATTTCTATGCTCTTGTTAAAAATATCTTTAATACCACACCTAAAGTGTTCAGATCAGATGACGGCGGAGAATTCTGCAGCACTCAATTCAAGTCGTTCCTCTCTTCACACGGAAATCTTCATCAAACAAGTTGCCCGCACACTCCAGAACAGAATGGACTTGCCGAACGGAAACACCGACATCTCCTAGATTTAACTCGGTCTCTATTGCAGGATGCTCATCTACCCAAACATTTTTGGTCTGAAGCAGTCACTATAGCAACCTATCTCGTCAACAGGCTACCGTCTAAGGCCAACTCTAACCAAATTCCATATCAAATTATTCACGGCATTACACCAACCTATGATCACCTTCGAACCTTTGGCTGTTTGTGCTATCCGTGGCTTCGCCCGTACATTAACGACAAACTTTCACCTCGTTCTCAACCGTGTGTCTTTCTCGGCTACTCTTCGCACCAAAAAGGCTATAAGTGTTTTAATACTAGCACAAACAATATTCATATTTCTCGTCATGTAACTTTTAAAGAACATATTTTTCCTTACATGTCATCAACTGCTAATTCTAATTCTGTTTCAGAAATCCCGTCTCAATTCATCTCACCGCTCCTAACTACACCTACGTCAGTCTCGCATATCACTGCCCAGACTAATCCAAGGCCGATTCAACAACCCTGTCCAGCTTCTGTCTGCTCTACACCCGACAACACTAACACTCACATTGCAGCGCCCGATCCTCACTCGCCGACACCTTCACTTGCTCATTCACATCCTATGCAGACCCGGGCTAAATCAGGAATCCACAAGCCCAAACAGATTTTTGATCTATTGGCCACAACTTCTACACCGTTCACTCCTACTTCATACGCTCAGGCATCCAAAATTCCGCATTGGCAGTCGGCAATGGAAGACGAATTTTCAGCACTTCAGCGGCAAGGTACATGGACACTGGTTCCACCACCTGATAAAGATCTTGTTCTAGGATGCAAATGGACCTTTAAAACAAAACTACTACCAAATGGGCAAATCGACCGTCACAAGGCTCGTCTAGTAGCACAAGGGTTCAATCAAACACTCGGCGTCAATTATACAGAAACTTTCAGTCCTGTAGCAAAGATGCCAACCATCCGTCTACTCTTAACTTTGGCTCTTCACCGGCAATGGACCATACTTCAACTCGACATATCCAATGCTTTTCTCCATGGTGATCTAAGGGATACGGTGTACATGCGTCAGCTGGATGGTTTCATTAATAAACAGCATCCGCACTATGTTTGCCAACTTCAAAAATCCCTCTATGGACTTAAGCAGGCACCGAGACAATGGTTTCATAAACTCACGTCTCTTCTTTTACAGTTCGGATTCAGGTTTAGTCGTTCCGATCCGTCTCTTCTCATTTTTCGTCTTAATGATATTAATTTATAATTTTTAATCTATGTCGATGATATTCTCCTAACAGGAAACGACCCATCAAAGATTCAATCTCTTCTTAAGTTTCTCCGGTCTCATTTTGCTGTAAAACAAATGGGTGATGTTTCTTTATTCCTAGGAATTCAAATCCTAAAAACTCCATCTGGTTACCTGTTGAATCAACGGCACTATGCTCTCAAGATCCTTCAACAGGCCGGACTACAAGACTGCAGCATTGCTCCCACCCCGATCACTCCATCCTGTTACTCTCCTGATCCAGACGACAAGCCTTTTGCCGACCAACACCTCTATCGCAAGCTTGCTGGGTCATTACAATACCTTTCTATTACGCGACCGGATATCGCGTTCGCTGCCAACCGCATATGTCAATTTATGCATGCTCCAACCGATCGTCACTTTCAGATGCTCAAGCGATTACTACGATACATTAAGGGATCGCTCGACTACGGTTTACCCATCTCACCAGGCAATTCGACTCTTCGAACATACGTTGATGCCGACTGGGCATCTGACATCTCTGACCGAAAATCTGTTTCCGGATTTTGTACTTACCTTGGCAACACCCTTATTTCCTGGTCAGTAAAGAAGCAAACAACTGTTGCCAAGTCGTCAACAGAAGCCGAGTATCGCTCTCTTTCTGCCGCCGCCTCCGATGTCATATGGCTTCGCCGACTAGCCGAAGAACTTCTACTACATCAAGCTGATCCCACTATTATCTACTGTGATAATACCTCTACCATAGCTCTCGCCAGGAATCCCGTCTTCCACGCTCGCACCAAACACATCGAACTTGACTACCATTTTCTCCGTCAACATATCGACATCGGCACAATCCAACTACAACACATCAGCTCTGTCGATCAGCTCGCCGACATTTTTACCAAACCTCTTCCCACTACCAGATTTCACACTCTTCGTGACAAACTGATTCTCCCAGTCATGTGCGCTCAGTTTGCGGTTGGATAATAAGTGTTAACAGCTACCTTTACTTTCTCAGGACATTCTTGTAATTATTAGCAGTCTTCTCATTTTCTTTACTTCTATATATATCATGCTGTACACATTACTTTAATATATACAGAATTATATTTTCTTCTCCTAGCTCTGTTCGTATTTCCTTCTCCTCCTCTATTCCTGTCAATGCGGTCATGGCGTGTGAAGGAAGAAGATACGAGATGAAAGATTTTGCAAGATTGAAGGTTTCATTTTGCTTTTTGATAGAATTTTAAGTTAAACTCTTTAAATCCTGCTCGAAGCCGAGCCGACGATCTAAATGCAGTACAACTTCCTCTCCTCTCAACTCGTCGTCACCTTCAAATCATAACAGTCGTCGGTGACAGCCATCATTGGCCACTCCATCGACTCTAACCCAAAACTTGAAATATTGTATCAATAGAGAAATCTAATTCGTTAACTTTCATGCAGGTAGATGAACATGAAGATCCATATACTGTTTTTCAAGAAACCCACAATGTGGTGTTTTAGACCACCCATATAGGCCTTTTTTGGCATAATAAGCAAGCTCAAACCTTTATATCTGCCCCCCTAATCAAGGAAAATTATTATGTACGGAGTCAGAACACCTTCCAACCTCCAATTACTTAACGCGAATTTTTTTCTCTCATGTACACAGAGTTTGTATAAGAGATAAAATTTATGAGTCTTTATGTGATTGATTTCATCTGAATTCCGCACATAATAATCTCTCCCGCTAAAGTGACAAAAGGAACTATCAAAATTTTATTTGGACAAACTTACTAAGGTCAAAGTTTAAAATGATTTCTGGACTCAATAACATGACCAAAAATAAAAATTTAATTATAAAACCATAAAAATAAAATTGTCAAAGAACACTCCAAATGCAATATATATCACATCAAATGAGAAATAAAAATAAATAGAAAATTGAACGCAAACTAAACTTTCAAGGGACTCATCAGCTTGCCAACAAGGGCAAATAGGATTCTCATTGATTACTTAAAGCTTAAAGCGGCTACACAATCATGAACCACAAATACATATGAATATGAAAATTAGCAAGTGATAGTCAGCACCGTTGCTTAGCTTGGTTGGTGGGCGAGTAG
Organism: Dendrobium huoshanense; assembly: GCA_016618105.1. NCBI lineage: Eukaryota > Viridiplantae > Streptophyta > Magnoliopsida > Asparagales > Orchidaceae > Dendrobium > Dendrobium huoshanense. The sequence continues at coordinate 87,339,928 of CM028359.1, read as the reverse complement.
GGTTGAGAATCTCTAACCCGTGTTCGATTCCTCTCGAGCGGCAGCGCCTCTTAAGTGGATTCCAAACAAATGAGGTCCAGGAGATTTCTGAGGTGGGTGTCTCTTCTAGGTCAGCCGAGGATTAGTCATGCCGCCAAACGCTCTTTCAGGTGTGGCAGCGGATGAATACCTCGTTCCAACCCAAAAAAAAAAAGTGATAGTCTCTGTTTAAGGGCGACGAACTATTCCTTATAAAGTAGTCAACAGATCTGCGAGGACAACCTTTCAAAGTTCATGATGAAAATTTGCATGCATTTTAATGAAGGGATATCCTCAAAAACAATTAAATCTATATAATTTCAAATATTGTACATGCTTCACATGTCATTCTTCAACTCCAATACATTGCCTAAACCTTCAAGTCTTTTGGGAGCCTGGAGGAACCAGAAACCAGCATGAGGATGCCTTGTATCCCTGATCCTGTGAAAATCTCCATCTTCAATGTTTAACATCGATAAAAATGCATCAAAAACGTTATAAAAAATGATACAATCACTCAATTTCTTCACCATTTACGAGGCTGCGAGCTCCATTAAGTGTATGTTATTCCTCATAATCAGGAATAAAGGACTGCTCAAACTCTGCATCCATGATAACCCCTTCCATTACATGCACAATGATCTCTCCCTTTCGGAGATCAACCTGCTCGGACCTAATATTGTTAACTAAAAGTGCTCCATCAGGCATCTTCCAAACATAAATTCTGAATCCAGAAACAGAATCGAGCTGTAACTCCTTCAGAACAGGCACAGATTCTGAAGGTATGTGTTGAGGAACAGTGCAAAAACCCATTATTTGAGATAGAATGGCAAAGGTATCATTCATCTTATCAGTCATTAAGCTGCTGTTCGATTGTAATTTCAGGACATGATCAAAGGCTTTTTCCGAAGGGAGAAAAACAGTGAAAGCTAGATTTTCAGGTAACATTTTGATCATTAAGAGGCCGAGTTCACCTAGCTTAGTTTCACCTTCTACATTTCTTTTTGACGCCATTACTTCGCTCCGAGAATTCGGTGCTAACTCTGGAAGGCCTGGACTAAGTAAGCCCAGAATACAGAAAATAGGGACAAATAGGCACAGCAAAGCAAATAATCTTCTAAAAAACTGCCCTCTTCTCCACTTTTTGCAGAACCCCATCAGCTTTTAAGCCCTCATAGTGCTTTCACATACAAAAATGCTCTTTTGAGCCCTCATAGTGCTTTCATAGTGCTTTCACATTCAATAATCTTCTAACTGTTAAGTCAAAGTGTTCTTTTCCTGTCAGGAATGTTAAGAGTAAGTTCATCGGAAATGCATTCCAAAGCAGCTTCAGTGAGCTTAATTTAATGAACAAAAAAAAATTACATAACGTGGAATATAGTAGCTCTTTTTTGTTTCTATATTCAAAATAATCAATGCCGCTTGCCTCATTGCTATTTAATTTTCACTTATTTTGGGTGATTACTAATCCTTGTTTAATCCACATTGATTTCTCATTACTTCCAAACAAATTCTTTGGGAATCAAGCAAAGTCATTTATTTGAAATAATTAGTTTACAGGCAACCAAATGAACCCTTTGCATGAAAACCAATAGCTTAAAACGGAGAAATGAGTATTTTTCATTAATAAATGAAAGTCTAGATATTATGAATACTAGCAATTACTAGTTGATATTTCTTTGTTTGAATGGCTTATTTATTTCTTTATATTCATTCAGTCGTCTCATTAACATTTGATTTCTAATTCTCATTTTTTTTATTTGCAACTAAAGAAAGCAATATTTTACATATTTAGTGGTCTAATTTCTTTTACATAATCTACATTAATTGTGTCAATCTATTTGTGCATGAGGAATTTCAACCCTTAATCATTATGCATCAATTTGGTATTAGAGTTTATGTTTGCATTTTCATGTCAACTAAATGCATCACATAATAATTAGGCCAGTAAAAATAATTACGTAATGATACATATCAAATGAAATCAACTAGGAAATGATTTTAGCCAAATAAAATAACTATTATCAAATTCCAAAATTATAATTTTGTACTTGATGAGAGGTATAATCATGGGCAATTTTCAAGATAGCTTAAATTTTTTGAAAGATTTCTTTAACATTATCATTTATTTGATTGAAAAAAGTACAAGTTACTGATGCAAGTTACACAATCAATATGGGCTGGTATGAATAGTATACTTAAAGATAAATATCTATCATTTAGCAAATATAGGGAAGAATTGCATTATCATTTTCAAAATTGCAAAAGAAAAGATATTAGCGCTCTTCAATGCTATGCAAGTTTACACATCTTATAGCTACACAAATAACCTAATTTTCTTATCATTACTTGTTTATTAAAAGTCTTAAAAGAAAATTTACGAAGGAAACAAGCTACAATTCAGATAAAGCATCATCTGAGGCTTTATTTAGATCTTTGAGTATTGAGGCATGTTACGAGCATTCCATTAAGATTTTGTTTTTATGTCAATTCCTAAGCAAAATTTACAAACATCTCATCTAAAGTCTATGGAAAATAGATAAATGCAAAAATTATGTATAACGGAAGTTGATCCAATCAAAAAATAGTACTTAGACTTAAATTGATTAAAAGTTAAACGTCTTTCAAAGATGGTATTCAACAAAGTAAAAGCTACTACTTTTGATTATTTCTATAATAAATGTAGTTCTAATGAAGGAGAAAAATGAAATATATGGGATAGCTAAGTTAAGATTAATAAGATCTAAAATTTTTGATTAAGTAAGATCCATAAAAAATAAAAATAATTAGTGATTAAAGATGAAGTTATCAAAAAAAGATAAAAATATTAATTACTAAATGAGAGCTTAAAACTTTATTTTAGAAGAGTATAATGAACAATATAGTGATGTCTGTTATATATTAGATTGATCCACAAAAAAAAGTGAAAAAGAGCTAGTTTTAAAAAATAAGTATAAGGATAAGGCTTTAAACTTAGATGAGATACCCATTAAGATTTGGAGTAATTTGATTAACAAATTTTGATAATTTTAAAAACTAAAATGACATCAAATTATTGGAAAAGAAATAAGAGTACCAATATATAAGAACAAATGTGTTGTTCAAGATTTTGTTAACAATGTAGAAATCAAACATGAGTCATACAATGAAGCTATATCAGAGAATAACAGAATATAGGCTTAGAAAAATTAAATCAACTATGAAGAACCAATTTAGTTTCATGCTAGAAATATCTATTATAAAAGTAATCTTTGTGTTATGCAATTAATGAAATATAAAGAATAAAGAAATGATCTTCATATCATTTATATATACTAACTTAAGAAGACGTATAATCAAGTATTATAGGAATTAAATTAGTGTATAATATGTATGTTAAATCTATGTTAACATTATTAAGATATATGACTAAGCACTAATTAAAATTAAAAGTAATTCTCGAGTGACCCAAGAGTTGCCATTTATTGTATATTTACATTCAAGGATTAGAATTGAGTCAATATATTTTTGTGTTGGTTATAAATATGCTAATAAAAGATATTCAAAGCAAGATAGATCAGTATATATATTTTTAGAAATGATATAGCTCCAATAAGTGAAGCATCGACTAAAATAAATAAAAATTAGAATAGTGAAGTAAATATTCAGCAGATAGAATCCTTATAATTAGTAAAATAAAGATTGAACATATATTATAAAAATTTAGTGGGTTTGATGTTCCATAATTATCATTAAATAGTATTAGAATATAAATTGATAATCAGGCCTAATCGGTTTAGGTATTTTGTATCAATCATACAAAATAATGGAGATATAGATGACGATAATAATAAATGTTGGGCTGTAAAAAATAATATCAAAGTGTGATAGAAATGATAATTTTAAAATGAGTGGTAACTTCGGAAAAGATTTATTAAAGAAAGATTCTATCAAAGGAAATATTTAAGTGGCATCAACTAAAACAAGATGATGAAAAATAGGCCAAGCAGATTTGGAAATATAAAACAAATATAGAAAATACATTTATTAGATAAGTTTATAAAATTAGTATCAAATAATTAGGAGAAAAAGGGTAAACATAAAATTACATGGATACAATTTACAAGAAATATATAGTTTGTCAAGAATTAGTTTAACACCATAAATAACAATCGGTAATAATAAATGAAAAATGAGAACTCTTAACCGACCTAAAGTAGTTGAGACAAGAATAATGATGATGATTAATTGCTTAGTTCTTTAATATCCCATGGAAAAAAAATAACTTATTATGAGGAAGTTTACTAGCAAATTTGGATATTAGGGTAAGAAGATTACTAGCAAATTTCCTAAAGAAAAATAAGACTGATTTTGCAAATGAGACTGAAAAAAAAAATCAGGAGAAGTCATCTACTACAAGTGCGAAAAGAAAGATGTACGGTGGGAGTATCATTTCAACAAAGAATGTTAAAAATGTAAAAAGGGAGAAGAAGAAAGGAAAAAAAAAATCCTTCACAAGTACAAATCTACTTGATCTATGTATAAATTGAATGTAACATATAACCAACACTGAGATTAAAAATAATATATACTACTATTAAATAGTGACTTATGATTTCACTCAAATAAAATCACAACCTAAGAGTTTAAACAGAAATCTTTAGCCCTTAATTTACCATTCAACCCATTGAGGCTCAAACAAAATACTAGCCCATCCTTGTCACTGTAGTAATTTAACTTGCATTGATTGTAGCAAAAGCATCACCCCTTTTGCGCATGACCAATTGCTCCTTTGGGTCTTCTTCATGGTATCTTCAAGGCCTGGAACTCATATAATCCCCCTCAACACCTTTGATTTCTCCCCACAACTTCTTGATTAATCTTAAAGTAGAATGTTTAGTGATATTTTGGTTTTCCTTTCTCTCCATGAATTCTTAATCAATCTTAAAGTAGAATGTTTTGGTATTCCTTTAAATGTGTATGGACATATGTGTTCTGCATTAGGTTTAGTGGTAGAGAAGTGCTTGTGAGTTGCAAGGATTCAACCTTACTTTTCTTTCATGTCATTGTTTAGGAAAGCTTTGGTTATTAATAGTAGGGAATATGTAGTGGCATCAAATCTTTAGTTATTGATCAAATCAATTTTGGATTAAATAGGTTTTTACATTTTGAATTATTAAACTCATAACTAGTTTTAAAAATCATTTACTTCTCATTTACAAGATTATCTTCTGAAGCAATAAAATAATTTTCAAATTTTGTGCAACTTACTACTATAAAAATCAAATGAAAGCTAACTTCTTTGCTACCACAAATAATAGACAAACAAGAATATTGATGTCAGAAAGCAAGATCTTTGCTTTGTTTTGTGGATCATACAAGAATTTTTTTAAGTATATTTGACCGGATCAGTTATTCTAGAATTTTTTATCAAGATCAGCACAACTAGGCACAAAAAGATACCTTATTTTGATGTTTCCTATGAGAAGTGGTAGAATTAGGTTTTAAAGTAAGAATTTACTTTAAACTTAGGGGGCGTAGCTTTCATAATGTATGTAACTGCCAGAAAATTTATGGATTAAGTGTTTATATTACACATGACTACAAGAAGGCAAGGCACAGAACACCCCAACCCCATTTTCCACCACTGCAAGGTAGCAGGATTTGCATGAATGATCCTAAAACAAAAGGCTCAGGTGAGGAAGTGAGGAAGCCTATGGCAATTCAAATAAGCTAAGGAATGTACATTTCGATAAGTCATTTTTGCTTTTATTCAAACTAACATATCCTTTCACATATTACTTGAATGCCCATTATGCACACACTTGATGTCTCATCCTGTACACATTGTCTTCCCTATAACCATCCCATGAAATGTTTTAGTTATGTGGTTTTTATTTGGATTTTAAATTTGTGAGCCTTTTGTTTTTTGAATTACTTTATCTATTTATTTATTTCTTTAATATTATAGTGTCATTACATGAATAAATATTCCATTTTTTTTCAAATTGTTATTTAACTACTTACAATTTTTAGTTAAACCTTTTATACACTTGTGAAAAGGAATAGCCTCTTTATTTTTATTTACATAACAATTTAGAATGATATTTTAAAATTACTTTTTTTCATTTCAAAATATTATGAAGCTTTTGTTTTAAATCAACACAATACATCCAAAGTAAAAAAAGTACGATTCTCTTTATTTATATAAGAAATATTAGCCACATGCATTTAGTGCATATAATTTTTTTACTAATTACTCTAAAGCCCTAAGCCACATGTCAGGTCAAAATATCAACATGAAACTCGAATTTGAACTAATTAAGGCTTCGTTTGGAACAGCTTTCTTACTGCATCTTAAATTAGCTTTCTAGTACAAATATTTTAATTTTTATACTAAAAAGTTGCTCTAGAGTAAAAAAGTCATCCAAAATGAGGCCTAAGACAACTTTCATATATTATAACGAGCAAAAAAATTTATCAAATCATTATAAATCAGCATAATTAGCATAAATCTTAACTTACTTAACCCTTAGCCAAATCACAAAATAATCTACCTAAATTAAGATGTATTGCAAATCTAAGAAACCTCAATCTCATTAACTTCATGGTAGAACATTGAAAATCCTAATTTATCAGGATAGGATTACCAACAAAGAAAAAGAGGAAAAGGAGAAAAATTTGGACTGCGAAAGCCTTCACTCTTGCATAAGCTATTGAAGGAGAACAGGAGGCCCGCGGCCTCCAGCCTTAACTTACTTCTCCCTTAGCGAAATCACAAAATAATCTACCTAAATTAAGATTTAATTTGACAACAACCAAAGCATGCATTGCAAATCTAAGAAACCTCAATGAACACTGAAAATCCTAATTTATTAGGATAGGGTTTCCAACAAAGCAAATGAGGAAACGGAGAGAAATTTGGACTGCGAAAGACTTCACTCTTGCATAAGCTATTGCAGGAGAAGAGGAGGCTCGCGGCCTCCAGCCATAGGAAAAATGAGAAATGAAGAGGAAAGGAATAAAGCTGCAAGAGAAAATCTAAACATGGTTACCTTGCATAACCGCCTCTCACGGTCACCTCGAATTCATTGGCGGTGATTCAAGACCGGCACACCACGTCCGGCCGCTGCAGCTGTGCCCAATACCTCCCCGACTCTCTTTCGCTCGCTTCCTTCGTCGATCCCGCTGCCTCCCACGGATCCGCCATCGATCCTAATGGAGGAGAAATTATTACATACGGTGGCCTGTTCTGATTGAAGTCTGGACGTTCTGATTGAAGTCCGGACGGGAAGCAATGACTTAATGACTTGGATTAATGGGCGAAGCTTTGGAGCCCATTAGCGTGAGCCAAGCCCACGGCCTCGGCTTTGATCTAATGACGGGCAAAGCTTTGGAGCCCATTAGCGTGAGCCAAGCCCACGGCCTCGGCTTTGATCTTTGAAGGCATGATCGTAGAGCTTGATTCATTATAATAGATAAAGAGATAATATTTTTGAATAAAATAAAAAGTCCTTTATTGAGCTTGTAAGCTAGTCGCGGGCTCAAACTTTACTAGGAAGGTTGACCTAAGCCTTACTAGCAAACTCGAGCATGAGTTCGAGCTCAAAAAAAAATTTTGTTGTCATCCTCCGAATACTATCCCAATTACTTCCGTCGTCCACTGACTATAATCCCTTTGACCTCAGTCGTTAGCCGACTAAGGTCTCTCTGACCAATGTCGCTTGCCAACTATGTTCCCTCCCACCTTTGTCGCCCGCGACTATGGTCCATCTGACCTTCGTTGCATGCCGATTACGACCACTCCGACCTTTCTCACCCACCGACTACATCCTTAGACCTCCGTCACCCACCGACTAGCTCCCCTCCGACGATCGTCGCCTGAATATGATCCTACCGACTAAACCAACAAATTAATACTCTCTTAAGAACAACTCTCATATCACAATATTTTTCAAACTCCCACCATGTATGTTCTCTTTATGATATATAATTGTTATATCGTGGCTAAGGCCTTCTCTCCAACAAAGGACCTTATTTATAATCAACAATAAACACTTGTAGAATCATTTTAATTGGGCTAGGTGATTTTTTCCCCTTTTTAGAGTTTTTCACGTAAAAATCTTATTGTCTCTTATGACTTGCATCCCTCTCTCTTATTTATCTGTGTGTTGAATCTTCGTGTAAAATTTGAACACTACACTATATATCTCTATTGTCGTGAATATTCCATGGCGCAGCAATGCTCAATACAACTCCTTCGGCTATAACATTCATTAGCGGCCAACGAATCTGGGAGAATAGATGAAGTGTTGAAATATTATAATATCATGGAAGCTTTTAGAATGACATCCAATCGTTCCAACATTCAAAATAAAAAAATGCAAAACCTTCATTTGTCCATTACTAATCTTAAAAACAAAGAGAAAATAAAGAATTCATCAATTTCTTCCTTACCTTCAGTCCGAGAATGGTGAGATCGTGACACTAGCGAGCTTGTCTCGTGAGTGCAAGGATCAGGCGATGGCCGGTGGGCTATTGCAAAGAACAACGTAGCGACTAGTGCCTGTGCCGTGAATGAGAAACAAACCTTCTGTAAGACCAAAGGCTACGAAGCGGTGCGCACTGGACAAGGAAGAAACGTAAAATTTCGGAAGAGTAAAGGGACCACGAGCAAACAAAGTTTAGGCCAAAATAATTTTTTTTTAATATATGGAGTGTAATTTTAGTAGTAATAGACCGAGTGAGGGGATTGTGACTTTAGGCGTACACGTTTTAGATATCTTGGATCTACTGTTCAGAGTATTGGTGAAATAGATGGGGATGTTATCAGCAGAATTCAAGTTGGATGGTTGAAGTGGAGGAATGCATCGGACTTGTTATGTGATAGAAATGTACCCCTCAAACTTAAGGGAAAATTCTATAAGATGGTAGTGAGGCCTGCAATGCTTTATGGTGCCGAATGTTGGCCATTAAAAGAGAAGCATAAGACAAAGTTAAGTGTGGTAGAGATGAGGATGCTCAGGTGGATGAGTGGCTTTACCCTTAGAGATAAGATACGAAATGAGCATATACGTGAAAAGGTTAGAGTAGCTCTAGTAGAAGATAAGGTTAGAGAGAGTCGCCTTAGATGGTTTGGTCACATAAAACGGCGGCCTTCCGATGACCCGGTTAGGAGAGTAGAGTTATTAGATTTGACTTATGTTAAGAAAAGTAGGGGTAAACCTAAAAAGATTTGAATAGAAAATATTATGAATGACCTTTCTTTATTAGATTTAAACGAGAATTTGACTTTTAATGGGACACAATGGAGAAAAAGGATTCATGTAGCCGACCCCACGTAGTGGGATAAAGGCTTGATGTTATTGTTGTTGTTGTTGTGGAGGGGCCATAATTTCAAAATTACCCTCATATATACTAAAATTTATTTTTTAGTGTGGATATTTGCTCACCCTTAGTTGTATGGGGATCCGCTCATATGAGTAAGAGTTTGTTATAAATTTTAACATAATCTATAGTATTGTCAAATCCATGATCATTTATGTTAAAAAAAAAAAAAACAATTGCAATTTTATGTTAAGATATTCATCTGTCACCACATTAAGGCTTCGTTTGGGACGGCTTTTTCATTGCTTTCTAAAAATCCGTTTTAGTACAAAATTAAAAAAAATTGTATTAAAACTCCGTTTTAGAAAGCAATAAAAAAACAATCCCAAACGAAGCCTAAGTCTACTCATGCACATCTAAATATGACTCATCAATCATCTATCTTAAATTTTTATTTTTATATATGCCTATCATTGGTTTTACTATGATATCCTACAATTAGAAAAGGTATAAATCAATGCCATAAAAATTTAATGATTTTGATATTGACCCATCAACCTGGCTAGTCAATATCAAAATGGTTTTATAAACCTATGCACCATTATAAATAGACATATTTTTACTATACATCATCTAAGCAAGTATTAATGTGTTATGTAATAAATATGATTGGTACTATCTTCAAAAATGTATTCAATAAAAAAATTAAGATAAAATTATGTATGCTATATTATATTTTATTATGAATATTATATAGAGATATACATAAATGTACATAGCAATAACTGAGTATTGAATGTAGAATGAGAAACTTACAAATTATTTAGGAACCCACTACAAGCATCAAGAATAGTGCAAATAAAAAAGAATGGTATATTTATCTTACAATAAAAAATAATAATTATCTCAAAGCGAGTGATATGAAACTTAAACTAAGGGTTCGTTTGGGACGGCTTTTTTATTGCTTTCTAAAACGGAGTTTTAGTACAAATTTTTTTATTTTTGTACTAAAATTTCGCTTTAGAAAGCAATAAAAAAGCCGTCCCAAACGAAGCCTAAGGCTTCGTTTGGGACGACTTTTTTACTGATTTCTAAAACGGAGTTTTAGTACAAAATTTTTTATTTTTTACTAAAATTTCGTTTTAGAAAGCAATAAAAAAGCCGTCCCAAACGAAGCCTAAGTCTTTATTTGGAACTGCTTTTTTATTATTTTCTAAAGCAGCTTTTTAGTATAAAAATTTATAATTCAAAAAAAAAATTACTAAGAAAATATTTAAGAAAGTTGTCCCAAAAAAAAGCCTAAATCTATTTAACATGCTTATAAAAAGCAAATAGGAAAATAATGACTCAAGTAACCAAAGATCAAGATAGAAACATAATAAATTCTTTACAAAAAATAAGAAAAATAACTGGATCATAAGGCTATTGAAGGAAGTTGAAAGAAGTGACAGTGTTGAGGATTTAAATAATGAAAGAGCATATCATCTTATGTTGAAACATGAAAATGACGAGGAAGATGATGAAAGTTATCGTGCTCTTTGATTGTGACCAGGGAGGAGACTGATGGCTATTAAAACTCCTTGTAGAATGAAGAAGAAGGATCAATCAAAGGAAGAAGATGAGGAGGAAGAGGACTCGCAACCACCTCTCCATCAAAAGGGAATGATCAAGTAGGATTTGATGGTTGGAAGGGGAAGGGCATGAGTGAGGAGTGTAATACCCTGAGTCTCATCTTTCATCAATTCGTGACTTAATGAGGCAAAGAGGAAGGAGGGATGCCAAGCACAGATCATGGCAATGGAGGGATGTTGGGGGTGTCCATATGATTCATATGATAGAGGAGGGAGAGGACATTGGGTTTTAGAATAAGGGATTGGTTTATGTCAACCAGGTTGAGTTGAATTATTAGTTTGGTTTGGAATATTGCGTGTACCTACAAACAAGATAATTGGAAAATTATAGAGAAATAAAGAGAAAAAAATGAAAAAAAAAATCAAAAAAGAAGTTGCAAAACCTCTTAAAATTAAATAATAAAGAGTTCAAGATAATAAGATGTGTATCCTAGGCATAAAATGCATATACACCAACTATAACTCTTAGATATTATTGACTTCATTCTTGTATGAGGTTGATTAACCAAAATCTAAATTCAAAACCAAAACCAAATCCAAAACTCCAAACCTAAAGTCAAGGCCAAAATCTCTTGCCTCGTAACCATTTTTTAGTGATTTTTTAATCTCCTCAAAACCAAAAAAATAACCTCAGATTCATGATCTGTTAGTTTCATATCGATTAAACGTCGACATTTCTCTAGGGTTAACCCTCCAAATTTGAGAGCAATTCAAGCTCTTTAACCCCAAAAAATGAATTGAATTTCAAATGTTATAAAACTTTCAAATATTTATAGCTCATGCCACTAGAACTTACATTTTATAAAAATTGACCTTGAAAATTTCTCCAAAATTCTTGAACATGTTTATAATCAATGTTATGATATGTTAAATCCAAAACTGAACTTTTAGTAGACCTAGTTGATCATGGGTCCACTAAACCCCAAAATCCCTAAAGAAAAAAATATAAACCTTCTCATAAACTCCAACATTGCTAAATCAAAATAAGCCATGAAATCTCTTCCAATACATTCCAAACATCATTTGGAGTGTATTGAATCAAATCTCAAGTTTCGGTTTAACCTAGTTGATCAAAGTGCCTCATAAACACTCAAACATACATTTCATACAAAAAGACCTCACCATTGCATGGGACCACCTCTATTGGGTCCAAAATATTATTTTGAACTTGTTGGACCTAACCCCAACCCTTGGTTAAACCTGGTTGACCAAGTCAATCATGGTTGACCAAACTAACCTTACATTCAATATTCAAACCCAAATCCAATGATGTAATTAACCAAAATAACATTATAGACAATATGTCATTATTTTAATCGAGAGTATTCATAAAAATTCAATTCTCCTACAATGTAATTAACTATGAGGGCATGCACTTGTAACAGATTTAAAATCCATATTTATTTTTAAAATTGATTTTCAAAACTCAATTAATTCTCTTTGGAAATTTTAAAATTAATGATGATCATTATTATTATATTCAATCGATCGATAGTAAATAATATTTTTTTCCTTTGAAAGGTATATCATTTATTATTATAACTTTAAATATGAAATTAATGTTCATTCATTCAGAAAATAATAGTTATATACTTGGTAAAATATCATTTTGATCATTCGGGGTCATATGTAGTTCTTCTTTGAATTTGACTATCATAGTTAGGATTAAATGTTCAGTTTCATTATCTGAACCCATTAGGGAATAATATTTTTGTCTCCCGATGTAATATATAATTCTTAATAACATGTTCAATTTCAAAACTGAAATTCTAAAAATTAAATTCTCCAAAAAAAAATAACTTTTCAAACTCAATTCCTTTTTTAACAAACATAGGCTATGTACTCATTACATGATTTTACATATCTTTAGGAAAGGGTAAACATCTTATGATATGAGGCTCCGAACAAGATAAAAATACAATCATGATTCTTTCCGCTATTTTTTGGTAAGCTATAATAAAATGATTAAATTAAAAGACGTGTAATTCTTCCAATATAGATCCTAGAGTGTGACAAAATGGTATCAGAGTAATGGTTATTGGAAAATTTAAAATATAGCTAGAGCTTATGAGCATAATAGAAATGTGATTTTTTATTTATAATTAATTGATTTGAGTTTAAGATTTTATTTTGAGCATGCTCTCTCTCTCTATCTTGCTCTCTCACTCTCTCGGGCTAATATAAAAATGTCAATGATGATATTTTTTAAAGGTGGGGAGGTTATATTAACTCTTATATTTGAAATAAATTTATTTAAAAAATATAAAAAATCTAAAGTAGAGTACTTTGGCACTAATTTAGTGGGTATTACAACGTTAGACTATATATATATATATATATATATATATATATCTCACCCCATTGACTCCCTCACTTGGTTGCTTAGCCAAGAAGAAATTAAAAAAAGGGGAAAAGATAGATGATAGGTAAAGGTCTTTAGACTATATTTGTTAGTCATTCCTCTTATAAATTTCGATCTATTAGTTGCAAGTGACTAATCTATTACTTCTATTTTCAATAATTTTTATTTATATGAATTTTATTTCTTCTAAATCTGTCAAATATATAGTATCTAATAATTTTATAAACTTTCATCATGTAAGTTAGGATATAATATATATTTGATCATTTTGAATAATATGATATGATTTTATTATATTTTAAATAAAAAAATAAATATATCATTTACAGGATATGAAAACTCTATGTGATACCCTACTGATCAACATGATTCACTAATTGAGAGTCATAAAAAGCTGGAGATTGGTTGTGAGTTATAAGAAGTTGAGGCACCTAATTCATGTGATTCAAGGGGAGTTATAAGTAGTATATTAATTGAGAGTTATAAGGGGAGACTAATTGGGAGTCATATATAAGTGTAATAGCATGATACTCTTAGGATATACTCATTGGATATCTGAATAGTGATACCAACACTATTATGAACATTATACTTATATAGTGACTAACATTAATAATATTTATTGTCATTATCACTATTTAACGTTATTGATTATTATTGTTAATTATTTTGATATTGTGATTAATGATGTAACGGATTATGATGTGATGAACTATAGAAGGATAAATTGATGCAGATAATTGGTATAAACATTGATGCATAATTTCTTTATGATTTATAGCATGTTGCTCTTTTTTTATTTTGTATTAATTTCAGTTGTAAAATTTTAGTTACTTGCTGGGGTTTGTCTCATTATGTAATTTTATATATTTTTAAGTAAATAGTAAAGATCTTATGATATGAGGCTCTATATAAGATAAAAATGCCATTATATTTCTTTTAGTTGTTTATTGATAAGCTAAAGTTAAATGATTAAAATAAAAAACGTATGCAATTCTTTCAATATAGATCTTGAAGTGTGACAAAATGGTACCAGAATAATGGTTATTGGAAAAATTAAAATATAATTAGAGCTTATGAGAAGAATAGAAATGTGATTTTATAGTTATAAAAAGTCGAGTTGAGTATAAAATTTTGTTTTAAGCATGCTCTCTCTCTCTCTCTCTCTCTCTCTCTCTCTCTCTCTCTCTCTCTCTCTCTCTCTCTCTCTCTCTCTCTCTCTCTCTCTCTCTCTCTCTCTCTCTCTCTCTCTCTCTCTCTCTCAGGCTAATATAGAAATGTCAAGGATTATATTTTTCAAAGGTGGGAAGATTGTAATAACTCAAATATTTAAAATAAATTTCTTTAAAAATATGAAAATTCTGAAGTAAAGCGCTTTGGCGCTGATTTGGTGAGTGTTGCGACGTTAGGCCATGAACAATATATATACATATCTCTGTCTTGCTCCACCGACTCCCTCACTTGGTTGTTTGGCTAGGAAGAAATTGAAGGAGGGGAAGAAGAGAGATGATAAAAAAAGATCTTTTGATTATTTATATCAGTCATTCTAGTTACAAATTTTGTTTTATTATTTGTGACTAATCTCTTACTTTTGTTTTAAATAATTTTTATTTCTATGAATTTTATCTCTTCTAAATTTGTAAAAAAAAAATTATCTTCTAATTTCATAAGCTTTTATCATGCAAGTTTTCTGGAGGAAAATATTTTGCCCATAAAACTTGTGTTTAAAAAATTTTTCGTCATAAAAAAACTGCTAGAAAAATTTTCAGGCAAAATTATTCTGCCGAAAAATTTTATGGCAGTTGTCTAGCAAAAAAAAGCCTGTAAAATAATTTTAAAGCCCTGCCCAAGGCCGCTACCTGTTGCTTAAGCAGTGAAGACAAAACCTAAAAATATTTCAAACTTCCAACAACTTTATTGTAGTGAAAAATGTGTTACATAAATTACTCTTTTATTTTTAAATAAATAATATGAAAATTAAAATGTAAAATAAAATAATAATAAATAATTAAAATAAGTTATTAAATTAATAATTAATTACAATGAACTATTTAATTACTAATTAATTATAATAAAATATTTAATTACTAATTAATTAAAATAAACTATAAAATTTAAAATAAATTAAAATAAATTATTAAAATCAGCCAAACCCTCCGGAAATACTATTTCGAAAATCTGCAAGAAACGCCACCAAAAATCAAATCCGCTAGAAAATCTGTCGCAAAATCTTTTGGAAATATTTCATCGAATCCGTCAAAAATTCACTCAAAAATCCACCAAAAATTTCATTGGTAATGAGTTATTTTTCTGTAATGTATTGAATGTTACTACTATTATATATGATTGATGATGTAATGGATTGAAATATGATGAACTATAAAAGGATAATTTTATGTAGATAATCAGTATAGATATTGATGCATATATTTATATATGATTTATCACATATTATTCTATTTTATCTTATGTTAATTTCAGTTGTAAGATTTTAGTTACTTGCTGAACTATGTGCTTATTACGTTATTTTACATATTTTCAGGAAAAGATATAGATCCTATGATATGAGGCTCTAAACAAGACAAAAATGCAATCATGTTTCTTTTTGTTATTTATTAGCAAGTTATAAATGATTAAAATGAAAGACATGTGTAATTCTTCTAATATATATCCTGGAGTGTGACAACATCTTTGGGAAAAGTATATAATTTCTCATATTAGTAAGCATAAGAGCAAGATTTTATCTTTGCATATGTAAAAACTCATCTAAATTTGAAGTATTACCTAGATTGTGATATAAACTCCTCTTAACCCATCAAGATAGCTTTCTTACTATCTTCTCAAAACACTCCAAACTTCTTTCTTAATTCTTGAATGTGATTTCAATCAATTCTTTGATATCTAATATAATTCTTGCATTGCTCATTTGTGACCTCAATACCAAATTTCTCTTTTAATTTTTCAGTAGCATCTTGATAAATAGTATCTTTGAAGCCATTAGCACTTCTCATGTTAGCATCAACATATTAATGAATATTTATAATGTAAATTAAAATATTATTATAGTGATTAATGTTGTTCTGTCTATCTAGAGCAGACTGTGGCTGGAAGCACTACAGGAAAACACGATATTACCGGAGGAATATATCCGCCGGTAACATGTAAAATTCGAAGGAAGTCCTTGGTTTTCGACGCATTTCCGTCGGATTTTTGTGCGCCGATTTGGTGCGTGTCGGAAAATGCCTTCCGACGTTTA
Organism: Dendrobium huoshanense; assembly: GCA_016618105.1. Taxonomy (NCBI): domain Eukaryota; kingdom Viridiplantae; phylum Streptophyta; class Magnoliopsida; order Asparagales; family Orchidaceae; genus Dendrobium; species Dendrobium huoshanense. The sequence continues at coordinate 87,323,355 of CM028359.1, read as the reverse complement.
TAAGATGCTGGTAACCTTTCCGGCGACCTCTTCGGCATATTACCGGTGCAAAAAAAAAGTTAGCCAAAATGGTATTTTTTAACCGTTTATTCCGGCGATATGTGCGTCGGAAGTTTATGATGTATCTATCCAACGAAAAATACAGGCGAATAAAATGATGTAGGTTCGCCGTAAATAAACTACGGCTTGTTTCCGGCGATATGTGCTACCTCTTTTCCAGTCAACTGCTCCCTCATTTTGAGCATTTCATCCAACAACTGATTGTGTTGCTTATGCATCTGCATTTGAACCTGTGCTTGCAACTGAGCTTGCCAATCAGCTTGTGATTTTCTTACTTGTTCTAGCTCTGCTTGAAGGACAGTTATTTGTTGAGCATGTAAGGACTCATATGAACTGGATGCGAAGCTGGGTGCAGTAGAGGAGGTCATCCCCTCGTATGCCTGAGCTTGCGAACCTCAACCATATGGCAAAAACCTCCTTGTAGAATGAAGAAGAAGGATCAATCAAAGCAAAATCCTCCTCTTTTTTGTCTGATATAAATCTGTATGAATTAATTTATCTATTGGATTGATTTTCTTAAGCAACCCAATGAATTGATTAAAACATTCACGAGCAACATTATATTCTGCCTTAATGCTTAATATATCACAGCAACAGATAACTCTGAGTGAGTGGTGTACTCTTTTCAGATTGGTTGCCGGACAGCAAGCAATAAATCATAAAAATTTTGTGCCTCCTTGTTCGGTAACTCTTCTGTATTTTGTTCAAATTGTATTTCAGTTGCATCATGAACTAATTCCTCAATATTTGGTCAGATATTTTCAGCCTCAGTTATGTTAGTACTTATAGAATGACCGCATTGATAATCAAATTATGGCTCGTACTCACCATGAGAAGTCCAATACCAATACCGTGGCATGAATCCTCTACGATACAGATCAATAGTTAAATCATCTGGTGTTAGGTGCACAAGATTTTTATGTTTAGAACATGGACATCGAAACTCCTTCTGATATGAAGCTAGGTAGTTGTTTCGCTTGTTGAATGAAAATGTTCACCCCATTAATGAATTCATCTTTTAATGTCTTTCGTCCTTGAGATAATCAGTTATACATTCAACTTCTTGGATTTCTAATATCCATAAACTACATATAAGAGCAAATAAGTAATGAATTTTTTCTTAAGTAGATCTAAAACTGAATATATGGAGATATTAACATTAGAATTCAAGTGATCGTGAAATAGATGGTGACTGCGCCGGACCTTTTGTAAATGTCTAGTGAGAACATCTACGACAAAAGTAAAAAGATATAGACTTAAGGTTTATCCTTGGTGCAATCCAATTGAATCAAAAATTACTTTGTCAAACCAGCTTGTGTTTTAACACAAGTTAAAGCTAAAAGTCATAGGTGATTCAATGCAAGGAAGTCATTAAGGTGATTATAGAAAATTATGATCAATTTGTATCCTATCTCAAAGGGTCAAGTCACTCATCCACCTAAGCATCTCATCTCTGCAACACTTAACTTATATTATGCTTCTCTTTTTATGGCCAACATTCGCCATAAAGCATTGCAAATCTCACTACCATCTTATAAAATTTTCACTTATGTTTGAGGAGGACTTTTCTATCACATAATAAGCCCGATGTATTCCTCCACTTCAACCATCAAACTTGAATTCTGCTGATAATATCCCCTTCAATTTCACCATCACTCTGAACAATAGATCCAAGATATTTAAAATGTCTACTCTTATTGTTGACTTGATCGTCAAAAGTCACAATCTCATCTTTAGGTATATTGCTACTAAAATTATACTCCATATATTTAGTTTTAGATATACTCAAGCGAAAATATTTAGACTCTAAAGTTGACCTCCATAATTCAAGTATACTTTAAACTTCCTTTCTAATCTTATCAACAAGAAGAATATCATTAGCAAAAAGAATACATAAAGGTACATCCTCTTGCAAATGCCTATTGAGAATGTCCATGATTAAAGCAAAAAGATATGGACTTGAGGCAGATCCTTTATGTAATCCAAACAGAATAGGAAAATACTTGGTCAAACCACCTTGTGTTTGAACACAAGTAATAGTTCATGCATATATATCTTTAATTTTTTGAATACAAACATTATTAACTCCCTTTTTTCAAGAACTCTCCATAGCACATCTCTTGAAACTTTATCATATGGTTTCTCTAAATCAACAAAAATCATATGTATATCCTCCTTACTCTCTCTATATTTTTCCATCAAACCTCTCAAAAAATGTATGGCTTCCATAATAGATCTACCTGAATCGAAAGAAATTACATGAACAAAAAAAACTTACAAACGACGGGAGGGAGACGACTTACAATCGACGGGAGGCGGAAGGCGAAAACTCACGGTCTGAAATGGAGATCTCGCCGGCAACATCCGGTGATCGTCAACACAGCTCGGCGACGTCGATCTACGGTGAGCGACGGTGGGCGGCGAGGGAAACACCGGAGATGCGAGAGAAATGAAAGAATGAAATGAGCAGCCATAGGGGCTCGGGTTCGGAAATAGGGCTTTCGCCGGTGGATTTTCCGGCATCCCAAATGCCGGAAAACATTCCGGCGCATTTTGCGCCGGTTTCAAGTCGTTGAGTTTAAAACAACCGTCGTATTATCCGTCGGACATTTTCCCCCGTAAAGTGCGGCGGTTCCAGTGAAATGTTGGCATATTCTGACGTTAAGCCCGGCGCATTAGATGTCGAAAATTTTTCGGCGCAGTGTGCGCCGGAAAAAACTCTGTAATATTTCCTTCGCACTATGCGCCGGTACAAACGTCGTATTTACCGACGCAAAATATTCCGCAGGAAATTCAAACGATAATCGCGTGTTTTCCCGTAGTGAAGAAAAAGGATCACGATTCAAAATACTTCCTTAAATATGCAAATAAATAAAGTGTCAATTTAGCTTTTGCGATTACCAATACTTCACGAGTTGTCAAGCACTTGCTAAACCTAACATCGTACTAAATCCTTTGTCTCCACTTTGGGTCGTAAATCCATTCCATAAATTTTGCGGATAGACAAGATTTGGCCAAAAAGCGCGCAAAAGTGAGAAAGAAAATTACCTTCACAGAGAGTTAGCTTGGTAGTTTCTTCCATGACTTCCAATTTAACAGGAAGGAAACGTTGTTGAAGTGGCGAAGTTGAATAGTAATGATCTGATGAAGCGACTATAACAAAACTCTACCTCACCCGAAGGAACAACGATGTGTTCTATGCAAATGGAGAAGAAACGATGGTTCCCACAACAATGGAGGAATAAACGTGGGCATGGAACGAACTTCTTTCTTTTGTCCGTGCTTGTGAATTCATTTTTCGCTCGATTTGGGCGGTTCTACTTTTCGCGGAGAATGAACTGCATGGAGAGTTTGGAATACATTTCAATTTTATTTCACTTTATTTGGTGTCCAACCAAACTCCTAACAAGTTATCCTGCATTTAGTTTACTTTACACTCACATTACTTCTAACCAAACAGTCCCTTAATGGCTTCATTATTCTTTATATAGCCACTTCTCAAACTTGAGACAACTTGATCCTCCCAACAAGTACACTTTGGGTGAAGGCCGGTCCCTTAGGTTAACCTTAGAGTTGAGGAAGACTTGTTTTTTAGCGAGTTCAATATGATGGATTGACAAGTCTATTTACGGGTGCAAATAAGTCGAGTCGAGTTCGAGTTGTAGCAAACCCGAGCTCGACCCTTTCCTCAAAATAGCAGCTCGACTCCAGCTCGAGCTCAAGTCAAGCCCATAGAACAAGATCTAGCTCGACTCGTCTATTTTTACTCGAGGGAGCTCTGCTTCGTCATCGTCGAGCAAGAGCAAATTTCAGCGGATGAAGATCGAGGCCACATATCTTGGCTGTCGAGGAAAAGCGAAGTTTTCTGTGCTTGACGTTGACTCATCTCAAATAAAAAGACAAATGCTGGAAGAGAAATAATGGAAGTTGTACAATTTTGGAAATTATGCTTTTTCACTTTTCTCACCTGTTACCCAAAAAAAAAAAAAAAAACTTTTCTCACCTGTGCACTAATTATTCTGATTTTTTCTTTTAAAACTGATACGAGTGTACAACTATATTTAATGTTTTTTTAAATGTAGTTCATTTAATTTCCTTTTGCTAATACATTTTTATTTATTTTTTTATTAGATCTTAATCTTTAAATTATAATTTAATATTTAAATTAATTTTTACAAAATGTCTCGCAAGCTAACGAGTCAAGTTTTATCAAGTTTCAACTCGAGCTCTATTAATATATGAGCTCGAGCTAGCTCATAGCCTGGTTAGTTCGACTTGCAAGCTCGCAATGAATAACTAGGGTCCACCATTTACTTGAATTTAACCCATATAATTTTAGGTGCATATATGTTATCCCCACTGTTTTGAAAACCAAACCAGACCGGCTAGTTCAACTGTGAACTGGTCTTGCGGCCGGTCCAATCCAACTTCGGAATCGGCTTTACATCAGATTGAAGCGGTGGTTGTGAACCATTGAATCGGTCCGGGTTGGAAAGAACCAACCAGTTTGTAAAAATATTTTATTTTTGTTTTAATTAAAATTTTAAAAATATATTTTAGTTTATTAAATTTTTTAAACTTTATAAAATAAGTTTATTAAATATTATGAATAATTTCACCATAATACATGCAAGTTATCTAAAATACCTCACATAATTTGTGTTTGTAAAAAGAGTGTACTTATCACTTTATAAAGGGTTCAAGGAAACATCCTCAAACTACCCCTATGATGTGGAACTAAAAAAATTGTATGAATAGTTTAAAATGTGAATTTGGATTTATTTGGGCTAGTTGGGCTTCAAATTTTTGCTTAATTGGGTGACAAATTTAGATAATATGTATATCTAGCACACAAACATGAGAGAAATAAAGACACCTGGATTTTTACGTGGAAAATCCTGGAAGGGGAAAAAACCACGGCGCCACGTCAAGTTGAAAAAGTTCACTAGTGTTTGCTTGAGATACAAGAGGCTGGCTCGTCCGTAAAAGTTAGGACGGTCAGATTACAATGAATCACTTCTGGATTGAAATTTAGTTACAATGTCGGGTAGAGTTCCGGTGTCACTTGGAGATCGGGCAGAATTCCGGTATTGTTTTAAAGTCGGGCAAAATTCCATTGTCACTTGGGTGTCAGACAGAATTTTGACTTTACTTGGGCAAAATTTCGGCGTCACATGGGCGTCGGGCAGAATTTCGGCGTCACTTGTTCGTTGGGCAGAATTCCGACGTCACTTTGGCGTCGGGCAGAATACCGGCGATGGTCAAGGAGGAGTTTCTTCTTCTCTTCTTCTTTCTTAGGTCCCCTCTTAAGAGAAATAAGGGATTTATTTATAGATTTTTGGAGTGACATGACCTATAAATATGTGAGAAATCAGGGGTAAATGGTGAGTGGTTGGATGGACGACCGATATTAAATCACTTGATTGTGTACCGTTTGTCAGACATTTGAATGTCTTAATGATGTCAGAATTCAACGATCTTGGACTCGTTGGATTCGTCTCGCCGAGCCTCTTAATTTGACTATAAGCACGTTATGTTTGGAAATCGTTTGGTAACACAAATTATGATTCGAACCTTCCAACAGCGCTTCGGGTCCTTGATTTGGACTCATTTGGACTCGGATTGAGTTGAATTTGGTGTCGTTGGGTTCGTATTTCCAAGACGCTCAGTTTGACTGTAAGTTTGCTGAAATCTAAGTTGAGATGATCCCGGATTTAATTTTTGAAATTTTCGATTTGATTTTACCTCGAGATCCATGCCCGATCAAGATAATTTTTTGATGATATATCAATAATGATCTCACATATGTGATAAATCTGCATGCATTTATATCGATAGTACAAAAATATATTAAATTATGCAAAAAATTAAACTATTAGATAAGTTAAAAAGTAAACAATTAATTAAGCACCCTTTAGTCTTATCAAGGAAGTGGCGGCTTGAATTTTTTTAAAATAGTTATTTATATACAAATGTATTCAAACATTATATATCGGCTTCTTAATTGATAATCAAAGTCATTATTATTTGTAGCACTCACGATTTGAGTTAAATAGGATTTTATAAATCCATTAAATCGGGATTTGAAAAATCCCGAGGGGCCTAAATTTTGAAAATTGTTTCATAATATTCAGAGATAAATCCTATTAATTAAACTCAATGTGACTATATAACTTTAGAGCGAATTTAACTAGCAAACTCTTCGTCTCGAGACAATGAATTTCATAAATCCGGCAAAAAAATAGGATTTCAAAAATCCGGAATTTAGCATGAAAAGTCGAAGTTTTCCATCTACAATGGCTTTCATTTGAATAAATCTTGCTACCAAACAGCCCCTTAAAGTGGGGAGATTATTCTGTGCGGATACCGGATGGGAGAATCGTCTGGTTCCGCGCTCGGCACCGAGCGGTACCAAGGGCTTTGTATCAAGCGCGGTATATTTTTTGAGGGCGACTTGACGTATTTTTATTGATCTCCGTACAAATCCGGACCCGCATGTAATATTTTTTACTTAAGAGTGTGATGTAGTCATGTTTATTTTTTATTTTAATCCACCGCACTAATTTCTTTAATATGCACGCATGTCACGCTGGTTTTCACGTGTGAAGAGCACGCAGGATATTTGAATATTCAATTCCAGGATAGATCTTTGTAGTCTTAGCTGTAGAAGAAGAACCTGAGGTCCTGAACGACCGAAACAAGTAGGCTCAAAGACTATCTTCTTGTTCGTGAATTGAAGAATCGATCATGAGTTCCGTGACGCAGAAAGCAGCAGCAGTAGCAGCAGCTGAAGAAAATATTGATCGCGACAATGCTCGCTCGGCTGCCTGCAACGGCCTAGAGATAAAGGAAATACCAGGGAGCTATGGGATCCCCTTCATCTCCCCCATCATGGATCGCCTGGAATACTTCTACTTCAAAGGTCAGGACAACTTCTTCAAAACCCGGATCGAAAGGTACAGATCTACCGTTTTCCGCACCAACATGCCTCCAGGTCCGTTCATGGCGTCCGATCCCCGCGTCATAGCAGTACTCGACGCCAAAAGCTTCCCTGTTCTATTCGACTCTTCCAGAATAGAGAAAAAAGACGTTTTATACGGCACATATCTACCCTCCACCAAGCTCACCGGAAACTACCGTATCTGCGCCAACCTTGATACTTCTGAACCCAACCATGCCAAAATCAAACAATTTCTTTTAAATCTTTTAAGCTCCCGTAAGGATCAAATCATCCCTTCCTTTCGCACCTCCTTCGTTGCCCCTCTCTTCGCCAAACTCGAGTCCCAAATCACCTCCAACGGTCAATCTGACTTCAACAAGCTCAACGACAAGTTCGCCTTGGAGTTCCTCGGCGACGCCTATTTCGGCTCCAGCCCCTCAAAAACCGGCCTTGATTTACAAAGCAACGCAACCAAGTGGCTTTTCCTGCAGCTAGCTCCCCTGATAAGCAAACTCATCCCTTTCTGCTTCTTGGAAGACCTTCTCCTCCACACTTTTCCCTACCCCCCATTCCTCGTCAAGTCCGACTTCAACGCCCTCTACTCATACTTCCGATCCGTCGGCGGTGACGCCGTCGACAATTTAGCAACTCAAGCAGGCCTCCCCCGAGAGGAGGCTATCCACAACCTTCTCTACGCTACAATCTTCAACGCTTACGGCGGCTTCAAGGTGCTCCTTCCCACCATCCTCAAGTGGTTAGCTTTCTCCTCCTCGGATACCGATCTCCACGCCCGCATTGCCTCCGAGGTCCGCTCCGCAGTCGGCGGCGAGAATGGGCAGCTCACCATAACCGCGCTTGAGAAGATGGACCTCATCAGATCCGTAGTTTACGAAGCGCTTCGCATAGACCCGCCCGTTCAATTCCAATACGGTCATGCAAAGAAGGATTTCATTCTGGAGAGCCACGATGCCGCATTTCAGGTGCGGAAGGGCGAGATGATATTCGGTTACCAGCCTTTTGCTACCACTGATTCGCGCGTGTTTGGTTCCGACGCTCGCCAGTTCGTTCCCGACCGATTCGTCAGAGACAATGGAAGGCTTCTGAAGTACGTGTGGTGGTCGAATGGGCCGGAGACGGAGGATCCGACCGTTGGGAACAAGCAGTGCGCGGGGAAGGACTTTGTGGTGCTTGTGGCCCGACTGTTTGTGGCGGAGCTGTTTCTGCGCTACGATTCGTTTACGGCTGTTGTGGGGAAATTCTTGCTTGGTGCTCAGGTGACTTTCACTTCGGTCAACAAGGCTAAGCCTAAGATCGCTTAAGGCCAAAGTTGCTATCTTTGATAATAAAGCCACCGGCGTCTTGGTCCGGAGAAATTATTAAGTGCGCCCATGCATTGGACTCCAATGTGTGTGTGTAAGTTAAATATATTTGTGTTGACGTTACATGGCTTGTATGCATTGAAGTCTAGATAGGGTACGTTCGAATTTCGCACGTAATAATTTCGGGTTGGTTGGTCGGTGGTATTTGTAATGTGTTATTATATTTTTTTGATGTATTTGTCTGTCATCTTGCTCGAGTTATATTTTAACCTTTGGGTTTGGTGTTGTTGAATTCAATCGTTAAGTTTTGTTTAGGACCTGTTGGGATTTTTCCTGAGGAAATGACGCCGGAGCGTCTATTGGCAACATTTGGAAATAACTATGTAGCTCTGTTTGTATGCCGACAGTATAGCCTGTCTATTAATTCTGTCTTCTCTTTGCTTTTTGATGTATAAATAGTTTCTTCTTAGAAGAGAAAAGGATGTTTTGTTGATTTTTTTATTCTTGAAGGAAAAATTCTCCTTCCTTAATAAGAGAGCTCTGCCTTTGGTCTAGTTAGCCGTTTTCTCTCTGTATCCTGACGAGACTGTGCAGGTGGTGAAGAACAGGCAATCTAGCCTAGACGAGCGCGAGAACTCCAAGGCCAATTGGTGACGGTAATAATTGACACCACCTTCAGTCGTTCTTGACTCCATGTGAGTTCTTGTTCGTGGCGACGCGGGCCTCATTTGGTATCAGAGCGTGGGCAATTAGATGCCTCCTCGCCGGAACCCTCAGCGTCCAGTCCATGTGATAGTAATCAAAGAATTACGACGAGAGATTCATCAGCTGCAGCAACAATTAGCAAGAAGGGATCATCGGGATCCATTGAATCATCAAGAAGGTGAAGAAAACGTCAATCCATTCCATCAAGAACTGTCCAGCGATGACGAAGGCCATAGAAGAGGCCTAGCTCGTGGCAGGCAGGCGCGGGACAATAGTGGAGTAAAAATAGAACTTCCAGAATTTGATGGAAGACTGGACCCGGACGAGTTCTTGAATTGGTTGCACGCGGTAGAACATGTTCTTGAGTACAAAGAAGTTGCTCCTGATCGGATTGTGAAACTGGTGGCCATCAAACTGACGAAAAATGCTTCACTATGGTGGGAAAATCTGAAGCGCACGCGTTTGCGGGAGGGCAGAGGAAAAATCGTGAACTGGGATAAGATGAAGAAGGCATTGCAACGTAAATATGTGACCGAGCATTATCGGTAGGAGCTATTTTTGAAATTGCATAGGTTGCAGCAACAATAAACGGTGGAGGAGTACGTGGATGAGTTCGAACAACTATCCTTGAAATGCGATCTCAACGAACCAATTGAAAATACCATGGCAAGATTCATTGAAGGCCTTCATCCGTCTATTGCTCATATTGTCCAGCTGCAGTCCTATTGGACTGTGATGCCCCAGGATCAAACTTGGAAAGAATGTCAATCAATTACTCAAACAATTTACCAGAGCTATCTAAAACCTTCAATTAACAATCTATCAAACATCTATAAAATTTAAAACATCAATATACAAGTCAATTCATATCACCAAAAGTCCATGTACAATACTCATGAATTATACTATCAATACAAGTAAAGAAATCTATCCTGTCCTGAGTACAAAAGAATTCCCAATCGACCAAAAGAACAAAAACCTGAAGATCCGGATCAATTCCTATCTTCTGCTCCCTTGCCCTGACCTGAAAATATCAACCACATATAATGAGCTTTACAAAACCCAGCAGGTCACCTAATACCTATAACTGAAATTAAAGCACGGCGATGCTATCAATATGTGTGTCAGTCAATCAAATCCATATCAGTCAATGGTCAATGAGTCTATGCAGCGGAAATCAAATCAGTAGTCAATGCAGTAGCAAGCAAATCAATAAACCAAGCTCAATCAATCCACGTCAATCTCGAAGAAATCCGTACACAGTAGAAAATCAATTGATTCGTCAAATCAGTCAATTCATCTGTCAAATCAATCCGTCAAATCCATCAATCAAATTAAATCAAATCTAATCTATACTATCAAGTCGATAAAATCAATCGGAAAAGCAATACGATATCCTATCAATAATTCAAATGTAGCAATCAATACAATGCAGAATCAATAGTATCAATGAGTCTATAAGCAGTATCAATAAATCTATAATATACATATCAATATCAATGCTCAGTAGTATCAATGCTCGGTAATCAATCGATGAAATCAATGAAATCGTACGATACAGTAAATCCGATCAAATCAATAAAGCAGAAATCGATAAAGCAATAAATCCGTAAGTCAATACAATAAACATGCATTCAATACGATAATACTGAACAAGTACAATCAACTGGCTATGTTGCTGTTGTAGAATCCATATTGCTGTTGTAGATATCCATACGTTGGTTTCAATAAAAAGAGTCGTCACTTTATTGCCCGTCGGCCGCCTGTCGGCATATCTATAAACCCCTTATGACTCCCAATCGTTATATCAATGATCAATGGTTTAAAGGAAAGCCCGTCGGCCCACCATCCTGTACAGGTCAATTCAATCTCCAACCAACGTTCAACCAGGTTCCACTTGTGTTTCAGTATCAATAATCAAGTCAATAGTCAATAGTCAATAATCAATTCAATAGTCCATATAATAACAATATAAAGCAATTACATCAATATCCATATGCACATCAGTCTAATCTATCAATTTCAGACAAATCAGAAAAACTACGAAAATTGGGCAGAGTAACGGCAGTCTATCAAATTTACACAAAAATCCTGCAAAATCACAATTCACCAAATTACAATAGAACGTTCACGACAACAATATAAGACTATTCTTCTACTGAATCAATATCAATAAACATCCTGATATTTTTCTATTCAATTAAAATCGCGTAGAACCAATTCCGACCGGTAAAATCATCGTAGAAAATACTCAAATCGTGTACAATATTCATATCTATAACATATTAAAAGTTGTGCGGTGAAAGTTGTGTCAATACAAAACCGAGTCCAAAATTCGACTACGAAAACACAAAACAGTGCACAACTCGATCAAAAATCAATATCTCTGAAAACAGAAATAGGATTCGGAGTCCTTACAGCGAGATAAACAAATCCTCCAACTGCGTCGTCGGACGAAAAGCGCTCCGCGGGCTCCAAAACCAAGCTTCCTCTTCTCTTTCCTTCTCTTTCTCTCTCCTGCCTTATCTCTCTCTTCAAAAATAATCCAAAATATCTCAATTTCCTATATATATCCAGACTGATCGTCCCGGACGATCGCACTTCGTCCCGGACGATCCATGCTCAGGAAAATTTCGTCCAGACAAAAATTAATTATCGTCCCCAGACGACAGGGCTCTGGAAATTTTTCGTCCAGACGATCGTCCCGACTGCTCCAGGTTCGTACAGACGAAAATGACAGATTCTTCACAAATTTCTTCAGTTCGTCCCGTACTAAATCCAGTTCGTACAGACGATCGTACGGACGAACTGCACTAAAAAAATCAGCTTTTTTTTTAAGGGTTTTACATGGACTATGCAGGATGTTATCAACTTGGCATTAAAAGTGGAAAAACAACAGAAAACTCACAAGCCAAACTTTCTCCGATCACGCGACAATGGTGCTGAAAGAAACAACCCCACTCTTCGTCATCCCAGTGGCAGAGCTTCTACTTCGTCTGAAAAACCATCCTGTGGCCAGTAGACCTCCTGTCACTCAGACTACGGGGGTGTCCGCGCGGAAATGTTTCAAATGCCACAGGTTTGGGCATATTGCTTCGAATTGCCCAACTCGGCGAACGATTACCCTTATTGAAGAAGAAGAAAGGGAGTTTGTCGAGACCCCTCATGTTGAGGATCCCATTCTAGAAGCCGTCAACTCTCCTAGTGAGCCCACAGTCATCAGAGCCGATGAAGGAAATCTCCTGGTCCTTCGGAGAGTCCTTAGTATGCAGAAGGAATAACCTATACAACGCCACAGTCTTTTTAGGACGAGGTGTACAATTCAAGATCGCGTCTGTCAAATAATCGTAGACAGAGGAAGTTGTGAAAACATTACGTCAGCTACATTGGTAGAGAAGTTAAAACTACCAACAGAAGCCCATCCCAAGCCTTACAAACTGTCATGGGTGCAGCGGAAAAATGAATTAGAAGTCTCCCGGAGATGTCTTGTTAATTTCTCCATTGGAAAATATCAAGATCGTGTCTGGTGTGATGTGCTTCCGATGGACGCTTGTCACCTGTTATTAGGGAGACCCTGGCAATATGATCGGCAGACTGTGCACGACGGAGTCAACAACACCTATTCCTTTATCCAGGCGGGGGAACCAATTGTTCTACTTCCATTAACCAGCTCCCAAGCGGAAGGCCATGCCGAGCAATTCTTCATTAACAAGGCTGAATGTCATTTAGCCCTCCAAGAAACTCACAGGGGTTACTTGGTCATCCTCAAAGAAGCAGGGAAAGATGTCTGTGCCCAACCACCCGAGATTCAACCACTCCTATCAGAATTTCAAGACGTCTTTGCTAATGAATTGCCTTCAGGTTTACCACCTCTCCGAGATATCCAACATGCCATGGATTTGATTCCGGGAGCTGCATTACCTAATCGGCCTCCATACAGGCTCCGACCTGAAGAACATGAAGAATTAAAAAAACAAATTGAAGGACTGCTGACCAAAGGTTTCATAAGACCAAGTGTAAGTCCATGTGTTGTTCCTGCCTTACTTGTGTCCAAGAAGGATGGATCCTACATGATGTATATAGATAGCCGGGCGGTGAATAAAATCACTATCCGTTATTGATTCCCTATTCCTCGGATTGATGACCTCTTTGATCAATTGCAAGGGGCGAATCTATTTTCCAAAATCGACTTACGCAGCCGCTATCATCAACTTCGGATCCGAGAGGGAGACGAATGGAAGACAACCTTTAAGGTTAGGGACGGTCTTTTTGAATGGTTGGTAATGCCATTCGGCCTATCTAACGCCCGAGCACGTTTATGCGGCTAATGAATCAGGTATTTCAACCTTTCTTGTGTAAATTTGTAATCATCTGTTTCGATGATATACTTGTCTATAGCAACAACATCTGGAGCCATTTGCAACACCTAAGACAAGTGCTTGAGGTATTACGAGAACAAAGGTTGTTCGGCAACCTTCCAAAGTGTCAATTCTTGAGCCATCGCACTAATTTCTTGGGGTTTATACTATCTGCATCTGGAATTGAAGTCGATCCAGAGAAAGTGGAAGCCATTGTGAGCTGGCCAACACCAACGTGCTTCACAGACGTAAGGAGGTTCCACGACCTGGCTTCCTTCTACAGGTGATTCATCAGGAACTTTAGTGCCATTGCTGCTCCCCTCATAGAAATACTGAAGGAAGATAAATTCTTCTGGACAACAACGGCTGACATCAGCTTCAGACGCCTTAAAGAGCAGATGACAACCACGCCTGTCATCCGACTCCCTGATTTCAGCAAATTGTTCCAAGTCGACTGTGATGCCTCTAATGTGGGAATTGGCACAGTGTTGAGTCAAGAAGATCAACCTATAGCCTATTTCAGTGAAAAGTTGAATGAAGCACGTCAAAAGTATTCAACTTATGACAAAGAGCTTTATGCTATAGTTCGGGCTCTTCACCATTGGCCGGAGTCACTATCTCCTAAGCAAAGAGTTCATTCTTTTCACTGATCACACCGCTTTAAAATTCATCAGTAGCCAGAAGAAACTTCGTGGTCGGCACGCAACGTGGGCTGAATCTTTAGCTGCCTTCCACTTCGTATTGAAGCATAAATCAGGCAAGCAGAATCAAGTAGCGGATGCTTTAACTAGGCGTCATATCCTGGTCCAGGAAATGCAAGCCCAACTTACAGGCTTCGACTCCATCTGGGAGACCTATGCACATGATTTGGATTTCGGTGAAACATGGAAGAAGTGTCAAAATTCTGCTCATCAGTTCTTTCACAGACGAGAAGGTTACTTGTTCTTCCATAACTGCCTTTGTATACCTCGAGGTTCTCTCAGAACTGTTCTGATCTCTGAATGTCACGATGGCGGATTGGCTGGCCATTTTGGACGTGACAAAACTTTATTCCTACTCAAGGAAAAGTTGTACTGGCCTGTTATGGCCAAGGATGTCGGTAAATATGTGCAGAGTTGTAGAGTCTGCCGGCAAGCAAAAACAACCGGAACGAATGCCGGATTATATTTGCCTTTACCTGTGCCTCAGGGACCCTGGGAAGATGTAGCCATGGACTTCGTGTTGGGACTGCCCCGGACCCAAATGAATAAGGATTCTATCATGGTGGTCGTCGACCGCTTCTCCAAGATGGCGCATTTTGTTGCTTGCAACAAGACTCTTGATGCCACCCACATTGGCGATCTCTACTTTAAAGAGATAGTTCGGCTTCATGGAATTCCCAAGACCATCAACTCTGATCGGGATGTCAAATTTTTAAGCCACTTCTGGAAGACTCTGCGGGGAAAAATGGGAACTCGTCTGCAATTTAGCTCCGTCGCACATCCTCGGACGGACGGCCAGACCGAAACGGTTAATCGGAGTTTGGGAAATCTCTTGCGCTGTTTTATCAGAAAGAATCTTAAACAATGGGATCTGGTTATGGCTCGAGTTGAATTTGCATTCAACCGCTCTCCAAACAATACTACTCGGCATAGTCCTTTCGAGATCGTGTATGGAAGCAATCCCTTGACACCATTGGATTTAATTCCTATTCTCTCTCCCTCGTGTTACAGCTCTGAAGGTGAACAACGTTTCAGCTGTGTTCAATGTGGCGGACTTAACCCCTCATATTAAACTTGAGTCCTCTCCCACCCCGGAAGAATAACGCCGGAGCGTCTATTGGCAACATTTGGAAATAACTGTGTAGCTCTGTTTGTATGCCGACAGTATAGCCTGTTGTGGGCTCCGAAAATTCGGCCCCGGCCTGTTGTGGGCTCCATCAACTCTGTCGGGCTGTCGACAGAGGATCGGGTTTCGTAGGCTTTGTACCCTTGAAAGTGAATTCTTTTGATTTTAGGCATTGAATGCCTAATATAAATGTATTAAAATAAATATTCTGGTCGCCACGACCACATATTTATTTGTTGGTTCGAACCTTGTCGACTCCTATTAATCCGTATAGGAGGATCGGGTTCGAACAGAATTCACTTGTCAGCCCGCGCAGCATCCCTAGACGTCACGTGTGTACCAATAACACGTTCGCCGGGGCCCTTGCGGGTGTTATAATTATTTTTACCCCTTTTTAGTGTACCTATGTGTATACAATTTATAGTGCACGTGCAGGGGTACTTTGAAAGTATTCGTAGTCGCCTTTTGCCGCTTGCGTAGAAATTGCGGATCCGGTGGCGTGGAGTAGCAGCTTCTGAGTTTAATGGTTCTCTGCTTCGTATAACATTCATTGGCTCTTGCTACGTATTTTGTAGGTACTAGCACTTATTGTAGTATCATCAATCTTTACTTATAACGGATCACGTATTTTTTCAACATTGGACAATGATTGATTGTAAAGGTGTTGTGACATTCGTCGTCTTCACTTGAGTTATATTACTTGTATGAAGTTCATTTGATTGAAATCACTTCAAGCAAATTACATTGAAACCCACAAGTCTTTAGCATATGCTTGTGTTTGAATCGTCACAATCATTCATGCTCTTTGTGGATTATTCTAGTCAAACAATTCGCATGATCCTTCACTATCATTTATGAGTGAATGATGCTAGAGGTCACATAATCTTCATTATCCTTGAACATAACTTGTAGTTTGAAAGGGACTCCATTGTTTGGATGATAATTTTACTAAGCATTTTGTATTGATTGCTTGGCAACAATCATCTCCAATCACTTAAGAGCATGATAGAGGTACATTGCTCTTATTCATATCATACCTCATTTGATTCAATTAATTTCTATTTTGGTGTGAGTTATGCTTTATGTTTGCAAAGCAACCATAATGTTTCAAAATTCTCAAATGATGCTTTGTAACCAAGCCATACTCTTTCACCATTTTTCTTTTTATATGCTCATCAATATCTCTAATACAATTGAGATGATGATTGCAATTTTCATTGTCCAAAATTTTCATATTAAAGCATATGATCAATATATACATGAATATTTGACTTTATCATTCACATAATTCATGTTAATTTTTATTATTATGCTTTAATCCAAGTTAAAATTAAAGTCAATTATTTAATGCTCATTTGAGTCCAATCTTCAAGTTTTGAGTTCATTTAATATTGCAAATTCAAATTTCAAATTATTTGTATTTGGTTCACTTGATGTTCCAACCAAATTTGATCCAAAATCATGTCCTTGCTTGAGTTCAGGTAACAAACTCAAGTCATATGTCTCATGTAGTCTTTGAGAGTTTAAGTATGAGTCCTCTTAGTCATCTTTTGCAAGTCCAAGTTCAAGTTCAAGGTCCTTTACAAATTTGTACAAGTTCAAGTCATATCCACTTGATGTGTAAATCAAGTTCAAATTTGAGTCCAAGTCTGAGTTCAAATTCAAGTTCAATGCAGTCCCAGATCGAGTCCTCTTGTACTTTGTCCCAATATTCATTTGATTTGATTTGCAAGTTCTCTTATTGCTTGAAATTGAATTAAAGTCATTCTATTAGCTCATATTCAAATATGAGCTCAAATTAAAATTGTCCCAAATTTCAATGAAAATTTCGGCAGCCTCCCGGCGTCTCCCCCGTTTAGGGGAAAAAACCAAGAGACTGCCTACCCGCCACGTCACTAAAGACGTGCACGGTTGGTGTTGGTGAGACACCGCGGCGGTGATTTTGTTGTTTTTTTTTTCTCCCACCACGCGCACTAAAGGCGTGCTTGGGGTTTTTAAAAAAGTATTTTTGAAAAGCAAAAATTTTGATTTCCCCCCGCCCGGGGGTACTTATAAGTTACCTCGCTTCGCCGTACGTGCCGCACCGGGGTCCCATCCCACCACGCGCACTAAAGGCGTGCTTGGGGCAGTTCTCCGGTTTGCCACGAACATTGAAGTAGGGTTTTGAGTTTAGAAAATTTCATACCTTCGCGGGGTTGTCGTGGTTGGCACATGGATCGAGGGGTCACTCGCCTATCTCGTCGTAGGTGTCGCACCGGGTTCCCTCCTACCACGGCCACTAAAGGCGTGCTTAGGTGGTTTGCAGGTCCGACACGGACATCGAGGAAGGAGAGTGGGGGGAACTATTTGCATTTTTTTTCTCTTTTTTTTTTTTTTAAAACTTCTTTTCTTTCTTCTTTTTTTTTTGAAACACTACTTCTCTCTTCTTTTTTTTTTGAAACACCACTTCTCTCTTCTTTTTTTTGAAACACCACTTCTCTCTTTTTTTTTTTTTTTGAAACACCACTTCTCTCTCTTTTTTTTTTGAAACACCACTTCTCTTTTTTTTTTTTTTTGGCGATGCACTTGTAAATATATACATATATACAACATTAATATAACTAGTAAATATATAACAGCAAATATACAATAGTAAGATATATATGTATAATAATACTATTAATTAATAAACTAAACAGTATATACATATAGTAAACTTAACAATCAAAATATAAAAAGAAAAGTGTATAGATAATTAGTATTAACTAACAGGAATCTCAATATTAACATTCACAGTAAAAGTTAAAACTTATGGTAAAAATAACACAATCTCCATGCCGCTTTCGTCCTTCTTTTTTTTTTTTGAGACATGCACTTACATGAGACTTTCATGCATATAAAACAAAAGCTAATAGATTACCCTTTTTAAAAAAAAGATATACATGTATATGCATATCATCACTAGTGTGAACAGTAAATAATATCACTTCAATTGATTGCAGAAGTTAGAGAAGTGAGGGAATCTCATAATAATCTTTTGTCCTTTTCCCTTGGAGTATGTAGATGAATTCACAGAGATGGAATATTGGAAAATCAACTTTAAAATGCTGAGGGGAAAAGCTCACGTGAACGACAAGATATTTTCTTCCCCCTTTTTTTTTTATAAAAATCCTTTTTTTTTTTAAAGAAGTAGTGTGTACAGACGAGGACTTGGTTTGCTATTATTTTTTTTTTTTTGGAAGCAACAGCAAAGGCAGAAGAAGACGAGAACTTAAGAAGTGCTGAAGAGAACATTAGGGAGCTCAACCATTCTCGCAACCATTAGCAATTTAATCTAAAATAATCCTTAAGCATACTAAAGAAAACTTCTACTCCAGGATGATAACTATCTTTAACGAAATAAAAAAAATAAATAAATAAATAAAGGGCTGTTCTCTCTTCCGACTTTTCACCAAATCCCATGCTATTCTTTTGAGAGAACTGTTCTTACTTTATCACCTCCTTTCTCTTTTTTTTTATTAGAATACTAATAATAAAAGAAAAAGGTCCTATTGAAAGAGAACCTAGCTAAGAAAAAGTAACAGAAGTATGTCACGTTGCTGTTCATTACCTTCCAACGAAATAACTAGTGCTCTGCTATATAGAGGTCTGCGATTGGAGGGCTGCTTGGGTTTGAGGCTAGTTTCGTGTAAGCAGCAGAGAGCGGGAGGAGAGGGAGAGAAGGAGAAGGCTCGAAACAGCTGTGGTCAAGCGGTTTGGCTTGCTTGGAGCTTGCGGTAAGGTACTGGGAGTTGTGAGGTAGAGAGAAGGTGACGGGGTCGTGGCACTAAGCGAGCTCGGTAGAGGTATTTGAGTTCTGGAGTTCGGACAAGAGTTTGAAGGTGTTGTTGTCTGTCCAAAAAAAAGTTTCGTTCATTCTGCTTTCTTTTAACGACGAAACTGCAACTTGAACCGAGGGAAGCTCTGTCCGAGGTTTCGGTTCAGCAGGATATCCGGGATTCAAAAAATAAATTTCTGACAAAACGAGTTTGATTGATATAAGGTTAGCATTAATTTGATCATGACTCCTTTGTTTGACTATAGCTTGGCTGATCTTATTTATTTATTTATTTATTTTTTGCTAAGCCAATAACCAAATGAAAGCCTCATCGTGATAATCAACTCTCCTTTCCTTTTTTTTTCTGAAAGCTTATATATATATATATATATATATATATATATATATATATATATATATATATATATATATATATATATATATATATATATATATATATATATATATATATGAGTCTGCTAAGCATCAGGTGATTAGTGGTGTATTTCTCCTAGATTTGCGGGATTTTGCACAGAGATGATTAATCTCCACTTTTAATCTTTACTTAAATTGAGTTCAGCATGATGACGCCTGACAAAATTCAATTAGTATTTGAATTTCTCAATTAGCAAAGGCTTGGACATTGCGTTTGATGAATTGCCTTAGATATGCTTTTCATATTTTCAATTTTGCCATTGGTAATGACATTTCTAATAAAATGTGGCTTCACGTTGCGACAGTATTCTGTCAAAAAAAAACTTAGTCCCTTTAATAAACCTTCTGACCATAAGTCTTCTTCAATTCTTTTTTTTTTTTTTGGTAGCAACAAAGGACTATGCTTCAATTGAAGGCAATGCAATATTATACTATAGAGTATACTCCCAACTGACTTTTTCCATCAAATCTTGGTGACAAGTGACCCAACAAGATCTTGGAGCATCTAAACATATTTCAGAATTTGAAATTCTTCTCTTTTTTTTTACCAACGTTTAAAGATACTTTTGTGTATCCCATGACAATTTTATAGCCTTCCAATGCCTTTTATCAAGATTAGCCGTGCATCGACTCACCACACCGATAAAAAATGCCAAGTCTGGTTGAGTAGAACCGTTGCATATGTTAAGCAACATAATATTCTTTATCATTAAAACTTTCTGGTTGCTGTGCGAACACAAATTTTTTTTTTTTCGAATCATCAATAATAATAATTACGTTTTTTTTTTATCCATTTGATCTAATTCAAGATCAAATTTAGCTACGATGAAAGCCATTACTCTAATAGGTGTATGTTTGACGACTGGAGATAAAATTTTTGTTGAAGTCAATCCTTTCTCCCTTTTTTTTTTACAAAATACTTGGCAACTAATTTGGTTTTGAATCTCCATTTATTAGCATTGCAGGAGTCATTCTTTCTCTTAAATATAATTGCATGATGCAATGGTTTACTTGCTATTTTCCACATATTTTTATACATGCATATTTCATTGGAGGCTTCATTCCTTCTTAAGAGATTCCAACATATCTGCAATGACTTTTTTTTTTTTTTTTTTAAGTTGTTGGAAACACAAACCCATATTCTAAGATCAAATTTCCTTTGTCATTTCATCTTCATAAACATGTTGTAGGAGAGTTGTCTTTCCATACCACCATGGCCCACTATAGATAAAAGAGAAATGTTTATGTACGAACTTGTCAGAGGCTCATTTGGCGGCTTTCTCAACCACTAAATTACAAACCTCAGCTTTGCCTCTACTGATGAGGTTACTTATAGGAAAGGATCGTATGTTAGGGGTCAACAAATGCCCCCCAACAAATGTGATATGCGCCTGAAGCGAATCACGTTTGTTGTATGTCGGTTGACGGTTTTTTAGTAGCTCCTCCCTCTTTTTTTTTTAGCTTATTTTTTTTTTGTTAGCATTTTTTTTGTTATCATTATCGCCTTTTGACGCATTCTTCTTATTTTCCCCGTGCAGGGAATGTTTCACTGGCAGAGACCTGGCGATCTGCCTCCAGGAGAGCCCAGTGAGGATGCCATTTGGGAGGCCATTGACAGACAGGATCCTCAGGGCAGTGTTGATGTTAGAGATAGACTGGAGCAGCACCAGGACATGCTGCGAGGGCGAGACATTTTTCACGACTTTTTTGCCCGCTTCCCCCTACTCCCAGAGCTTCCTCAGGGTTCTGTTGCCTTTGAGAACCCAGAGAGGTGGGTAACCAGTCTTAGACTGCAGTACGTGGAGTACCACCCGTTAGAGAGTTCTTTGGCACAGGTTGGCTGGGGTACCTGTGATGTTTTAGTGCCAGCAGCGGACACACTCGAGCCAGTTGGGCAGTCGAGTCTACTTTGCCATCGTCAGCAGCAGTCGTCACCCCCTCTAGAGTGGCCAAGGGACTCCGCAGTTGGACAGATTCTGAGCCCAGTCAGTGGCTATGTTTCTTGGGCCCGGTACGTACTCCAGACGCACAGGGAGACTCTTCGAGTGGCGGGGATTTACGAGACAGTGTATGTCTCGCTGTTCGACTACGGGCGTCTTCCTTCTTCTTGGGCCCGGGGTCTGGTTGAGTTTTGGGATGCCGGTCGTGGTACTTGCTGGATTGGAGCAGAGGAGCTTACAGTCACCCTTTCAGACCTACAGATGGTCTCCAGGCTTCCAGTTTTTGGGCATAGTTTTGAGGAGTGTGTACCTCCGGATGAGCAGTTGTTTCATAGAGTTCCTTCACTAGACGACGATAGGAGAGGCAGACTGTTATTACCTGATGTTTACCCCAGGCTTCTTCAGCACTACCGTCAGACTTTTCGGTCAGCACGAGGTTTGCATATGCGCTCCCGGGCCACCATGCCTGTAGGTGTTTGGATTAGTAGTTTCCTCCAAGAGAGGTTCTTGTTTCTAGCAGCCGCATCACTACACGACCCATTTGACTTTGGGTTACAGCGCGGCACTTTTTTGACAGAGGAGACTGCCGAGCCTTTTCCTTCCACTAGCCTGGTTTCTCCAGCTTTACCAGGTGTTGACGAGGACTTACTGTTAGCAAGGTTTTTAGCACTTTGGCTCAGCACCTTCGTGCTTCCGCTCAGGATGGGATCTTTGAGGTGCAGCATCCTTCTAGCAGCTAGTCAGTTGTCGGAGCGACAGAGGCTTGCTCTTGCTCCTGCTGTCCTTGCCAGAGTATACAGAGTTTTACGGACTACTTCTGAGGCTGACTCTTTGGATGTACGTGATTCAGCTTTGCCATGGCAGTACTTATTTGCCTGGATTCACTTGCACGTCAAGGGAGCCTTTTCCTGTTTAGAGACTCCGATCTACTTTCTACAGAGAGGGTTCCCTACTGTTTTACAGCTCTTTCAGGCGTCTTCTACTTTTGAGTCGGAGAGGATTAGGTTGTTCTTCTTTGCTCCGCAGTCAGTCTCAGACCGATTTGCCTTGGTACACCAGCCGGACACAGTTAGCTTGCCACCCCACCAGAGGGGTATAGCTCTAGTTGACGGAGTTGATCATAGAGGTAGACATACACTTTTGCTCCGTAGTCATAGTTTGGCGGTTGCTGAGTACTTCATCAGCATGCGCCCAGGATGGTTGTGTCACCGTTGGGGTGGCTTTGTGACGTTAGAGGGCTATCAGCCTAATAGGATGGTCAGGCAGTTTGGATTTTCACAGGCTACGGCTTACGACGGGTGGGTACCCCTCCTAGGAGTCACAGATGTATTACACATGGGGACTGTTCCGTCAGAGACTCATTTTTACGTTGCTGCTGTGACTTGGGCGCACTTACTGAGGCTGGGGACAGGTTCTAGTTTTTTTTTAGCCCAGTCGTCTGCTCAGACAGGAGTCAGTTACACCCGACTGTCGTGGGTACGGTTGTCTTTCGGACCTGCTTTGGAACACGGTGCTAGGAGGTACGAGCGTCGGGTACGTGAGCTTGGATCGTCGAGGGGACGTAGGTCCCGTCGAAGTCTTCCAGAGGCTGCTGGTGATAGAGGTACTTCCTTATCCCTTCTCCTCTTTTCTTCTTGTCAGCATTTAGTTTGATAGATATTTGATCATTTGATATATATTTTTTTGGTGCAGGGACACACACTGAGGCTCATGCCACTTCTACAGACGTTGTTCCTTCTCCTGTTAGAGTTCCAGACGTGGCACCTGCGCCACCTCAGGCAGAGTCTTCCCGGTCTTCTCGCCGGCGGGCCAGCTCTCAGCTTGTTACCTCTTCCAGGAGGTCCGTAGATGCTCGCCCCTCTCCTAGGGATCTCGGGGAGGATGCACAGGAGCCGAGAATGTCAGACTTTATAGGATACAGTACACCAGGACCCTCCTACGACTTTTCTTTTTCGGTGGACCCCTACGGGTCGTTCTGTACCGGTGAGTCTTCTGGTACCGGTGCCACTTTGCTTTCGGAGTTCTTTGGAGGGCCTCCACACACACTACCGCCGCTAGGCTTGGTGCCCACGGAGTTCTCCTTCTTCCCTGAGGGCCACCCGACCGACTTTGCGAGTTCTTCTCCTGTCCCTGTCAGCTACTCGACCGACCTCGTGGGACCTTCTTTTACTTCAGCTAGTCACCCAGCCGACCTTGCGGGTCCTTCTTCAGTTCCAGCCAGTTACTCAGTCGACTCTGCGGGTCCCTCCACGGGTATGTATTTATTATAAGTCAATTTATTTTAAATGCATTATTATAATATTTTCTTCATATTAATTGATTCCAATCTTTTGTGCAGTTCCTGCGGGATATGATTACACTTCAGATATAGACTGCCTAGTTCCTCTACCTCCGACCTCCATGAGCACTAGGATGTGTAGTGATTTGGTGCTGCATCTGAGGACGTTAGTTTTTAGTGTTGACCTCAGGTCTCCAGAGACTTGGCGCGACTTTTCTTCTACTGCCAACCAGCTCCTTGGCCTACTTGCCAAGTATGGGGTGAGCACCACTGAGTTACTTTTTTGGGAGGCGGTGTGCCGGGAGGCAGAGTCCTGCATTTGGCAACTAAGCTCCCTTTCGATCACCCGGTCTGCAGTTACACTTCCAGAGATAGAGGGGATGGTTGTCTGTTGCAGAGCGAGGGCTGATAGTGCTCACGACCTACAGGATCGTAGTGCAGAGATCTTGAGGAGACACCGTCAGAGTACTTCTGACATGACTAGGGAAGAAGACGGGGTGACAACCCGTATGTGAAACATGTGGAGGGACATCACGCAGGCGATGTCTCAGAGGCTTCACATACAGGACAGACGTAGACGAGGGGATCATCTCATTAGGAGGGAGGAGCAGCGTCAAAGAGCTTTGCAGCAAGAGGTGCTGGATGCAGACGCTTCACTAGC
This sequence comes from Dendrobium huoshanense, assembly GCA_016618105.1. Lineage (NCBI taxonomy): Eukaryota > Viridiplantae > Streptophyta > Magnoliopsida > Asparagales > Orchidaceae > Dendrobium > Dendrobium huoshanense. The sequence continues at coordinate 87,299,036 of CM028359.1, read as the reverse complement.
ACGTGCTGTGGAGCAGTTTCAGGTTGCCCAATCAAAGTTTCAGACTTTGGCTACGATCACTGATAGGCTGGAGAATTTACGGGCTCGCCTTTCCAGACACGTTCTCGTTCGTTGTTGTTTTGGTCTGTACTTTTTGTAGTGACTTGAGTCTCCATGTACTTGTACTTCATGTTGATCATTATATATATATATATATATATATATATATATATATATATATATATATATATATATATATATATATATATATATATATATATATATATATATATATATATATATATATATATATATATATATAGAGGTTTTTTTTTTGTACTCTGAGTTGTACTGAGCCGTGCGCTAGAGCTGTACTCTGGACTTGAGTTTTGGAATGATATTGTTGGTATTACTGGGGATTTTAAATATTTATTTGGAGATCTCGGCATGCAACGCGATGTCGACCCAAATAAATATTTAAAATGCCCCCAGCCTTTGAGGATAGTTGTGAGCAATGCTGCTTCAGCCACTAGTCATAATCAGTAGCCTTTAGCTTTAGCTCAAATTCCAAAAAATTTGGCTCATTCTGTCTATGTTTTGTGTAACGGACTTGATGAAAGATTTATAGGTTCTTAGATTTAGTTGATAGCACCAAATGTGGATAATATCTTAATCCTTAATCACTTGAGAAGACCTTTAATCCAAGTCACTTGAGTCCATCAGATTAGGAGAGCTAGGATTTAGTAGCTCTTTGTCCTCTAATTGCTGAAACGGGGTCCCTCTACTGCGGCCTTTCTTATGGCGTGTTGAGTAGACGGAGTTGCCAGCGATCCTGCCATACTTGGGCGTGTTGGATCCTATCTTTTACACCCATTCAGACTTCAGACTCGAGCTATGGGAAATATGCTCCCCAATACTGACTTTTCTGAAATTAGTAGATTTGAAGTCATCCTCTGTGGTTAAAGACTTGGAATCTATGCATATTTTGTGGGTATTCGAGACTCCTCTTTTCCACTGCAATTTTAATTCTCCGATTAATTAGGAGAGTCTTGTAGACTATGACCCCTTAGAACTTGTTGAATCAAATCAGCTTTCATTCTTTCTGCAGTCCTTACTGATGGGTTGACGAAGTGGAGGTTCCGCTATTACGGCCTTTCTTATGACGTGTTGAGTAGACAGAGTTGCCAGCGATCATGCCATATTTGGGCGTGTTGGATCCGACCTTTTAGACCCATTCGAACCTTAAGCTTCAAACTGTTGAAAGACTTCAAGCTTTTCTGGCTCAATTTGATGAAGTGCATAATCACAAGTCTCTCTTTTGACTTTAGAAATCTTAGCACACTGAAAGGAGAGATGTCCTGAACCTCAGGAAAAATCATTCACATATATACTGATAATAAAAGTTAACACATCTTAATTAAAAGGGATGTTCGTAGTCGATGATTCTAAATATTTATTCAGGGATCTCGGCACACAGCGCGATGTCGACCCGAATAAATATATAAAAGTATTTTTTTTTCAGAATTGATATTCTGGAGTTTTAAATATTTACTCGGGGATCTCGGCACGCAGCGCGATATCGACCCGAATAAATATTTAAAATGCCTCTTTTTTTTTTGCAAAATTGATATTCTGGAGTTTTTAAATATTTATTCGGGGATCTCGGCACGCAGCGCGATGTCGACCCGAATAAATATTTAAAATGCCCCTAGTTTTTTTTATTACTTTATTTTATTTTTATTTTTTTTGCAAAATTGATATTCTGGAGTTTTAAATATTTATTCGGGGATCTCGGCACGCAGCGCGATGTCGACCCAAATAAATATTTAAAATGCCCCGAGTTTTTTTTTTTTTTCGAAATGCATTCTTGTGTTACAAGAGAATCTCGAAATATATATGTGTTATACATATGCTAGTGGGCATTTGTCAGATAAACAACAGAATTTTAAATACATGTTTATTCCTATGCATGATACTTCTTCAAGTATCGGCCATTTATTGGGGGCATAGGCCTTTGACCCTCCAGGTCAATCAATTGATAAGCTCCTCCTAGGTACACCTTTTCAATGACGAACGGGCCTTCCCAATTGGACACAAATTTTCCACCAATTTTTCGGTGTGGGATGATTGGCCTTCTCAGCACCAAGACCAATTCTCCTTCTTGAAATGCTCGATGGCGTACCATTCGATCAAATGATTTCGTCATTCTCGCCCGATAAATCTCCAAATTCTGTTGAGCTTGTAGTCTGACTTCATCGAGTGCATCGAGTTCCTCCGTTCTTAATCGAGCATTTTGCTCCTGAGTCAGATCATACTGGATAGCTATACAGAGTGATGGTAGCTCAATTTCTAATGGCAATACAGCTTCAACCCCAAACACCAGTGAGTAGGGAGTGGCTTTAGTCGGCGTCTTGTAAGTAGTACGATACGCCCAGAGTGCCTCCACCATTTTAGTGTGCCACTCTCTCTTATTTTTTGTGAGGATCTTCTTTAACAGTTTTACCAGCGTCTTATTAAAAGCCTCTGCCAAGCTATTGGCCCTTGGATTGTATATTGATGAGTATCGCCAATCGATCTTGTGACGCTCAACGAACTTGTATATTTTAGTACTTTTGAATGCTGTGCCGTTGTCTGAGATCACACGGCGCGGTACACCAAATCTGTAGACGATATTATGGGTGAAGAAGTTAATCACATGCTCGGACGTGACTTCTTTGAATGGAGCTGCTTCTGCCCACTTAGAAAAGTAATCCGTCGCTGCCAGAATGAAACGGTGTCCCGCTGAAGATGGTGGATCTATCGGTCCAATTATATCGGTTCCCCAACATTCGAATGGCCACGAAGCTACTGTTGGGTGCAGTGGATTTGGAGGCTGATGAATAACATCACCGTGAATCTGACACTCATGGCACCTCTTAGCGTGGTCAATACAATTTGTCACCATTGTTGGCCAATAATAACCCATCCTCTTGATTTTAGCGGCCATTTTAGGACCTGACTGATGTGCACCACAAAGCCCTTCGTGGCCTTATGCCACTATTTTATCCGCTTCCTTGGCCCCTAAGCACCTTAGCCACATTTGGTCAAAAGCCCGTCGGTACAACGTGCCGTTGACAAATGCATATCGCAGTGCCCTTTTCCGAATTTGTGCGGCCATAGATTTTTCTGTCGGGAGTTTATTTTCTTTGAAGTAGTCAATGAATGGCTGCCTCCAATCATTTTCGACTTCAACATCTAAACAATGCCACCATGATTCTGAAGCTTGACTAGCTTTACGTCTCTTGGCCACATGATATTCTTCCGGATAATTTTCCACAACAATCTGATGGAGGGGTTGAGGCTCAACTGGAATTATATCCTGCTTGCCTGGATTTGATATCTCTTATGCCATTGGGAATTGTAATAGAGTAGGCTCCAAGATTCGACGATTGTAAACCCCGATGAATATAGGCTTCTATTCATTGGTATTTGCCATCTCCTTGGCCAATTTAGCCAAACAATCTGCTTTCCCATTCTGTCATCAGGGAACTCGAGCTATCTCAACATTTGGCAACTGTTTCAGGAGCTCAAGGGTTCGCCTATGGTAATGAGCCAATTCAAGCTTGCAAGTCTTATAAACCCCCAAGACTTGATTTATTATAAGTTGAGAGTCGCCAAAAATTCGAAGATTTTGAATTCTGACATCAATTGCGATCTCTAGTCCCACAATTAAAGCTTCATACTCAGCTTCATTGTTGGTTCGGGGTTCAGTTAGACTGAATGAAAATCTCATTATGCCTCCTTCTGGTGCGATGAAAACTAGGCCGACGCCAGCTTGGGCTCTAGCAAGATTTGGAGGTCGAGTAGCTTTAATTGATGATGCTCCGTCAAAATACATCTCCCAAAATGGTACTTTCTCATTTTCCTCAACTTGCATGATTTGTTCATCTGGCAGATCATCATTAAGTGGAGAGTCTGCCAGGATAGGATGTGCGGTAAGAAAATCCGCCAAGGCTTGTCCTTTCACAGCCTTTTGTGGTAGGTACGTGATATCAAATTGTAATAATAATACTGCCCACCTAGCTAGGCGACCTGTCAACGCTGGTCTTGTCATCAAGAACTTCAGCGGATCGATCTTTGATATCAGCGTGATTTTGTGAGATAACATGTAGTGGTGGAGTTTCTGAATTGCAAAAATTAGCGCTAGACAATGCTTTTCAATAGGAGAGTAACGGCTTTCTGCTTCGATCAATCTCCGACTGATGTAGTAGAGCGCGTTTTCTTTTCCCTCTTCATTGTGCTGGGCCAATAGTGCTCTGAGAGACTCTTCTAGCGCAGCCGTATACAATATAAGAGGCTTCCCCGGGATTGGTGCTGCGAGAATGGGCGGATTCAACAGATATCTCTTGATGCTATCAAACGCCTCCTGACATTCTGCATCCTATCTGAAGCGAACATCTTTTTTCATAAGCTTGGAAAATGGCTGGCACCTTCCCGACAGATTTGATATAAATCGTCGAATAAAAGCCAGTTGCCCTTGCAAGGAGCGGAGTTGTCGCAGGTTCCTCGGGGGTGGCATCTCCGTGATTGCTTTAATTTTTTTGGGGTCGACCTCGATGCCTCGATGTCGAACAACGTACCCAAAAAATTTGCCTGAGGAGACCCCAAAAGCACATTTGAGAGGATTCATCTTTAAATCAAACTTTTTAATTCTCTCAAATACAATTCTGAGATCTTTTAAGTGATCTTTTCGGCCAAGGCTTTTAATAACAAGGTCATCCACGTAGCACTCGATCTTTTGATGTATCAAATCATCAATCATGTGAGTCATTGCCCGTTGGTAGGTGGCACCAGCATTTTTCAGGCCAAAGGGCATGACCGTGTAGCAGAATATACCGATGGGCGTTCTAAATGCTGTATGCTTCTCATCTTCAGGTGCCATCTTAATCTGATTGTAGCCCGACGATCCATCCATAAATGAGAACATATCAAAATTTGATGTACTGTCCACTAAGAGTTCGGACACAGGAAGCGAAAAGTCATCTTTCGGGCATGCCTTATTAAGGTCCCGGAAGTCGATGCAGATACGAATTTGACCATTTTTCTTCTTTACCGGTACGATATTGGCAATCCAGTCAGCATATTTTTCTTCTCGGATAAAGCCTGCCTCTATGAGCTTCTTGGTTTCGACAATCACCTGTTCTTCTATCTCCAATCTCATTCTCCTTGGAGCTTGCTTAACAGGCACCGCCTCATTCTTGATGGCCAACATGTGAATTGCCACATCAGGGGATAAGCCTGACATCTCGGCATATGTCCAGGCAAAGCAATCCCTGAATTCGCAAAGCAGCTCTTTCATTTCTTCCACTTGGTCTTCTGGTAGTAGGGAGCTAATGAAGGTCGGGCGAGGGTCCTCCTCAGTTCCCAGATTTATCTCCCTTAACTCATCCATAGTGGCTGCTTGTCCACCATCTTCAAGTCCTTCAGGTGCAGGTTCAGGCTCAACGGGCTGATCCTCACAATCGTCAGCTTCATAAACCTCTTCAGCATTATCATCATCAAATTCAATTTCCCTACATGTAATGGCACGACACGTCTCCTCTTGGAAATGTCTTTGCACAACAAATCCAAGACCTCTTCTAGCAAGAATATCTTTTCTTCGTAATATATGGGGATTTCTTCGATACCAAAGCTTTAAGCAAAGATGAAGTTGTTGTAAAGGGGAGCGAATTCTAACTTGTTTTTGCAACATCCTCCGTACATTTCTATTAATAAATCTGGGCATTCTTGTAGGCACTAACTCCCTACGTTCAGTGGGTCTGTAGAGCCAATCTCGATTCTCTTCATCTCCACGCTCTCCAGATTTATAAAATAGGATTCCAGATCCACCCCTATTTCTTCGAGGAGGTACATAAAATATTACAAGTTCCTCGACATTATGCACCTCTCGAGGAGCAATTTCTTTAAAATGTTACGGGGGAATACGCGTGACCACGCATTCATTGTCTGAGATTGACAGATTATCTATCCTTTTTGAAAGTACATGTTGCACATTATTCATATAGATAGACTCATAGTCACAGTCATCATCTGAATATCTTGCCTTCTTTTTTCTCCTTATTGTTGATTGTCGTATCTCCTGAGATTTAACATGGATGACATCATCTTCATCTGTGTCACTCCCTAGATGAGGTACATATTTTCTTGACTTAGGAGTGATTACTGCTTTGGGAAGAGTCGGCGTTGCCTTCTTTCTTCCCACCTGCTTCTTCTCATCTTCTTGTTTGGGCCGCCTTGCAGCCTTCGGGTTTGATGCCTTAGTCTCGAGAGAACCTGATGGCTTTGATTCCTTGGGGATGAAGTATCTAGCATCTTCGTAAATTTTCACCTCATGAACTGCAAAGGGCTGAATATCACCGGAGATTCTGAACTCCTCTCCATCTCTGATATACTTCATACACTGATGTAGTCTTGATGGGACAATACCATAATCATGAAACCACGGGCGACCCAAAAGCGCCTTAAATGAGGTGTCTGCATCAATCACATGAAATTTTGCCTCAGTATGAAGTTTCTCAAATACTAGAGGGAGCATGAATGATCCAAGGGTCTTTTGCCCCTTTTCATTGAAACCGTGCACCAATCAATTTATCTTGCCCAAGGTGTTGCACATCGAGACAAAGTGATCTCAGAGCTTTCAAGCTCATAAGGTTGATGGAAGATCCGGGATCTATCAAAATTCGACTGATTATCATCCCATCACTTTTTGCAGTGACATATAAAGGCCGATTATGGTCTGCCGTTCCGAGCATCATATCATCCTCGACAAAAGTAATGATTGGCTCATTTCGAGCTTGCAAGACTTCAGTCAAGTTACGCTCAGCAAAATAAGCCTCATATCTTTCAGGGTCCATGAGAGCCTGAATCAGGGTCTCCCGAAGATCTTTGGACATCACTAGAGCATCGTATATGCTAAGCTGTGCTGGAATTTTTCTCAAATGGGATAGGACATTATAATCTACCCCTTTAGCTGGAGTTTCTTTTTTCTTGGAATTTTTGAGAATGATATCTTCATTAACGACAATCTCCTTCCCTTTGTCTTTATCAGGGATTCCTTTCTTTGGTGGAGACGGTAGTGTTTTACCACTCATTAACTGCACTTGGACAATTTCTTCCCGTTCTGACTCATTTAACGGTGCATTATCTTCAGAATCAATCATTGCCTCATTTGGAGATTCGTCTGTTGATTCAGAGCTGCTGCCTAAATTCACATGTTCCATCTGTGAAGTAATATCAGGCTCTGATTCCTCATCTTCTGGAAAATATAAATCCTCTTGTACAGTATAACCCATTGGTGATATCATCATACAGGACTCAAAGGGTGCTTCATTTTCCTTTTTGGCCCGAGTTACTAGTGTTGTTGATATAACTCGACAAGTTTCCATGGGAAGTGTATCTTCATCAGCTTCTTTTTCTTCTTCAATTTTGAGTTCTGTCATAAAATCAGCCAGCTTAATGGGGCGTCTGACAGTCTGATAGTATTCATCTAAACTATCAATAACCCTTAGGGTTGTTGTCTTTTTCTCCCTAGGCTTCTTCAATTTGGTCTTCTTCTTCAAGGATTTTACCTTCCCAGACTTTGAAGTGCCAGCTTGGTTAAGGAGTTGCTTAGAATTAGACGCTCGCATTGCAGGTAGTGCTTTGAGATCTATCACTGGCTCTGTGGGAGACTTCCACTTCACACCAGAAACACCCTCAAGCTGCTTCAGCATCTTCACTGTTTTCTTGGAGACTACAGTCTCCCACCGTTCTTCTTGAATCGGCTTCTTTTCATTTCTTTTTTCTTCAACCGGGGGTATGGAGAAAGTCGTAACTACCCAGGTTGATTCTTTTCTGGGATTAACTAACACATTATCTGACAATGTGAGCTCTCCCTTCCGGTATTTTCTTTCAACCCAATCCTTGAAGATATAGCAATCTTCAATGGGATGGCCCAGCACTCGGTGATACGGGCAGTAGTTCGGGTCACTAGTTTCTTTCGACTCCTCTGGCCTCTTGCACTCTGATAGTTCTAGGCCTGCTTTTAATGCTTGTCGAAATAACTTTGCGACACTCTCTCTTTTGAATGGATATTCTTTATTCATTTTATCTTTGAGAGATGGGAACGTTCTATCACCGGTTCCCATTGTTTGCCTCGAACGTTCCCCTCCGCTTTGAAAAGTTTGTGGCCTATCATTTCCCCCGAGTATCAACTTCGGTTGGGGGTTAGGGTTGTAGACTTGTTTTGACTTTTCTTCATACTGTATTGGTTGTTTGTCTTTGTCTACATT